>JALJCO010009382.1:65000-67500 GCA_023101725.1 Atherinomorus stipes | reverse complement strand
GTGGAACCAGAGGAACCTGTGGAATCAGAGGAACCTGTGGAACCAGAGGAACCTGTGGAACCAGAGGAACCTGTGGAACCAGAGGAACCAGAGGAACCTGTGGAACCAGAGGAACCTGTGGAACCAGAGGAACCAGAGGAACCTGAGGAACCTGTGGAACCAGAGGAACCAGAGGAACCAGTGGAACCAGAGGAACCAGGGGAACCTGTGGAACCTGTGGAACCAGAGGAACCTGTGGAACCAGAGGAACCTGTGGAACCTGTGGAACCAGAGGAACCTGTGGAACCAGAGGAACCTGAGGAACCAGTGGAACCAGAGGAACCTGTGGAACCTGTGGAACCAGAGGAACCTGTGGAACCAGAGGAACCTGTGGAACCAGAGGAACCAGAGGAACCTGTGGAACCAGAGGAACCTGTGGAACCAGAGGAACCTGTGGAACCAGAGGAACCTGTGGAACCAGAGGAACCTGTGGAACCAGAGGAACCTGTGGAACCAGAGGAACCTGTGGAACCTGTGGAACCAGAGGAACCTGTGGAACCAGAGGAACCTGTGGAACCAGTGGAACCAGAGGAACCTGAGGAACCAGGGAACCTGTGGAACCAGAGGAACCTGTGGAACCAGAGGAACCTGTGGAACCAGAGGAACCTGCGGAACCAGTGGAACCTGAGGAACCAGAGGAACCTGTGGAACCAGAGGAACCTGAGGAACCAGAGGAACCTGTGGAACCAGAGGAACCTGTGGAACCAGAGGAACCTGTGGAACCAGTGGAACCAGAGGAACCTGAGGAACCAGAGGAACCTGTGGAACCAGAGCAACCTGTGGAACCAGAGGAACCTGTGGAATCAGTGGAACCAGAGTAACCTGTAGAACCAGAGGAACCTGTGGAATCAGTGGAACCAGAGTAACCTGTAGAACCAGAGGAACCTGTGGAATCAGAGGAATCTGTGGAACCAGAGGAACCTGTGGAACCAGAGGAACCTGTGGAACCAGAGGAACCTGTGGAATCAGAGGAATCTGTGGAACCAGAGGAATCTGTGGAACCAGAGGAATCTGTGGAACCAGAGGAACCTGTGGAATCAGAGGAACCCGTGGAACCAGAGGAACCTGTGGAACCAGAGGAACCTGCGGAACCAGTGGAACCAGAGGAACCTGAGGAACCAGTGGAACCAGAGGAACCTGTGGAACCTGTGGAAACAGAGGAACCTGTGGAATCAGAGGAACCTGTGGAACCTGTGGAACCAGAGGAACCAGTGGAACCAGAGGAACCTGTGGAACCAGAGGAACCTGAGGAACCAGTGGAACCAGAGGAACCTGTGGAACCAGAGGAACCAGAGGAACCTGTGGAATCAGAGGAACCAGAGGAACATGTAGAACCAGCGGAATCTGTGGAACTAGAGGAACCTGTGGAATCAGAGGAACCTGTGGAACCAGAGGAACCTGTGGAACCAGAGGAACCTGTAGAACCAGAGGAACCTGTGGAACCAGATGAACCTGTGGAACCAGAGGAACCTGTGGAACCAGAGGAACCTGCGGAACCAGTGGAACCAGAGGAACCTGAGGAACCAGAGTAACCTGTGGAACCAGAGGAACCTGTGGAACCAGAGGAACCTGTGGAACCAGAGGAACCTGCAGAACCAGTGGAACCTGTGGAACCAGAGGAACCTGTGGAACCAGAGGAACCTGCGGAACCAGTGGAACCAGAGGAACCTGAGGAACCAGAGTAACCTGTGGAACCAGAGGAACCTGAGGAACCAGAGTAACCTGTGGAACCGGAGGAACCTGTGGAACCAGAGGAACCTGTGGAACCAGAGGAACCTGCGGAACCAGTGGAACCAGAGGAACCTGAGGAACCAGAGCAACCTGTGGAACCAGAGGAACCTGTGGAATCAGTGGAACCAGAGTAACCTGTAGAACCAGAGGAACCTGTGGAACCAGAGGAACCTGTGGAATCAGTGGAACCAGAGTAACCTGTAGAACCAGAGGAACCTGTGGAACCAGAGGAACCTGTGGAATCAGTGGAACCAGAGTAACCTGTAGAACCAGAGGAATCTGTGGAACCAGAGGAACCCGTGGAACCAGAGGAATCTGTGGAACCAGAGGAACCTGTAGAACCAGAGGAACCTGTGGAACCAGAGGAACCTGTGGAATCAGTGGAACCAGAGTAACCTGTAGAACCAGAGGAACCTGTAGAACCAGAGGAACCTGTGGAACCAGAGGAACCTGTGGAATCAGTGGAACCAGAGTAACCTGTAGAACCAGAGGAATCTGTGGAACCAGAGGAACCCGTGGAACCAGAGGAATCTGTGGAACCAGAGGAACCTGTAGAACCAGAGGAACCTGTGGAACCAGAGGAACCTGTGGAATCAGTGGAACCAGAGTAACCTGTAGAACCAGAGGAATCTGTGGAACCAGAGGAACCCGTGGAACCAGAGGAATCTGTGGAACCAGAGGAACCTGTGGAACCAGAGGAACCTGTGGAACCAGAGTAACCTGTAGAACC
>JALJCO010009382.1:0-60000 GCA_023101725.1 Atherinomorus stipes | reverse complement strand
ACCTGGACCCGGACCTGGACCCGGAGACCTGGACCCAGAGACCTGGACCCGGAGACCCGGACCCGGACCTGGACCCGGAGACCCGGAGACCTGGACCCTGAGACCTGGACCTGGACCTGTAGACCTGGACCTGGACCTGGACCCGGAGACCTGGACCTGGAGACCTGGACCTGTAGACCTGGACCTGGAGACCTGGAGACCTGGACCTGTAGACCTGGACCTCGACCCGGAGACCTGGACCTGGAGATCTGGACCTGTAGACCTGGACCTGGACCTCGACCCGGAGACCTGGACCCAGACCTGGACCCGGAGACCTGGACCTGGACCTGTAGACCTGGACCCAGAGACCTGGACTCGTAAACCTGGACCTGTAGACCTGGACCCGGACCTGGACCTGGACCTGTAGACCTGGACCTGTAGACCTGGACCCGGAGACCTGGAACTGTAGACCTGGACCCAGAGACCCGGACCTGTAGACCTGGACCCGGACCTGGACGCGGAGACCCGGAGACCTGGACCCGGAGACCTGGACCTGGACCTGTAGACCTGGACCTGGAGACCTGGACCTGGACCTGTAGACCTGGACCTGGAGACCTGGACCCGGACCTGGACCCGGACCTGTAGACCTGGACCTGTAGACCTGGACCTGGACCTGTAGACCTGGACCTGGACCTGGACCTGGACCCGGAGACCTGGACCCAGAGACCTGGACCCGGACCTGGACCCAGAGACCTGGACCCGGAGACCTGGACCCGGACCTGGACCCGGAGACCTGGACCTGTAGACCTGGACCTGTAGACCTGGACCCGGACCTGGACCCGGAGACCTGGACCTGTAGACCTGGACACAGAGACCTGGACTCAGAGACTCGGACCCAGAGACCTGATCCCAGAGACCTGGACCCGAAGACCTCGACATGGACCTGTAGACCTGGACCCATAGACCCGGACCCGTAGACCTGGACCTGGACCCAGAGACCATGACCTGGACCCAGAGACCTGGACCCGGAGACCCGGACCTGGACCTGGACCCATAGACCCGAACCTGGACCCGGAGACCTGGACCTGTAGACCTGGACCTGTAGACCTGGACCTGGACCTGTAGACCTGGACCTGGACCCGGTGACCTGGACCTGTAGACCTGGACCTGTAGACCTAGACCTAGACCCAGACCTGGACCTGGACCTGTAGACCTGGACCCAGAGACCTGGACCTGTAGACCTGGACCCGGAGACCTGGACCTGTAGACCTGGACCCGGAGACCTGGACCTGTAGACCTGGACCTGTAGACCTGGACCCAGAGACCTGGACCCGGAGACCTGGACCTGTAGACCTGGACCTAGAGACCTGTAGACCTGGACCCGGAGACCTGGACCTGGAGACCTGGACCCGGAGACATGGACCTGGAGACCTGGACCTGGACCTGGACCTGTAGACCTGGACCTGTAGACCTGGACCCGGAGACCTGGACCTGGAGACCTGGACCCTGACCTGGACCCGGACCTGGACCTGGACCCGGAGACCTGGACCTGGAGACCTGGACCTCGACCTGGAGACCTGGACTTGGAGACCTGGACTTGGAGACCTGGACCTCGACCTGGAGACCTGGACCTGTAGACCTGGACCTGGAGACCTGGACCCGGAGACCTGGACCTGTAGACCTGGACCCGGAGACCTGGACCTAGAGACCTGGACCTAGACACCTGGACCCGGAGACCTGGACCCGGAGACCTGGACCCGGAGACCTGGACCTGGAGACATGGACCCAGAGACCTGGACAGGGAGACCTTGACCCGTAGAACTGGACCCTGACTGGTCCTCTCAGTCCTGTAGACCCGGATCCGTAGACCTGGACTTGTAGACCTGGACCCAGACTGGTCTACACAGACCTGGACCCGGAGACCCGGACTGGACCTGGACACAGAGACCATTATCTGGTTGACCTCAGATGTCTGGGTGGACCTCAGGTGACCTCACGGTGTGGGAGACCTCAGGTGTGTGGGTGACCTCAGGTGCTGTGGGCGGACCTCAGGTGTGTGGGCGACCCAGGTGTGGTGGGTAGACCTGGACTCAGGGACCTCAGGAGTGTGGGCCGACACAGGAGAGTGGACCTGGACCCCAGGAGTGTGGTCCCAGAGACCTGGAGGGAGACCTTACCTGTATAACCTCAGGTGTGTGGGTGACCTCAGGTGTGTGGACGTACCTCAGGTGTATGGGTGACCTCAGGTGACCTCAGGTGTGTGGGTGACCTCAGGTGTGTGGGTGACCTCAGGTGTGTGGGCGACCTCAGGTGTGTGGGTGACCTCAGGTGTGTGGGTGACCTCAGGTGTGTGGGCGACCTCAGGTGTGTGGGTGACCTCAGGTGTGTGGGTGACCTCAGGTGTGTGGGTGACCTCAGGTGTGTGGGTGACCTCAGGTGACCTCAGGTGTGTGGACTGACCCAGGTGACCTCAGGTGTGTGGGTGACCTCAGGTGACCTCACGTGTGTGGGCGACCTCAGGTGTGTGGGTGACCTCAGGGACCTGACCTCAGGTGTGTGGACGACCTCAGGTGTGTGGGCGACCTCAGGTGTGTGGGTGACCTCAGGTGTGTGGGCGACCTCAGGTGACCTCAGGTGTGTGGGTGACCTCAGGTGTGTGGGCGACCTCAGGTGACCTCAGGTGTGTGGTTGACCTCAGGTGTGTGGGCGACCTCAGGTGACCTCAGGTGTGTGGGCGACCTCAGGTGACCTCAGGTGTGTGGGTGACCTCAGGTGACCTCACGTGTGTGGGTGACCTCAGGTGTGTGGGTGACCTCAGGTGACCTCAGGTGTGTGGGCGACCTCAGGTGTGTGGACGACCTCAGGTGTGTGGGTGACCTCAGGTGACCTCAGGTGTGTGGGCGACCTCAGGTGACCTCAGGTGTGTGGGTGACCTCAGGTGACCTCACGTGTGTGGGCGACCTCAGGTGTGTGGGTGACCTCAGGTGACCTCAGGTGTGTGGGTGACCTCAGGTGTGTGGGTGACCTCAGGTGTGTGGATGACCTCAGGTGTGTGGGTGACCTCAGGTGTGTGGGTGACCTCAGGTGGGGAACCTCAGGTGTGTGGGTGACCTCAGGTGTGTGGGTGACCCAGGTGACCTCAGGTGTGTGGGCGACCTCAGGTGTGTGGACGACCTCAGGTGTGTGGGTGACCTCAGGTGTGTGGGTGACCTCAGGTGTGTGGACGACCTCAGGTGTGTGGGTGACCTCAGGTGACCTCAGGTTTAGGGTGACCTCAGGTGACCTCAGGTGTGTGGGCGACCTCAGGTGTGTGGACGACCTCAGGTGTGTGGGTGACCTCAGGTGTGTGGGTGACCTCAGGTGTGTGGACGACCTCAGGTGTGTGGGCGACCTCAGGTGTGTGGGTGACCTCAGGTGACCTCAGGTGTGTGGGCGACCTCAGGTGACCTCAGGTGTGTGGGTGACCTCAGGTGTGTGGGCGACCTCAGGTGTGTGGGCGACCTCAGGTGTGTGGGTGACCTCAGGTGTGTGGGTGACCTCAGGTGTGGGGACCTCAGGTGTGTGGGCGACCTCAGGTGTGTGGACGACCTCAGGTGTGTGGGTGACCTCAGGTGAGCCTCAGGTGTGTGGGCGACCTCAGGTGACCTGAGTGTGTGGGTGACCTCAGGTGTGTGGACGACCTCAGGTGTGTGGGTGACCTCAGGTGTGGAACCTCAGGTGTGTGGGTGACCTCAGGTGTGTGGGGACGGTGACCTCAGGTGTGTGGGTGACCTCAGGTGACCTCAGGTGTGTGGGTGACCTCAGGTGTGTGGGTGACCTCAGGTGTGTGTGGACGACCTCAGGTGTGTGGGGACCTCAGGTGTGTGGGTGACCTCAGGTGTGTGGACGACCTCAGGTGTGTGGGTGACCTCAGGTGACCTCAGGTGTGTGGGCGACCTCAGGTGTGTGGACGACCTCAGGTGTGTGGGTGACCTCAGGTGACCTCAGGTGTGTGGGCGACCTCAGGTGTGTGGACGACCTCAGGTGTGTGGGTGACCTCAGGTGTGTGGGCGACCTCAGGTGTGTGGACGACCTCAGGTGTGTGGGTGACCTCAGGTGTAGGTGTGTGGGCGACCTCAGGTGTGTGGGCGACCTCAGGTGTGTGGGTGACCTCAGGTGTGTGGGTGACCTCAGGTGACCTCAGGTGTGTGGGTGACCTCAGGTGTGTGGGCGACCTCAGGTGTGTGGACGACCTCAGGTGTGTGGGTGACCTCAGGTGTGTGGGTGACCTCAGGTGTGTGGGCGACCTCAGGTGTGTGGGTGACCTCAGGTGTGTGGGTGACCTCAGGTGACCTCAGGTGTGTGGGTGACCTCAGGTGTGTGGGTGACCTCAGGTGACCTCAGGTGTGTAGGTGACCTCAGGTGACCTCAGGTGTGTGGGTGACCTCAGGTGACCTCAGGTGTGTGGGCGACCTCAGGTGTGTGGGCGACCTCAGGTGTGTGGGCGACCTCAGGTGTGTGGGCGACCTCAGGTGTGTGGGTGACCTCAGGTGTGTGGGCGACCTCAGGTGTGTGGGCGACCTCAGTTGACCTCAGGTGTGTGGGTGACCTCAGGTGACCTCAGGTGTGTGGGCGACCTCAGGTGTGTGGGCGACCTCAGGTGACCTCAGGTGTGTGGGCGACCTCAGGTGTGTGGGTGACCTCAGGTGTGTGGGCGACCTCAGGTGTGTGGGTGACCTCAGGTGTGTGGGTGACCTCAGGTGTGTGGGCGACCTCAGGTGTGTGGGCGACCTCAGGTGACCTCAGGTGTGTGGGTGACCTCAGGTGTGTGGGCGACCTCAGGTGTGTGGGCGACCTCAGGTGACCTCAGGTGTGTGGGTGACCTCAGGTGTGTGGGTGACCTCAGGTGACCTCAGGTGTGTGGGTGACCTCAGGTGTGTGGGTGACCTCAGGTGTGTGGACGACCTCAGGTGTGTGGGTGACCTCAGGTGTGTGGGCGACCTCAGGTGTGCTCAGGTGTGTGGACGACCTCAGGTGTGTGGGCGACCTCAGGTGTGTGGGTGACCTCAGGTGTGTGGGCGACCTCAGGTGTGTGGGCGACCTCAGGTGTGCTCAGGTGTGTGGACGACCTCAGGTGTGTGGGCGACCTCAGGTGTGTGGGCGACCTCAGGTGTGTGGGCGACCTCAGGTGACCTCAGGTGTGTGGGCGACCTCAGGTGTGTGGGTGACCTCAGGTGTGTGGGTGACCTCAGGTGTGTGGGTGACCTCAGGTGTGTGGGCGACCTCAGGTGACCTCAGGTGTGTGGGCGACCTCAGGTGTGTGGGCCACCTCAGGTGTGTGGGTGACCTCAGGTGTGTGGGTGACCTCAGGTGTGTGGGCGACCTCAGGTGTGTGGGCGACCTCAGGTGTGTGGGCGACCTCAGGTGACCTCAGGTGTGTGGGTGACCTCAGGTGACCTCAGGTGACCTCAGGTGTGTGGGTGACCTCAGGTGACCTCAGGTGTGTGGGTGAACTCAGGTGTGTGGGTGACCTCAGGTGTGTGGGCGACCTCAGGTGACCTCAGGTGTGTGGGTGACCTCAGGTGACCTCAGGTGTGTGGGTGAACTCAGGTGTGTGGGTGAACTCAGGTGTGTGGGTGAACTCAGGTGTGTGGGTGACCTCAGGTGTGTGGGCGACCTCAGTTGACCTCAGGTGTGTGGGCGACCTCAGGTGACCTCAGGTGTGTGGGTGAACTCAGGTGTGTGGGTGACCTCAGGTGTGTGGGTGACCTCAGGTGACCTCAGGTGTGTGGGCGAGCTCAGGTGACCTCAGGTGTGTGGGTGACCTCAGGTGTGTGGGCGACCTCAGGTGACCTCAGGTGTGTGGGTGAACTCAGGTGTGTGGGTGACCTCAGGTGACCTCAGGTGTGTGGGCGACCTCAGGTGGGCGACCTCAGGTGTGTGGGCGACCTCAGGTGAGGGCCTCAGGTGTGTGGGTGACCTCAGGTGACCTCAGGTGTGTGGGTGACCTCAGGTGACCTCAGGTGTGTGGGCGACCTCAGGTGACCTCAGGTGTGTGGGCGACCTCAGGTGACCTCAGGTGTGTGGGCGACCTCCGGTGACCTCAGGTGTGTTCCTTCCAGTTAAAAGAGTCCAAGCAGGCCGTCAACAGCATCCGGCGGCTGGTGGAGGAAGATGAGGATGAAGATGACGTGGAGAAGGTCAGCTGGAGCGGGGAGCCAGTCGGCAGTAAGTTACCTGCTGTCGTACCTGTGCAGAATCCTGGTCGGTGATTGGCTGGCAGGTGATGAGGGGTACCTGTGTCTTCAGGTATCTCCTGGTCCGTCAGAGAGACGGCGGCGTCCAATCAGAGGCCAGAGAGAGAGCCCGCCTTCCCCAGAATCCCAGCAGACACGCCCTCCGTCAGCAGGAGCCAATCAGGACTCTCCCTGAGCTCTCTGTTCAAAGGTGAGACAGGTGAACGTGGTCAGGTCACGTGACCCAGACAGGAGCAGGTGATCATGTGACCTGATCACATGATCGCCTGCTCCTGTTTGGGTCACATGACCTGATCACATGACTGATGTTTATCTGCCTGCAGGAAGAAGCCGAGGAGGAAACTTCCAGAGCTTCACCGATGGTGAGTCTGATGGAGGAGGGATGGAGGGATGATGGAGGGATGGAGAGATGATGGAGGGATGGAGAGTTGATGGAGGGATGGAGAGATGATGGAGGGATGGATGGATGGAGGGATGATGGAGAGATGCAGGGATGATGGAGGGATGGATGGATGGAGGGATGATGGAGAGATGGAGGGATGATGGAGGGATGGAGGGATGATGGAAAGATGGAGGGATGATGGAGGGATGATGGAGGGATGGAGTGATGATGGAAGGATGGAGAGATGATGGAGGGATGGAGAGATGATGGAGGGATGGAGAGATGATGGAGAGATGGAGGGATGATGGAGAGATGGAGGGATGATGGAGGGATGGAGGGATGATGGAGGGATGATGGAGGGATGGAGGGATGATGGAGAGATGGAGGGATGATGGAAAGATGGAGAGGTGATGGAGGGATGGATGGATGGAGGGATGATGGAGAGATGGAGAGATGATGGAGGGATGGAGAGATGATGGAGGGATGGAGAGATGATGGAGAGATGGAGGGATGGAGGGATGATGGAGGGATGATGGAGGGATGGAGGGATGATGGAGAGATGGAGGGATGATGGAAAGATGGAGAGGTGATGGAGGGATGGATGGATGGAGGGATGATGGAGAGATGGAGGGATGATGGAGGGATGGAGGGATGATGGAAAGATGGAGGGATGATGGAGGGATGATGGAGGGATGGAGTGATGATGGAAGGATGGAGGGATGATGGAGAGATGGAGGGATGATGGAGAGATGGAGGGATGGAGGGATGGAGAGATGATGGAGAGATGGAGGGATGGATGAAGGAGTGATGGATGATGATGGAGTGAAGGATGAAGGAGTGATGGATGATGATGGAGTGAAGGATGATGGAGTGATGGATGATGATGGAGTGAAGGATGAAGGAGTGATTGATGATGATGGAGTGAAGGATGAAGGAGTGATGGATGATGATGGAGTGATGGATGAAGGAGTGATGGATGATGATGGAGTGAAGGATGAAGGAGTGATGGATGATGATGGAGTGAAGGATGAAGGAGTGATGGATGATGATGGAGTGATGGATGAAGGAGTGATGGATAATGATGGAGTGAAGGATGAAGGAGTGATGGATGATGATGGAGTGAAGGATGAAGGAGTGATGGATGATGATGGAGTGATGGATGAAGGAGTGATGGATGATGATGGAGTGATGGATGAAGGAGTGATTGATGATGATGGAGTGATGGATGAAGGAGTGATGGATGATGATGGAGTGAAGGATGAAGGAGTGATGGGTGATGATGGAGTGATGGATGAAGGAGTGATTGATGATGATGGAGTGATGGATGATGGAGTGATGGATGATGATGGAGTGAAGGATGATGATGGAGTGAAGGATGATGGAGTGATGGATGATGATGGAGTGAAGGATGATGGAGTGATGGATGATGATGGAGTGATGGATGAAGGAGTGATGGATGATGATGGAGTGAAGGATGATGGAGTGATGGATGATGATGGAGTGATGGATGAAGGAGTGATGGATGATGATGGAGTGAAGGATGATGGAGTGATGGATGATGATGGAGTGATGGATGAAGGAGTGATGGATGATGATGGAGTGAAGGATGATGGAGTGATGGAGTGATGGATGATGAAGGAGTGAAGGATGAAGGAGTGATGGATGATGATGGAGTGAAGGATGATGGAGTGATGGAGTGATGGATGATGATGGAGTGAAGGATGAAGGAGTGATGGATGATGATGGAGTGATGGATGAAGGAGTGATTGATGATGATGGAGTGATGGATGAAGGAGTGATGGATGATGATGGAGTGAAGGATGATGGAGTGATGGAGTGATGGATGATGATGGAGTGATGGATGAAGGAGTGATGGATGATGATGGAGTGATGGATGAAGGAGTGATGGATGATGATGGAGTGAAGGATGAAGGAGTGATGGGTGATGATGGAGTGAAGGATGAAGGAGTGATGGATGATGATGGAGTGATGGATGAAGGAGTGATGGATGATGATGGAGTGAAGGATGATGGAGTGATGGATGATGATGGAGTGAAGGATGATGGAGTGATGGAGTGATGGATGATGATGGAGTGATGGATGAAGGAGTGATGGATGATGATGGAGTGATGGATGAAGGAGTGATGGATGATGATGGAGTGAAGGATGAAGGAGTGATTGATGATGATGGAGTGATGGATGATGATGGAGTGAAGGATGAAGGAGTGATGGATGATGATGGAGTGATGGATGAAGGAGTGATTGATGATGATGGAGTGATGGATGATGATGGAGTGAAGGATGAAGGAGTGATGGATGATGATGGAGTGAAGGATGAAGGAGTGATGGATGATGATGGAGTGAAGGATGAAGGAGTGATTGATGATGATGGAGTGAAGGATGATGGAGTGATGGAGTGATGGATGATGATGGAGTGAAGGATGATGGAGTGATGGAGTGATGGATGATGATGGAGTGAAGGATGATGGAGTGATGGAGTGATGGATGATGATGGAGTGAAGGATGAAGGAGTGATGGATGATGATGGAGTGAAGGATGAAGGAGTGATGGATGATGATGGAGTGAAGGATGATGGAGTGATGGAGTGATGGATGATGATGGAGTGATGGATGATGGATGATGATGGAGTGAAGGATGATGGAGTGATGGAGTGATGGATGATGATGGAGTGAAGGATGATGGATGATGATGGAGTGAAGGATGATGGAGTGATGGATGATGATGGAGTGAAGGATGAAGGAGTGATGGATGATGATGGAGTGAAGGATGAAGGAGTGATGGATGATGATGGAGTGATGGATGAAGGAGTGATGGATGATGATGGAGTGATGGATGAAGGAGTGATGGATGATGATGGAGTGAAGGATGATGGAGTGATGGATGATGATGGAGTGAAGGATGATGGAGTGATGGAGTGATGGATGATGATGGAGTGAAGGATGAAGGAGTGATGGATGATGATGGAGTGAAGGATGAAGGAGTGATGGATGATGATGGAGTGAAGGATGAAGGAGTGATGGATGATGATGGAGTGAAGGATGATGGAGTGATGGAGTGATGGATGATGATGGAGTGAAGGATGATGGATGATGATGGAGTGAAGGATGATGGAGTGATGGATGATGATGGAGTGAAGGATGAAGGAGTGATGGATGATGATGGAGTGAAGGATGATGGAGTGATGGATGATGATGGAGTGAAGGATGAAGGAGTGATGGATGATGATGGAGTGATGGATGAAGGAGTGATTGATGATGATGGAGTGAAGGATGATGGAGTGATGGATGATGGAGTGATGGATGATGATGGAGTGAAGGATGATGGAGTGATGGAGTGATGGATGATGATGGAGTGAAGGATGGAGTGAAGGAGTGATGGAGGGAAGGATGATGGAGTGATGGATGATGATGGAGTGATGGATGAAGGAGTGATGGATGATGATGGAGTGATGGATGATGGAGTGATGGATGATGGAGTGATGGATGATGATGGAGTGAAGGATGATGGAGTGATGGATGATGATGGAGTGAAGGATGAAGGAGTGATGGATGATGATGGAGTGATGGATGAAGGAGTGATGGATGATGATGGAGTGATGGATGATGATGGAGTGAAGGATGAAGGAGTGATTGATGATGATGGAGTGATGGATGAAGGAGTGATGGATGATGATGGAGTGAAGGATGATGGAGTGATGGATGATGATGGAGTGAAGGATGAAGGAGTGATGGATGATGATGGAGTGAAGGATGATGGAGTGATGGAGTGATGGATGATGATGGAGTGATGGATGAAGGAGTGATGGATGATGATGGAGTGAAGGATGATGGATGATGATGGAGTGAAGGATGATGGAGTGATGGATGATGATGGAGTGATGGATGACGGAGTGATGGATGATGATGGAGTGATGGATGATGGAGTGATGGATGATGATGGAGTGATGGATGATGGAGTGATGGATGATGATGGAGTGATGGAGTGAAGGATGATGGATGATGATGGAGTGAAGGATGATGGAGTGATGGATGATGATGGAGTGAAGGATGAAGGAGTGATGGATGATGATGGAGTGATGGATGATGATGGAGTGATGGATGATGATGGAGTGAAGGATGATGGAGTGATGGATGATGATGGAGTGAAGGATGATGGAGTGATGGATGATGGAGTGATGGGTGATGGAGTGAAGGAGTGATGGAGTGAAGGATGAAGGAGTGATGGATGATGATGGAGTGAAGGATGATGGATGATGATGGAGTGAAGGATGATGGAGTGATGGATGATGATGGAGTGAAGGATGATGGAGTGAAGGATGATGGAGTGATGGATGATGATGGAGTGAAGGATGATGGAGTGAAGGAGTGATGGAGTGAAGGATGAAGGAGTGATGGATGATGATGGAGTGAAGGATGATGGATGATGATGGAGTGAAGGATGATGGAGTGATGGATGATGATGGAGTGAAGGATGATGGAGTGAAGGATGATGGAGTGATGGATGATGATGGAGTGAAGGATGATGGAGTGATGGATGATGATGGAGTGAAGGATGATGGAGTGATGGAGTGATGGATGATGGAGTGAAGGATGATGGAGTGAAGGATGAAGGAGTGATGGATGATGATTGAGTGATGGAGTGAAGGAGTGATGGATGATGATGGAGTGATGGAGTGAAGGATGAAGGAGTGATGGATGATGATGGAGTGATGGATGATGATGGAGTGAAGGATGATGGAGTGAAGGATGAAGGAGTGATGGATGATGATTGAGTGATGGAGTGAAGGATGAAGGAGTGATGGATGATGATGGAGTGATGGAGTGAAGGATGAAGGAGTGATGGATGATGATGGAGTGATGGAGTGATGGATGATGATGGAGTGATGGAGTGAAGGATGAAGGAGTGATGGATGATGATGGAGTGAAGGAGTGATGGATGATGATGGAGTGATGGAGTGAAGGATGAAGGAGTGATGGATGATGATGGAGTGATGGAGTGAAGGATGATGATGGAGTGAAGGATGATGGAGTGATGGATGATGGAGTGATGGATGATGATGGACTGAAGGATGAAGGAGTGATGGATGATGATGGAGTGATGGAGTGAAGGATGATGATGGAGTGAAGGATGATGGAGTGATGGATGATGGAGTGATGGATGATGATGGACTGAAGGATGAAGGAGTGATGGATGATGATGGAGTGATGGAGTGAAGGATGAAGGAGTGATGGATGATGGAGTGATGGATGAAGGAGTGATGGATGAAGGAGTGATGGATGATGATGGAGTGATGGAGTGAAGGATGAAGGAGTGATGGATGATGGAGTGATGGATGATGATGGACTGAAGGATGATGGAGTGATGGATGATGATGGAGTGATGGAGTGAAGGATGATGGAGTGATGGATGATGATGGAGTGAAGGATGATGGAGTGATGGATGATGATGGAGTGGTGGATGATGAAGGAGTGAAGGATGAAGGACAGACTCTCTCTCTCCTCCAGCGCTCAGCGACTCGCCCGCCCGCCTCTTCGCTCCTGAGCTCCGAAAACCAAAATCAGAGTACAAGGTAACTATAGAAATGTAATCTGATTACTGACGACGATGATGGTGGTGATGATGATGTTCTGATGATGTCATGACTCTGATGTCAGGATTACGTCAGTGATTGGTCGCCTGAAGAAACGGTCCAGAGACTGCAGCAGGGAAAGGTAACGACTCAGTACTACTACTACACCCATGCAGTACTTCTGTGTACTTCACCCATGGAGTACTTCAGTGTATTTCACCTATGCAGTACTTTAGTGTACTACACCCATGCAGTACTTCTGTGTACTTCACCAATGGAGTACTTCTGTGTACTTCACCCATGCAGTACTTCTGTGTACTTCACCTATGCAGGACTTCAGTGTACTACACCCATGCAGTACTTCTGTGTACTTCACCATTGCAGTTCTTCAGTGTACTACACCCATGCAGTACTTCTGTGTACTTAACCTATGCAGTACTTTTGTGTACTTCACCCATGCAGTACTTCTGTGTACTTCACCTATGCAGGACTTCAGTGTACTACACCCATGCAGTACTTCTGTGTACTTCACCCATGCAGTACTTTTGTGTACTTCACCATTGCAGTTCTTCAGTGTACTATACCCATGCAGTACTTCTGTGTACTTCACCATTGCAGTTCTTCAGTGTACTACACCCATGCAGTACTTCTGTGTACTTCACCTATGCAGGACTTCAGTGTACTACACCCATGTAGTACTTCTGTGTACTTCACCATTGCAGTTCTTCAGTGTACTACACCCATGCAGTACTTCTGTGTACTACACCCATGCAGTTCTTCAGTGTACTACACCCATGCAGTACTTCTGTGTACTACACCCATGCAGTTTTTCAGTGTACTACACCCATGCAGTACTTCTGTGTACTACACCCATGCAGTACTTCAGTGTACTACACCCATGCAGTTCTTGTGTACTTCACCATTGCAGTTCTTCAGTGTACTACACCCATGCAGTACTTCTGTGTACTTCACCATTGCAGTTCTTCAGTGTACTACACCCATGCAGTTCTTCAGTGTACTACACCCATGCAGTACTTCAGTGTACTACACCCATGCAGTTCTTCAGTGTACTACACCCATGCAGTACTTCTGTGTACTACACCCATGCAGTTCTTCAGTGTACTACACCCATGCAGTACTTCTGTGTACTACACCCATGCAGTTCTTCAGTGTACTACACCCATGCAGTACTTCTGTGTACTACACCCATGCAGTACTTCAGTGTACTACACCCATGCAGTTCTTGTGTACTTCACCATTGCAGTTCTTCAGTGTACTACACCCATGCAGTACTTCTGTGTACTACACCCATGCAGTTCTTGTGTACTTCAGCCATGCAGTACTTCTGTGTACTACACCCATGCAGTTCTTCAGTGTACTACACCCATGCAGTTCTTCAGTGTACTACACCCATGCAGTTCTTCAGTGTACTACACCCATGCAGTACTTCTGTGTACTGCACCCATGCAGTACTTCTGTGTACTACACCCATGCAGTTCTTCAGTGTACTACACCCATGCAGTACTTCTGTGTACTTCACCATTGCAGTTCTTCAGTGTACTACACCCATGCAGTTCTTCTGTGTACTACACCCATGCAGTACTTCTGTGTACTACACCCATGCAGTTCTTCAGTGTACTACACCCATGCAGTACTTCTGTGTACTTCACCATTGCAGTTCTTCAGTGTACTACACCCATGCAGTTCTTCAGTGTACTACACCCATGCAGTACTTCTGTGTACTACACCCATGCAGTTCTTCAGTGTACTTCACCATTGCAGTTCTTCAGTGTACTACACCCATGCAGTACTTCTGTGTACTTCACCATTGCAGTTCTTCTGTGTACTTCACCATTGTAGTTCTTCAGTGTACTACACCCATGCAGTTCTGCAGTGTACTACACCCATGCAGTTCTTCTGTGTACTACACCCACGCAGTACTTTAATGCAGTACTCCTGTGCATTTTAGCCTCATGTGGCGTCTCTAGCAGTACTTTAGTGTACTACACCCATGCAGTACTTCTGTGTACTACACCCACCCAGTACTTCAGTTCAGTACTCCTGTGTATTTGAGCCTCAGGTGGCGTCTCTAGCAGTACTTTAGTGAACTAGACCCATGCAGTACTTTAGTGTACTTGACCCATGCATTACTTCAGTGCAGTACTCTTGTGTATTAATACTACAGGCGACGTCTTTGGCAGTACTTCAGTGCAGTACTCCTGTGTATTTTAGCCTCAGGCGGTGTCTCTAGCAGTACTTTAGTGTACTTGACCCATGCAGTACTTCAGTGTAGTACCCTTGTGTATTTATACTTCAGGTGGCGTCTTTGGCAGTACTTCAGTGCAGTAATCCTGTGTATTTATACTTCAGGCGACGTCTTTGGCAGTACTTCAGTGCAGTACTCTTGTGTATTTGTACTTCAGGCGGTGTCTTTGGCAGTACTTCAGTGCAGTACTCTTGTGTATTCATACTTCAGGTGGCGTCTTTGGCAGTACTTCAGTGCAGTACTCCTGTGTATTTGAGCCTCAGGCGGCGTCTCTAGCAGTACTTTAGTGAACTAGACCCATGCAGTACTTTAGTGTACTTGACCCATGCATTACTTCAGTGCAGTACTCTTGTGTATTTTAGCCTCAGGCGGCGTCTCTAGCAGTACTTTAGTGTACTTGACCCATGCAGTACTTCAGTGTAGTACTCTTGTGTATTTTTACTTCAGGTGGCGTCTTTGGCAGTACTTCAGTGCATTACTCTTGTGTATTCATACTTCAGGCGACGTCTTTGGCAGTACTTCAGTGTAGTACTCTTGTGTATTTGTACTTCAGGCGGCGTCTTTGGCATTACTTCAGTGTAGCACCCTTGTGTATTTTTACTTCAGGTGGCGTCTTTGGCAGTACTTCAGTGTAGTACTCTTGTGTATTCATACTTCAGGCGGCGTCTTTGGCAGTACTTCAGTGCAGTACTCTTGTGTATTTGTACTTCAGGCGGCGTCTTTGGCAGTACTTCAGTGCAGTACTCTTGTGTATTTTAGCCTCAGGCGGCGTCTCTAGCAGTACTTTAGTGTACTTGACCTGTGCAGTACTTCAGTGCAGTACTCCTGTGTATTTTAGCCTCAGGCGGCGTCTCTAGCAGTACTTTAGTGTACTTGACCCATGCAGTACTTCAGTGCAGTACTCCTGTGTATTTTAGCCTCAGGCGGCGTCTCTAGCAGTACTTTAGTGTACTTGGCCCATGCAGTACTCCAGTGTAGTACTCTTGTGTATTTATACTTCAGGTGGCGTCTTTGGCAGTACTTCAGTGCAGTACTCTTGTGTATTTATACTTCAGGTGGCGTCTTTGGCAGTACTTCAGTGCAGTACTCTTGTGTATTCATACTTCAGGCGGCGTCTTTGGCAGTATTTCAGTGCAGTACTCTTGTGTATTTATACTTCAGGTGGCGTCTTTGGCAGTACTTCAGTGTAGTACTCTTGTGTATTTATACTTCAGGTGGCGTCTTTGGCAGTACTTCAGTGCAGTATTCTTGTGTATTTGTACTTCAGGCGGCGTCTTTGGCAGTACTTCAGTGCAGTACTCTTGTGTATTTGTACTTCAGGCGGCGTCTTTGGCAGTACTTCAGTGTAGTACCCTTGTGTATTTTTACTTCAGGTGGCGTCTTTGGTAGTACTTCAGTGTAGTACTCTTGTGTATTCATACTTCAGGCGGTGTCTTTGGCAGTACTTCAGTGCAGTACTCTTGTGTATTCATACTTCAGGCGGCGTCTTTGGCAGTACTTCAGTGCAGTACTCTTGTGTATTTTAGCCTCAGGCGGCGTCTCTAGCAGTACTTTAGTGTACTTGACCTGTGCAGTACTTCAGTGCAGTACTCCTGTGTATTTTAGCCTCAGGCGGCGTCTCTAGCAGTACTTTAGTGTACTTGACCTGTGCAGTACTTCAGTGCAGTACTCCTGTGTATTTTAGCCTCAGGCGGCGTCTCTAGCAGTACTTTAGTGTACTTGACCTGTGCAGTACTTCAGTGCAGTACTCCTGTGTATTTTAGCCTCAGGCGGCGTCTCTAGCAGTACTTTAGTGTACTTGACCCATGCAGTACTCCAGTGTAGTACTCTTGTGTATTTATACTTCAGGTGGCGTCTTTGGCAGTACTTCAGTGCAGTACTCTTGTGTATTCATACTTCAGGCGGCGTCTTTGGCAGTACTTCAGTGCAGTACTCTTGTGTATTTATACTTCAGGTGGCGTCTTTGGCAGTACTTCAGTGTAGTACTCTTGTGTATTTATACTTCAGGTGGCGTCTTTGGCAGTACTTCAGTGCAGTATTCTTGTGTATTTGTACTTCAGGCGGCGTCTTTGGCAGTACTTCAGTGCAGTACTCTTGTGTATTTGTACTTCAGGCGGCGTCTTTGGCAGTACTTCAGTGTAGTACCCTTGTGTATTTTTACTTCAGGTGGCATCTTTGGTAGTACTTCAGTGTAGTACTCTTGTGTATTCATACTTCAGGCGGTGTCTTTGGCAGTACTTCAGTGCAGTACTCTTGTGTATTCATACTTCAGGTGGCGTCTTTGGCAGTACTTCAGTGCAGTACTCTTGTGTATTTTAGCCTCAGGCGGCGTCTCTAGCAGTACTTTAGTGTACTTGACCCATGCAGTACTTCAGAGCAGTACTACTGTGTATTTTAGCCACAGGCGGCGTCTCTAGCAGTACTTTAGTGTACTTGACCCGTGCAGTACTTCAGTGCAGTACTCTTGTGTATTTATAGCCTCAGGTGGCGTCTCTAGCAGTACTTTAGTGTACTTGACCCATGCAGTACTTCAGTGCAGTACTCCAGTGTATTTGTAGCCTCAGGCGGCGTCTCTAGCAGTACTTTAGTGTACTTGACCCATGCAGTACTTCAGTGTAGTACTCTTGTGTATTTATACTTCAGGTGGCGTCTTTGGCAGTACTTCAGTGCAGTACTCTTGTGTATTCATACTTCAGGCGGTGTCTTTGGCAGTACTTCAGTGCAGTACTCTTGTGTATTTATACTTCAGGTGGCGTCTTTGGCAGTACTTCAGTGTAGTACTTTTGTGTATTTATACTTCAGGTGGCGTCTTTGGCAGTACTTCAGTGCAGTACTCTTGTGTATTTGTACTTCAGGCGGCGTCTTTGGCAGTACTTCAGTGCAGTACTCTTGTGTATTTGTACTTCAGGCGGCGTCTTTGGCAGTACTTCAGTGTAGTACCCTTGTGTATTTTTACTTCAGGTGGCGTCTTTGGTAGTACTTCAGTGTAGTACTCTTGTGTATTCATACTTCAGGCGGCGTCTTTGGCAGTACTTCAGTGCAGTACTCTTGTGTATTTATACTTCAGGCGGCGTCTTTGGCAGTACTTCAGTGCAGTACTCTTGTGTATTCATACTTCAGGTGGCGTCTTTGGCAGTACTTCAGTGCAGTACTCTTGTGTATTCATACTTCAGGCGGCGTCTTTGGCAGTACTTCAGTGCAGTACTCTTGTGTATTTTAGCCTCAGGCGGCGTCTCTAGCAGTACTTTAGTGTACTTAACCCATGCAGTACTTCAGTGCAGTACTCCTGTGTATTTTAGCCTCAGGCGGCGTCTCTAGCAGTACTTTAGTGTACTTGACCCATGCAGTAATTCAGTGTAGTACCCTTGTGTATTAATACTTCAGGTGGCGTCTTTGGCAGTACTTCAGTGCAGTACTCTTGTGTATTCATACTTCAGGCGGCATCTTTGGCAGTACTTCAGTGCAGTACTCTTGTGTATTTTAGCCTCAGGCGGCGTCTGTAGCAGTACTTTAGTGTACTTGACCCATGCAGTACTTCAGTGCAGTACTCCTGTGTATTTTAGCCTCAGGCGGCGTCTCTAGCAGTACTTTAGTGTACTTGACCCATGCAGTACTTCAGTGCAGTACTCCTGTGTATTTTAGCCTCAGGCGGCGTCTCTAGCAGTACTTTAGTGTACTTGACCCATGCAGTACTTCAGTGCAGTACTCTTGTGTATTTGTACTTCAGGCGGCGTCTTTGGCAGTACTTCAGTGCAGTACTCTTGTGTATTTGTACTTCAGGCAGCGTCTTTGGCAGTACTTCAGTGCAGTACTCTAGTGTATTCATACTTCAGGCGGCGTCTTTGGCAGTACTTCAGTGTAGTACCCTTGTGTATTCATACTTTATGTGACGTCTTTGGCAGTACTTCAGTGCAGTACTCTTGTGTATTTGTACTTTAGGCGGCGTCTTTGGCAGTACTTCAGTGCAGTACTCTTGTGTATTCATACTTTATGTGACGTCTTTGGCAGTACTTCAGTGCAGTACTCTTGTGTATTCATACTTTATGTGACGTCTTTGGCAGTACTTCAGTGCAGTACTCTTGTGTATTTTAGCCTCAGGCGGCGTCTGTAGCAGTACTTTAGTGTACTTGACCCATGCAGTACTTCAGTGCAGTACTCCTGTGTATTTTAGCCTCAGGCGGCGTCTCTAGCAGTACTTGTGTGTACTTGACCCATGCAGTACTTCAGTGCAGTACTCTTGTGTATTTTTACTTCAGGCGGCGTCTTTGGCGGTACTTCAGTGCAGTACTCTTGTGTATTTGTACTTCAGGCGGCGTCTTTGGCAGTACTTCAGTGCAGTACTCTTGTGTATTTGTACTTCAGGCGGCGTCTTTGGCAGTACTTCAGTGCAGTACTCTTGTGTATTCATACTTCAGGCGGCGTCTTTGGCAGTACTTCAGTGCAGTACTCTTGTGTATTCATACTTTATGTGACGTCTTTGGCAGTACTTCAGTGCAGTACTCTTGTGTATTTGTACTTCAGGCGGCGTCTTTGGCAGTTCTTCAGTGCAGTACTCTTGTGTATTCATACTTTATGTGACGTCTTTGGCAGTACTTCAGTGCAGTACTCTTGTGTATTCATACTTCAGGCGGCGTCTTTGGCAGTACTTCAGTGCAGTACCCTTGTGTATTTTTTCTTCAGGTGGCTTCTTTGGTAGTACTTCAGTGCAGTACTCTTGTGTATTTGTACTTCAGGCGGCGTCTTTGGCAGTACTTCAGTGTAGTACCCTTGTGTATTTTTACTTCAGGTGGCGTCTTTGGTAGTACTTCAGTGCAGTACTCTTGTGTATTTGTACTTCAGGCAGCGTTTTTGGCAGTACTTCAGTGTAGTACCCTTGTGTATTTTTACTTCAGGCGGCGTCTTTGGCAGTACTTCAGTGCAGTACTCTTGTGTATTCATACTTTATGTGACGTCTTTGGCAGTACTTCAGTGCAGTACTCTTGTGTATTTGTGCTTCAGGCGGCGTCTTTGGCAGTACTTCAGTGCAGTACTCTTGTGTATTTGTACTTCAGGCGGCGTCTCTGGAGAAGTTCCGGTCTCTGCAGGACAAGCTGCTGCTGCTGGACTTCGCCGTCTCGGCTAACGATGGGAACGTCGTCACCGCGGTAACGGCCGTCTCTTCTCTCGTCTCCAGGTCACGTTCAGAGAATTTAACCAGCAACTCCGTCTCTGATTGCAGGTTCTCATCTATCTGAAGAGGACTCTGAGTAAAGGTAAGTCCTGATCTGGACCATCAGTCCTGATCCTGGACCATCAGTCCTGATCCTGGACCATCAGTCCTGATCCTGGACCATAAGTCCTGATCCTGGACCATCAGTCCTGATCCTGGACCATAAGTCCTGATCCCGTATGGACCATCAGTCCTGATCCTGGACCATCAGTCCTGATGCTGGGCCATCAGTACTGATCCTGGACCATCAGTCCTGATCCTGGACCATCAGTCCTGATTCTGGACCATCAGTCCTGATCCTGGACCATCAGTCCTGATCCTGGACCATAAGTCCTGATCCTGGACCATCAGTCCTGATCCTGGACCATCAGTCCTGATTCTGGACCATAAGTCCTGATCCTGGACCATCAGTCCTGATCCTGGACCATCAGTCCTGATCCTGGACCATCAGTCCTGATTCTGGACCATAAGTCCTGATCCTGGACCATCAGTCCTGATCCCGTATGGACCATCAGTCCTGATCCTGGACCATCAGTCCTGATCCTGGACCATCAGTCCAGATCCTGGACCATCAGTCCTGATCCTGGACCATCAGTCCTGATCCTGGACCATCAGTACTGATGCTGGACCATCAGTACTGATCCTGGACCATCAGTCCTGATCCTGGGCCATCAGTCCTGATGCTGGACCATCAGTACTGATCCTGGACCATCAGTCCTGATCCTGGACCATCAGTCCTGATTCTGGGCCATCAGTCCTGATCCTGGACTATCAGTCCTGATCCTGGACCATCAGTCCTGATCCTGGACCATCAGTCCAGATCCTGGACCATCAGTCCTGATCCTGGACCATCAGTCCTGATCCCGTATGGACCATCAGTCCTGATCCTGGACCATCAGTCCAGATCCTGGACCATCAGTCCTGATCCTGGACCATAAGTCCTGATCCTGGACCATCGAATCCTCATTCTGGACCATCAGTCCTGATCCTGGACCATCAGTCCTGATCCCGTATGGACCATCAGTCCTGATCCTGGACCATCAGTCCTTCCTGGACCATCAGTCCTGATCCTGGACCATAAGTCCTGATCCTGGACCATCGAATCCTCATTCTGGACCATCAGTCCTGATCCTGGACCATCAGTCCTGATCCTGGACCATAAGTCCTGATCCTGGACCATAAGTCCTGATCCCGGACCATCAGTCCTGATCCTGGACCATCAGTCCTGATTCTGGACCATTAGTCCTGATCCTGGGCCATCAGTCCTGATCCCGTACCATCAGTCCTGATCACGGACCATCAGTCCTGATCACGGACCATCAGTCCTGATCCTGGACCATCAGTCCTGATCCTGGACCATAAGTCCTGATCCTGGACCATCAGTCCTGATCCTGGGCCATCAGTCCTGATCCTGGACCATAAGTCCTGATCCTGGGCCATCAGTCCTGTTCCTGGACCATCAGTCCTGATCACGGACCATCAGTCCTGATCCCGGACCATCAGTCCTGATCCTGGACCATCAGTCCTGATCCTGGACCATCAGTCCTGATCCTGGACCATCAGTCCTGATTCTGGGCCATCAGTCCTGATCCTGGACCATAAGTCCTGATCCTGAACCATCGAATCCTCATTCTGGACCATCAGTCCTGATCCTGGACCATAAGTCCTGATCCTGGACCATAAGTCCTGATCCTGGACCATAAGTCCTGATCCTGGACCATCAGTCCTGATCCTGGACCATCAGTCCTGATCACGGACCATCAGTCCTGATCCTGGACCATCAGTCCTGATCCTGGGCCATCAGTCCTGATCCTGGGCCATAAGTCCTGATCCTGGACCATAAGTCCTGATCCTGGACCATCAGTCCTGATCCCGTATGGACCATCAGTCCTGATCCCGTATGGACCATCAGTCCTGATCCTGTATGGACCATCAGTCCTGATCCTGGACCATCAGTCCTGATCCTGGACCATCAGTCCTGATCCTGGACCATCAGTCCTGATCACGGACCATCAGTCCTGATCCTGGACCACCAGTCCTGATCCTGGACCATCAGTTTGATCCTGGACCATCAGTCCTGATTCTGGACCATCAGTCCTGATCCTGGACCATCAGTCCTGATTCCGGGCCATCAGTCCTGATCCTGGACCATCAGTCCTGATCCTGGACCATCAGTCCTGATCTTGGACCATCAGTCCTGATCCTGGGCCATCAGTCCTGATCCTGGACCATCACTCCTGATCCTGGACCATCAGTCCTGATTCTGGGCCATCAGTCCTGATCACGGACCATCAGTCCTGATCCTGGACCATCAGTCCTGATCCTGGGCCATCAGTCCTGATCCTGGACCATCAGTCCTGATCCTGGACCATCAGTCCTTATCCTGGACCATCAGTCCTGATTCTGGGCCATCAGTCCTGATCCTGGACCATAAGTCCTGATCCTGAACCATCGAATCCTCATTCTGGACCATCAGTCCTGATCCTGGACCATAAGTCCTGATCCTGGACCATAAGTCCTGATCCTGGACCATCAGTCCTGATCACGGACCATCAGTCCTGATCCTGGACCATCAGTCCTGATCCTGGGCCATCAGTCCTGATCCTGGGCCATCAGTCCTGATCCTGGGCCATCAGTCCTGATCCTGGGCCATAAGTCCTGATCCTGGACCATCAGTCCTGATCACGGACCATCAGTCCTGATCCTGGACCATCAGTTTGATCCTGGACCATCAGTCCTGATTCTGGACCATCAGTCCTGATCCTGGACCATAAGTCCTGATCCTGGACCATAAGTCCTGATCCTGGACCATCAGTCCTGATCCCGTATGGACCATCAGTCCTGATCCCGTATGGACCATCAGTCCTGATCCTGGACCATCAGTCCTGATCCTGGACCATCAGTCCTGATCCTGGACCATCAGTCCTGATCACGGACCATCAGTCCTGATCCTGGACCACCAGTCCTGATCCTGGACCATCAGTTTGATCCTGGACCATCAGTCCTGATCCCGGACCATCAGTCCTGATCCTGGACCATCAGTCCTGATCCTGGACCATCAGTCCTGATCTTGGACCATCAGTCCTGATCCTGGGCCATCAGTCCTGATCCTGGACCATCACTCCTGATCCTGGACCATCAGTCCTGATTCTGGACCATCAGTCCTGATCCTGGACCATCAGTCCTGATCCTGGACCATCAGTCCTGATTCTGGACCATCAGTCCTGATCCCGGACCATCAGTCCTGATCCCGGACCATCAGTCCTGATCCCGGACCATCAGTCCTGATCACGGACCATCAGTCCTGATCACGGACCATCAGTCCTGATCCCGGACCATCAGTCCTGATCCTGGACCATCAGTCCTGATCCTGGACCATCAGTCCTGATCCTGGACCATCAGTCCTGATTCTGGGCCATCAGTCCTGATCCTGGACCATAAGTCCTGATCCTGAACCATCGAATCCTCATTCTGGACCATCAGTCCTGATCCTGGACCATAAGTCCTGATCCTGGACCATAAGTCCTGATCCTGGACCATAAGTCCTGATCCTGGACCATCAGTCCTGATCCTGGACCATCAGTCCTGATCACGGACCATCAGTCCTGATCCTGGACCATCAGTCCTGATCCTGGGCCATCAGTCCTGATCCTGGGCCATAAGTCCTGATCCTGGACCATAAGTCCTGATCCTGGACCATCAGTCCTGATCCCGTATGGACCATCAGTCCTGATCCCGTATGGACCATCAGTCCTGATCCTGTATGGACCATCAGTCCTGATCCTGGACCATCAGTCCTGATCCTGGACCATCAGTCCTGATCCTGGACCATCAGTCCTGATCACGGACCATCAGTCCTGATCCTGGACCACCAGTCCTGATCCTGGACCATCAGTTTGATCCTGGACCATCAGTCCTGATTCTGGACCATCAGTCCTGATCCTGGACCATCAGTCCTGATTCCGGGCCATCAGTCCTGATCCTGGACCATCAGTCCTGATCCTGGACCATCAGTCCTGATCTTGGACCATCAGTCCTGATCCTGGGCCATCAGTCCTGATCCTGGACCATCACTCCTGATCCTGGACCATCAGTCCTGATTCTGGGCCATCAGTCCTGATCACGGACCATCAGTCCTGATCCTGGACCATCAGTCCTGATCCTGGGCCATCAGTCCTGATCCTGGACCATCAGTCCTGATCCTGGACCATCAGTCCTTATCCTGGACCATCAGTCCTGATTCTGGGCCATCAGTCCTGATCCTGGACCATAAGTCCTGATCCTGAACCATCGAATCCTCATTCTGGACCATCAGTCCTGATCCTGGACCATAAGTCCTGATCCTGGACCATAAGTCCTGATCCTGGACCATCAGTCCTGATCACGGACCATCAGTCCTGATCCTGGACCATCAGTCCTGATCCTGGGCCATCAGTCCTGATCCTGGGCCATCAGTCCTGATCCTGGGCCATCAGTCCTGATCCTGGGCCATAAGTCCTGATCCTGGACCATCAGTCCTGATCACGGACCATCAGTCCTGATCCTGGACCATCAGTTTGATCCTGGACCATCAGTCCTGATTCTGGACCATCAGTCCTGATCCTGGACCATAAGTCCTGATCCTGGACCATAAGTCCTGATCCTGGACCATCAGTCCTGATCCCGTATGGACCATCAGTCCTGATCCCGTATGGACCATCAGTCCTGATCCTGGACCATCAGTCCTGATCCTGGACCATCAGTCCTGATCCTGGACCATCAGTCCTGATCACGGACCATCAGTCCTGATCCTGGACCACCAGTCCTGATCCTGGACCATCAGTTTGATCCTGGACCATCAGTCCTGATCCCGGACCATCAGTCCTGATCCTGGACCATCAGTCCTGATCCTGGACCATCAGTCCTGATCTTGGACCATCAGTCCTGATCCTGGGCCATCAGTCCTGATCCTGGACCATCACTCCTGATCCTGGACCATCAGTCCTGATTCTGGACCATCAGTCCTGATCCTGGACCATCAGTCCTGATCCTGGACCATCAGTCCTGATTCTGGACCATCAGTCCTGATCCCGGACCATCAGTCCTGATCCCGGACCATCAGTCCTGATCCCGGACCATCAGTCCTGATCCTGGACCATCAGTCCTGATCCTGGACCATCAGTCCTGATTCTGGACCATCAGTCCTGATCACGGACCATCAGTCCTGATCCTGGACCATCAGTCCTGATCCTGGACAATCAGTTTGATCCTGGACCATCAGTCCTGATTCTGGACCATCAGTCCTGATTCTGGACCATCAGTCCTGATCCTGGACCATCAGTCCTGATCACGGACCATCAGTCCTGATTCTGGGCCATCAGTCCTGATCACGGACCATCAGTCCTGATCCTGGACCATCAGTCCTGATCCTGGACAATCAGTTTGATCCTGGACCATCAGTCCTGATCACGGACCATCAGTCCTGATCCTGGACCATCAGTCCTGATCCTGGACCATCAGTCCTGATCCTGGGCCATCAGTCCTGATCCTGGACCATCAGTCCTGATCCTGGACCATCAGTCCTGATCCTGAACCAGTTGTCTGGTTCTCTGACTTTGTTTTTCTACTTAGAGGTTTTATTTCGGGAGCTGGAGTCCAGACAGACGGCGCTGAGACATTTCATCCACTACCTGACGGAGACGGGAGACCAGAGTCTGCTGCTGGAGCTGCTGAGGTCTGAAAACACCCGTTACCTCCGTTAGACCGACCTGTAGACGCACCCATTACCTCCGTTAGACCGACCTGTAGATGCACCCGTTACCTCCGTTAGACCGACCTGTAGATGCACCCGTTACCTCCGTTAGACCGACCTGTAGATGCACCCGTTACCTCCGTTAGACCGACCCGTAGATGCACCCGTTACCTCCGTTAGACCGACCTGTAGATGCACCCGTTACCTCCGTTAGACCGACCTGTAGACGCACCCGTTACCTCCGTTAGACCGACATGTAGACTTACCCGTTACCTCCGTTAGACCGACCTGTAGATGCACCCGTCACCTCCGTTAGACCGACCCGTAGACGCACCCGTTACCTCCGTTAGACCGACATGTAGACTTACCCGTTACCTCCGTTAGACCGACATGTAATCGCACCCGTTACCTCCGTTAGACCGACCTGTAGATGCACCCGTTACCTCCGTTAGACCGACCTGTAGATGCACCCGTCACCTCCGTTAGACCGACATGTAGACTTACCCGTTACCTCCGTTAGACCGACCTGTAATCGCACCCGTTACCTCCGTTAGACCGACCTGTAATCGCACCCGTTACCTCCGTTAGACCGACCTGTAATCGCACCCGTTACCTCCGTTAGACCGACCTGTAGACGCACCCGTTACCTCCGTTAGACCGACATGTAGACTTACCCGTTACCTCCGTTAGACCGACCTGTAATCGCACCCGTTACCTCCGTTAGACCAACCCGTAGATGCATCCGTTACCTCCGTTAGACCGACCTGTAGATGCACCCGTTACCTCCGTTAGACCGACCCGTAGACGCACCCGTTACCTCCGTTAGACCGACCCGTAGACGCACCCGTTACCTCCGTTAGACCGACCTGTAGACGCACCCGTTACCTCCGTTAGACCGACATGTAGAATCACCCGTTACCTCCGTTAGACCGACCCGTAGATGCATCTATTACCTTAGTAAGACCGAACCGTAGACGCACCCGTTTCCTCCATTCGACCGAACCGTAGACGCACCCGTTACCTCCGTTAGACCGACCCATAGACGCACCCGTTTCCTCCGTTAGACCGAACCGTAGACGCACCCGTTTCCTCCGTTAGACCGAACCGTAGACGCACCCGTTACCTCCACCAGACCGACCCGTAGACACACCCATTACCTCCGTTAGACCGACATGTAGATGCACCCGTTACCTCCGTTAGACCGACATGTAGATGCACCCGTTACCTCCGTTAGACCGACATGTAGACGCACCCGTTACCTCCGTTAGACCGACATGTAGATGCACCCGTTACCTCCGTTAGACCGACATGTAGATGCACCCGTTACCTCCGTTAGACCGACATGTAGATGCACCCGTCACCTCCGTTAGACCGACATGTAGATGCACCCGTTACCTCCGTTAGACCGACATGTAGATGCACCCGTTTCCTCCATTCGACCGAACCGTAGACGCACCCGTTACCTCCGTTAGACCGACATGTAGATGCATCTGTTACCTTAGTAAGACCGACCCGTAGACGCACACGTTACCTCCACCAGACCGACCCGTAGACGCACCCGTTACCTCCGTTAGACCGACATGTAGATGCACCCGTTACCTCCGTTAGACCGACCCGTAGACGCACCCGTTACCTCCGTTAGACCGACATGTAGATGCACCCGTTACCTCCGTTAGACCGACATGTAGATGCACCCGTCACCTCCGTTAGACCGACATGTAGATGCACCCGTTACCTCCGTTAGACCGACATGTAGAATCACCCGTTACCTCCGTTAGACCGACCCGTAGATGCATCTATTACCTTAGTAAGACCGAACCGTAGACGCACCCGTTTCCTCCATTCGACCGAACCGTAGACGCACTTGTTATCTCCGTTAGACCGACCCATAGACGCACCCGTTTCCTCCGTTAGACCGAACCGTAGACGCACCCGTTTCCTCCGTTAGACCGAACCGTAGACGCACCCGTTACCTCCACCAGACCGACCCGTAGACACACCCATTACCTCCGTTAGACCGACATGTAGAATCACCCGTTACCTCCGTTAGACCGACATGTAGATGCACCCGTTACCTCCGTTAGACCGACATGTAGATGCACCCGTTACCTCCGTTAGACCGACATGTAGATGCACCCGTTACCTCCGTTAGACCGACATGTAGATGCACCCGTTACCTCCGTTAGACCGACATGTAGATGCACCCGTTTCCTCCATTCGACCGAACCGTAGACGCACCCGTTACCTCCGTTAGACCGACCCGTAGACGCACCCGTTACCTCCGTTAGACCGACATGTAGATGCACCCGTTACCTCCGTTAGACCGACCTGTAGAATCACCCGTTACCTCCGTTAGACCGACATGTAGATGCACCCGTCACCTCCGTTAGACCGACATGTAGATGCACCCGTTACCTCCGTTAGACCGACATGTAGATGCACCCGTTACCTCCGTTAGACCGACATGTAGACGCGTGGGTCAGTTTTTACTCTTTGTTTCATTCCAGCAATTTGCTAAAATCTAAAAAGTTAATTTTATTTCTCATTAATGTCACTCAGAACCACATCTGGACAGAAAAAAAACAAATTTATTAGAAAAGAAAAACAGAAATATGACATGGTCATAAGTATTCAGAGCCTTTGCAGTGACTCATATTTAACTCATATTCTGTCCATTTCTTCTGATCCTCCTTGAGATGGTTCTGCTCCTTCATTGGAGTCCAGCTGTGTTTAATTAAACTGATTGGACGTGATTAGGAAAGACACACACCTGTCTATATAAGAGCTTCCAGCTCACAGTGCATGTCAGAGCAAATGAGGATCATGAGGTGGAAGGAACTGTCCAAGGAGCTCAGAGACAGAATTGTGGCGAGACACAGATCTGGACAAGGTTACAAAAGAGTTTCTGCAGCACTAAAGGTTCCTAAGAGCACGGTGGCCTCCATAGTCCTTACATGGAAGAAGTTTGGGACGAGCAGAACTCTTCCTAGACCCGGCCGTCCAGCCAAACTGAGCAATGGTGGGAGAAGAGCCTTGGTGAGAGAGTAAAGAAGAAGCCAAAGATCACTGTGTCTGAGCTCCAGAGATGCAGTAGGGAGATGGAGAAAGTTCCACAAAGTCAGTATCACTGCAGCCTCCACCAGTCGGGGCTTTATGGCAGAGCGGCCCGATGGAAGCCTCTCCTCAGTGCAGACATATGAAAGCCCGCATAGAGTTTGCCAAAAACACATGAAGGACTCCCAGACTGAGAGAAATAAGATTCTCTGGTCTGATGAGACCAAGATTGAACTTTCTGGAGTTCATTCTAAGCGGTATGTGTGGAGAAAACCAGGCACTGCTCATCACCTGCCCAATACCATCCCAACAGTGAAGCACGGTGGTGGCAGCATCATGCTATGGGGGTGTTTTTCAGCTGCAGGGACAGGACGACTGGTTGCAGTTGAAGGAGAGATGAATGCGGCCAAGTACAGAGATCCTGGAAGAAAAGCTCTTCCAGAGTTCAGGATGGGCGCTGAGTGACATTAATGAGAAATAAAATCAACCTTTTTGATTTTGGCAAATGGCTGCAATGAAACAAAGAGAGAAGTTTGAAGGGGTCAGAATACTTTCTGTACCTGCTGTGTGGCTTGCAGGGATGCAAGTTTGCTGTTCGGACAGATTCATTCAGGGAGATGGTTTAATTCAGACCAATATTAATTTAGAGCCGCGCAATTAATTGAAATTTAATCGTGGTTTAAATTTTTGTGTCAAACAATCTCCAAACTCATGATCGAGTTAAACAATGATTATTATTATTGTTTATTTTATTTATTGCCATTTTGCTTGCTTCTAAAAGTTATTCTGAGTTTATCTCAGGCAGTTTGTTGGGTGTCATTAACAAAAATGTTAGATTTGGAATGTTCTAGCATTGCACTAAAGCTCAGCAAAGATTATTTTGGGATGTTTTCTATACAAATAAGTATATGAAAAATAGAGAGAAATTGCAGGATCCATCGTTTATTTTGGTTATATTTCGGTCGTTTCGTGTCTACCTCCACGGTTCACGTGCTCAGTACGCAGAGATGCGTGGACGTCTGACAGGCTTCCGGAAGGAGCTGATGCGCCGCGGAGGTTGGAACAGAAACCTCGGCGATCCTTCCTTTGACTTGGAAGCTCCAGACAACGACGTCATTTTGATATCGAATAAAAAATTGAAATGATGACACTCTAGTGGACACACCTGTCACACCTGAGTCCTCATTAATGTCGTTTCCCTCTGTCCCACAGAGCTCTTGGCAGACTGGAAGATGTAGCGGTACGTAGTAGTTAGTAATAACCAGTAGTAATCAGTAGTCAAAAGTAATCAGAAGTAGTTAGTAGTAGTTAGTAGTAGTTAGTAGTAATCAGTAGTAGTCAGTAGTAGTCAGTAGTAGTTAGTAGTAATCAGTGGTAGTCAGTAGTAGTTAGTAGTAATCAGTAGTCAAAGTAATCAGTAGTAGTTAGTAGTAATCAGTAGTCAGTAGTAGTTAGTAGTCATCAGTGGTAGTCAGTAGTAGTTAGTAGTAATCAGTGGTAGTCAGTAGTAGTTAGTAGTAATCAGTAGTCAAAAGTAATCAGTAGTAGTCAGTAGTAGTTAGTAGTAATCAGTGGTAGTCAGTAGTAGTTAGTAGTAATCAGTAGTAGTCAGTAGTAGTTAGTAGTAATCAGTAGTCAAAGAGTAATCAGTAGTAGTTAGTAGTAGTTAGTAGTAATCAGTGGTAGTCAGTTGTAGTTAGTAGTAATCAGTTGTAGTCAGTAGTAGTTAGTAGTAATCAGTAGTCAAAAGTAATCAGTAGTAGTCAGTAGTAGTTAGTAGTAATCAGTAGTAGTCAGTAGTAGTTAGTCATCAGTGGTAGTCAGTAGTAGTTAGTAGTAATCAGTTGTAGTCAGTAGTAGTTAGTAGTAATCAGTAGTCAAAGTAATCAGTAGTAGTTAGTAGTAATCAGTAGTCAAAATTAATCAGTAGTCAGTAGTAGTTAGTAGTAATCAGTGTAGTCAGTAGTAGTTAGTAGTAATCAGTAGTAGTCAGTAGTAGTTTTCAGTAGTAGTTAGTAGTAATCAGTAGTAGTTAGTAGTAATCAGTTGTAGTCAGTAGTAGTTAGTAGTAATCAGTAATAATCAGTAGTATTCAGTAGTAGTTAGTAGTAATCGGTAGTAGTCAGTAGTAGTTAGTAGTAATCAGTAGTAGTCAGTAGTAGTTAGTAGTAATCAGTTGTAGTTAGTAGTAGTTAGTAGTAATCAGTAATAATCAGTAGTAGTCAGTAGTAGTTAGTAGTAATCAGTAGTAGTAGTATAGTAGTAGTAGTCAGTAGTAATCAGTAGTAGTTAGTAGTATGGATCAGTAGTAGTTAGTAGTAATCAGTAGTAGTCAGTAGTAACAGTAGTAGAGAGAGAGAGAGAGAGCAGAGAAAGGAAGGAGAGGAGAGATAGAGAAGAGAGAGAGAGAGAGAGGAGAGAGGGAGGAGAAAAAGGAAGAAAGGAAGGAAGGAAGGGAGGAAGGAAGGAAGGAGGAAGGAAGGAAGGAAGGAAGGGAGGAAGAAAGGAAGGGAGGGAAGGAAGGAGGGAAGGAAGAAAGGAAGGAAGGAAGAAAAAAAGGAAGGAAGGAAGAAGGGAAGGAAGGAAAGAAGGAAGGGAGAAGGAAGAAGAGAGAAGGAAGGAGAGGAGGAAGGAAGGAAGGAAGGAAGAGAAAGAAAGAAGAGAGGAAGAGAAGGAAGGAGAGAAAGGAAAGAAGAGAAGAAGGAAAGAGGAGAGGAGGAGAAGAGGAGAGGAAAGAGGGAAAGAGAGAGGAGAGAGAGGAAGAAGAAAGAGAGAGGAAGAGGAAGAAAGGAAAGAGAGGAAGAGAGAGGGAGAGAGAGAGGAGAGAGAGAGAGAAGGAAGGAAGAAGAGAGAAGGAGAGGGAGAGGAGAGAAGGAAGAGAAGGAGGAAGAGAAGAGAGAGAGAGAGGAAGAGAGGAAGGAAGGAAGAGAAGAGAAGGAGGGAGGAAGGAAGGAAGAAGAGAAGAAGGGAAGGAAGGAAGGAAGGAAGGAAGGAAGGAAGAGAGAAGAAAGAAGAGAGAGAAAGGAAGGAAGAGAGAGGAAGAGAGAGAGAGAAGAGAGAAGAGAAGGGAGGAAGAGAGAAGGAGAGAGAGAGAGAGGGAGAAAGAAGAGAAGGAAGGAAGAGGAAAGAGGAGAGAGAAGGAAGGAAGAGGAAGAAGAGAAGGAAGGAGAGAAGAAGGAAGGGAAGAAAGAAGAAGAGGAAGGGAGAGAGGAAGGAAAGAAGGAAGGAAGAGAAGGAAGGAAGGAAGAAGGAAAAAGGAGAGAGAGAGAGAGAAGAGGAGAGAGGAAGGAAGGAAGGAAGGAAGGAAGGAAGGAAGGAGAGGAAGAGAAGAGAAGGAAGGAAGAGAGAAGGAAGAGAGAGAGAGAGGAAGGAGAGAAGGAGAGGAAGAGAGAAGAGAGGAGGAAAGAGAGGAGAGAGAGAGGAAGAGAGAGAGAGGAAGGAAGGAAGAGAAGAAAGGAAGGAAGGAAGGAGGGAGGGAGAAGAGAGAGAAGGGAGGAAGGAAGAAAGAAGGAGAAGGAGGAGGAAGGAAGGAAGAAGAAGGAAGGAAGGAGGGAGGGAAGAAGAGAGGAGGAAGGAAGAAGAAGGAAGGAAGGAAAGGAAGGAAAGAAAGGAGGGAGGAAGGAAGGAAGGAAGAGAAGGAAAGGAAGAGAGAAGGAAGGAAGGGAGGAAAGGAAGGAAGATAAAAAGGAAGGAAGGAAGGAAAGAAGGAAGAAAGAAGGAAAGAAGGAAAGAAAGGAAGAAGGAAGGAAGGAGAGAGAAGAGAGAGAGGAGAGAGAGAGAGAAGGAAGAAGGAGAGGAAGGGAGAGAGAGGAGAGAAGGAAGGAAGAGAGAGAGAAGAGAAGAAGGGAGGAAGGAAGGGAGGGAAGAGGAAAGAAGGAAGGAAGGAAGGAAAGAGAGAAGGAAGGAAGGAAGAAGGAAGGAAGGAAGGGAAGGAAGGAAGGAAGGAAGGAAGGAAGAGGAGGAAGGAAGAGAAGGAGGGAGGAAGGGAGGAAGGAAGGAAGGAAGGAAGAGGAAGGAGGGAGAAGAGAGAGAGGAAAGAAGGAAGAGAAGGAAGGAAGGAAGGAGGGAGGGAGAGAGAGAGAGAGAGAAGGAGAGAAGAAGGAAGGAAGGAAGTAAGGGGAGGAGAGGAGGGGGAAAAAGAAAGAGCAAAATGAGAGGGGAGAGAGGGGGAAGGAGGAGAAGCGCAAGAGAGGGAGAAGAGAAGAGGAGGGGGGGGGGGGGGGGGAGGAGGGAGGAAGGGGGGGGGAGGGGGCACGGGAACGGCGAGAAAAGAAAGGGAAAAAAGTCGTCAGACTTTCATCTGATTCACCACCAAGAAAAGATCTAAACCTGTTTGATGTCACCATCAGACCCAGTTTAACCAGTGGTCCCCCCCTAACGAAGCATAAATGTCCAGATCAAACTGGTTTAATCCCAGTCAGACCCAGTTTAACCAGTGGTCCCCCCCTGAACGAAGCATAAATGTCCAGATTAAACTGGTTTAATCCCAGTTCTCACTGTGCGTTGTTGCTAGGCAGCAGATGGGCAGGCGGAGCGCGGAGGAAAGGTGGAAATCTTCCAGAAGTTTCCCAGAAGAGCTTCGATCGTCAGCATGCCGCTGGTCACCACGCTGTACTACTGCTGCATGTACCACTACTCCGAGCCCGAGGTCAGTCTGAGATCAGCTAAACCAGACTCACCTCATCTGCGAGTCTGACTCTGCCCCAGTTCAGATTAGCTTTCCAGATTCAGGTCTGGACTGGTTTTAGTCTTAATGGGACCAGTTAAAGTGTCAGTTCAGTCAGATCTGATGAGTTGTGTTTTTAACAGGATCAAATAAACTGGATCAGATGAACTGGTTTTGTTGAACTAGACTGGATGAATCAGATCAGATGAACTGGTCCGATTGAATTGGATCAGTTGAACAAGATTAGTTAAACTGGTTTGGTTAAACCAGATAAGATGAATCTGATCAAAAACTGGTTTAGTTAAACCAGATCCAAATGACCTGATTTGGTTGAACCAGTTCAGATGAATCAGATCAGATGAACTGGTTTTTATAGAACTAGATCAGTTTATCGGTTTGGTTGAACCAGATCAGATGAACTGGTTTTGTTGAACAAGATCAGATGAACTGGTTTTGGTGAACCGGATCAGGTGAACCAGATCAGATGAACTGGTTTTGTTTTTTGTTCTTTTTGAACCAGATCAGATGAACTGGTTTTGTTGAACAAGATCGGATGATTCAGATCAGATTACAGGTTTGGTTGAACCAGATCAGATGAACTGGTTTGATTGAACCGGATTGGATGAATCAGATCAGATGAACTGGTTTTGTTGAATCAGATCAGATGAACTGGTTTGATTGAACCGGATTGGTTGAACCAGATCAGATGAACTGGTTTTGTTGAACAAGATCAGATGAACTGGTTTTGGTGAACCGGATCAGGTGAACCAGATCAGATGAACTGGTTTTGTTGAACTAGATCAGATGAACTGGTTTGATTGAACCGGATTGGATGAATCAGATCAGATGAACTGGTTTTGTTGAACTAGATCAGATGAACTGGTTTGGTGGATCTGGATCACTTTTAGTGGTGAAGTCTTGTATTTTTGTGTTTGCAGGGAACCTACAGCAGCCCGTTGAACATCCGTCAGACCTTCAAGGTGAGAACTGTTGTCCCTTCCCTGCTGGAGGTCTGACTGAGGTTCTAAGTCCCTGACGGCCGCCATCTTTGACCCCAGATCTCGGAGAAGCAGTTCTTCGTGACGGCGCTGGCGGCGAGGGCGAAGCTGAAGGCGTGGCGAGACGTGGACGCTCTGTTCACCAGCAGGAACTGGCTCGGCTTCACCAAGAAGAAATCTCCTCTGAGCTTCCAGCGAGTCGTCGACATCCTGCACAAAAACTCCGCCCCCACGCAGGTGAGGGGTCTGCAGCGGCCTGGGGGGGGGGTGGGGGGGGGGCTGGTGGTATTGATCACTGATGGTGCGATCGACTTCCGGCAGGTGCTGCAGGAATATGTCGGACTGGTCGACGACGCGGAGCTGAGGATCAGTCTGGCTCAGAAACATAAATGTCACGACATCGTCATCAACGTGAGTTCACACGAGCCGTGCTCTGTGATTGGCTGCTGAGATTAACCGTCTTAGCCAATCATAACCATGCAGGACTGTATCAGTAATCCGTTCTCTGTCAACCAATCAGACGTACCGGGACATGAAGGACCGACAGCTGTTGCTAGGATACCGGGGGAAGGTGGAGAGAGGCTCAGCGGAGGAGAGGAAGATTGATGAGCTGCTCAATAACCCGGTGAGGAAGAGGAGGAGCATCATCATCATCAACATGCCGCCCAGCTGAACTCTGTCTTCTTCTGTTGCAGCAAATCCGCTGGAAGAACTGATGACATCATCCAGGGTCCTGTCTGAGAGAGGCTGACCATCACCGTGACAACCAGGACAGCCAATCAGCTTCAGCAGGAGCAGAGCTGGGTGGAGCTTGGTTTTCTGCTGAGTCATCGCTGAGTCATCGCTGAGTCATCGCTGAGTCATCGCTGAGATAATATAACTACGAACCTGAAACAAACAGAGCTGAGAGTTGTTCCGATAACGGCTCACCTGCTGTAAATGCATGATGGAACGGAGGGTGAAAGCACACCTGTCAGACCCAGGACATGTAATCACGCTCAGCGCCGTGCGGGTAAAGGTGAGGCTGCAAACATGAAGCGGTTTGTTTATTCACGTTGTTTACATGAAGCTTGAAGACAAAAACAATAAAAACTTGGAAGAAAAAAATAAATGGCAGCTTGTTGGTGTTCCATCTTTATCTGAAGTCGTGTGCTGAGAAACCCTGCAGCACGACCGTTCCACCTCATTCTCCCGATGAGAATCTCCCGTTCCACCTCATCATGATGAGAATCTCCCGTTCCACCTCATCCCGATGAGAATCTCCCGTTCCACCTCATCCCGATGAGAATCTCCCGTTCCATCTCATCCCGATGAGAATCTCCCGTTCCACCTCATCCCGATGAGAATCTCCCGTTCCACCTCATCCCGATGAGAATCTCCCGTTCCACCTCATCCCGATGAGAATCTCCGGTTCCACCTCATCCCGATGAGAATCTCCGGTTCCACCTCATCCCGATGAGAATCTCCCGTTCCACCTCATCCCGATGAGAATCTCCCGGTTCCACCTCATCCTGATGAGAATCTCCCGTTCCACCTCATCCCGATGAGAATCTCCCGTTCCACCTCATCCCGATGAGAATCTCCCGTTCCACCTCATCCCGATGAGAATCTCCCCGATGAGAATCTCCCGTTCCACCTCATCCCGATGAGAATCTCCCGTTCCACCTCATCCCGATGAGAATCTCCCGTTCCACCTCATCCCGATGAGAATCTCCCGTTCCACCTCATCCCGATGAGAATCTCCCGTTCCATCTCATCCCGATGAGAATCTCCCGTTCCACCTCATCCCGATGAGAATCTCCCGTTCCACCTCATCATGATGAGAATCTCCCGTTCCACCTCATCCCGATGAGAATCTCCCGTTCCACCTCATCCCGATGAGAATCTCCCCTAGAATCTCCCGTTCCACCTCATCCCGATGAGAATCTCTCGTTCCACCTCATCCCGATGAGAATCTCCGGTTCCACCTCATCACGACGAGAATCTCCGGTTCCACCTCATCCCGATGAGAATCTCCCGTTCCACCTCATCCCGATGAGAATCTCCCGTTCCACCTCATCCATGATGAGAATCTCCCGTTCCACCTCATCCTGATGAGAATCTCCCGTTCCATCTCATCCCGATGAGAATCTCCCGTTCCACCTCATCATGATGAGAATCTCCCGTTCCACCTCATCCCGATGAGAATCTCCCGTTCCACCTCATCCCGATGAGAATCTCCCCGATGAGAATCTCCCGTTCCCTCTCATCCCGATGAGAATCTCCCGTTCCACCTCATCCCGATGAGAATCTCCCGTTCCACCTCATCCCGATGAGAATCTCCCGTTCCACCTCATCCCGATGAGAATCTCCCGTTCCACCTCATCCCGATGAGAATCTCCCGTTCCACCTCATCCCGATGAGAATCTCCCGTTCCACCTCATCCCGATGAGAATCTCCCGTTCCACCTCATCCCGATGAGAATCTCCCGTTCCACCTCATCCCGATGAGAATCTCCCGTTCCACCTCATCCCGATGAGAATCTCCCGTTCCACCTCATCCCGATGAGAATCTCCCGTTCCACCTCATCCCGATGAGAATCTCCCGTTCCACCTCATCCTGATGAGAATCTCCCGTTCCACCTCATCCCGATGAGAATCTCCCGTTCCACCTCATCCCGATGAGAATCTCCCGTTCCACCTCATCCCGATGAGAATCTCCCGTTCCACCTCATCCCGATGAGAATCTCCCGTTCCACCTCATCCCGATGAGAATCTCCCGTTCCACCTCATCATGATGAGAATCTCCCGTTCCACCTCATCCCGATGAGAATCTCCCGTTCCACCTCATCCCGATGAGAATCTCCCGTTCCACCTCATCCCGATGAGAATCTCCCGTTCCACCTCATCCCGATGAGAATCTCCCGTTCCACCTCATCCCGATGAGAATCTCCCGTTCCACCTCATCCCGATGAGAATCTCTCGTTCCGCCTCATCATGATGAGAATCTCCCGTTCCACCTCATCCCGATGAGAATCTCCCGTTCCACCTCATCCCGATGAGAATCTCCCGTTCCACCTCTAAACTAACAGGAGCTAACGTCACTAGCCTCCTGAGCGGCGGGTAAAGGTCAGACATGTTTGGACTGTTTCAGATTAAATAACATCGAGACCGTTTCTCATCTAACAAGGAGCTGTTAGCCACCGGCTGGAGACGGTCTGCCGCCTGTCAATCAAAAGGCGACCGGTCCCGACGACCGTCTCTGGAAACCAGATGGTTGTGGTGGAAATCCCAGTCAACACTCAGACCAGCAACCATTAAATCCGCTTTCCCTCATTCTGATTACGGTTGAACTTCAGCAGGTCATCTTCGTCTTCGTCTTCATCTTCATCGTGTCTACAGATACATGTGTTGAGTTGCTGCCATGTGATTGGCTGATTAGATATTTTGCTAACCAGCAGTTGAAGACAAATTTATTAAATAAATTTACACAAACAGCCAAATGAGTTTAGGACTGTTGATCAGGAGGAGCTGCTGCAGGAATCCTGAGCCCGCATGATGATGGTGATGATGATGATGATGATGAGTGATGAAGAAGCAGCACCGTACAGACAGTCGGATCCTTCAGACTCCAGGAACCAGGAAAAATCATCCCGCTCAGTTTTCCAGCTGCAGGTGTGAAGCTGATGTTCGTCCTGCTCACAGTTTACCCTGCGGATGCTTTCATCTCATCTCTCTCATCTCATCTCATCTCATCTCATCTCTACTCATCTCATTTCACCTCATCTCTCTCATCTCATCTTAACTCATCTCTCTCATCTCATCTCTCTCATCTCATCTCTCTCATCTCATTTCATCTCATCTCATCTCATCTTATCTCTCTCTCTCTCTCATCTCATCTCTCTCATCTTAACTCATCTCTCTCATCTCATCTCTCTCATCTCATCTCTCTCATCTCATCTCTCACCTCATCTCTCTCATCTCATTCATTAATCTCATCTCTCTCATCTACTATCTCATCTATTTCATCTCTCTCACTCTCACTCTCTCTCATCATCATCTCATCTCTCTCATCTCATCTCTCTCATCTCATTTAATCTCATCTCATCTCATCTTAACTCATCTCTCTCATCTCATCTCTCTCATCTTAACTCATCTCTCTCATCTCATCTCTCTCATCTCATCCGTCTCATCTCATCTCTCTCATCTCATCTCTCTCATCTCATCTCTCTCATCTCATCTTAACTCATCTCTCTCATCTATTTCATCTCTCTCATCTCATCTCTCCCATCTCTCTCATCTCTCTCATCTCATCTCTCTCATCTCATCTTAACTCATCTCTCTCATCTAATCTCATCTATCTCATCTCTCCCATCTCATCTCTCTCATCTCATCTGTCTCTCATCTCTCTCATCTCATCTCTCTCATCTCATCTCTCTCATCTCATCTCATCTCATCTCTCCCATCTCATCTCTCCCATCTCATCTCATGTCTCTCATCTCATCTGTCTCATCTCATCTCTCCCATCTCATCTCTCTCTCATCTCATCTTAACTCATCTCTCTCATCTCATCTCTCTCATCTATCTCATCTCATCTCTACCATCTCATCTCTCTCATCTCTCTCATCTCATCTCTCTCATCTCATCTCTCTCATCTCATCCGTCTCCATCTCATCTCTCTCATCTCATCTTAACTCATCTCTCTCATCTCATTCTCATCTCATCTCTCTCATCTCATCTCTAACTCATCTCTCTCATCTCATCTCTCCCATCTAATCTCTCCCATCTCATCTCTCTCATCCGTCTCATCTCATCTCTCTCATCTAATCTGTCTCATCTCTCTCATCTCATCTCTCTCATCTCATCTATCTAATCTCATCTCTCTCATCTCATCTCTCCCATCTCATCTCTCTCATCTCATCTCTCTCATCTCTCTCATCTCATCTCTCTCATCTCATCTATCCCATCTCTCCCATCTCATCTCATCTCTCCCATCTCATCTCATCTCTCTCATCTCATCTGTCCCATCGCATCTCTCTCTCATCTCATCTTAACTCATCTCTCTCATCTAATCTCATCTATCTCATCTCATCTCTCTCATCTCATCTGTCTCATCTCATCTCTCTCATCTCATCTCATCTCATCTCTCTCATCTCATCTCTCTCATCAGTCTCATCTCATCTCTCCCATCTCATCTATCTCATCTCTCCCATCTCGTCTCCTCTGTCTCATCTCATCTCTCCCAACTCATCTCATCTATCTCATCTCTCCCATCTCATCTCATCTGTCTCATCTCATCTCATCTCTCCACATCTCATCTATCTCATCTCATCTCTCCCATCTCATCTCTCCCATCTCATCTCATCTATCTCATCTCTCCCATCTCATCTCCATCTGTCTCATCTCATCTCATCTCCCACATCTCATCTCATCTCTCTCATCTCATCTCTGACACATTAAACACAAAACTTCTGTTACGAGGCTGAAGATGAAACTTAATGTCCTGATTTTTTTTTTAAATGACGAAATTCCTAAAAATAAATAAATACTTTCTGTCATGCGGTTATTTGTTTATTTTATGATGTTTATGATGTTTTATGAAGTTTTTCATTAAACGCGGATGACGTAGCAGCTTCCGCTGTCTCACTGATGGAAATAATCTCTTTAATCTCAGATTTATTCATTTTATTTCTGGACGTTTGCTGCCGCCCCTTAAAGATTTTTTTTTATCTCAGCGGGAATTTTGATCTACAAAAATAAAGAAAAAAACAAGATTTCATCTCTAAAAATAACAGATCAGTGACTTCTGCTAAATGTTCACGCGTTTAATTCATCTTCTTGTCCGTTCCTGAATTTAAACTCAAATTCTGATGAAAGTGACTATTTTCCCTTTTTAAGCTGTTTTGCTGTTTGTTGTTGTTTGTTTTTTAAATCTCGCGCTGATTTCTGCAGTCGGACTCATTTGTAAGCTCGTGCCATTTCATTAAGTTTTGTCTGAAAAAATGAGTAAATCATTTCAGGAACCACGTGACTCGCGCTGCTTCGTGGGAGGTCGCGTCACATCACTTCATTCAGGATCCGCACGAGGACAGAGGCGGACGCGCGCGAGCCCGCGGAGGGTTTTTTTTTTTACCAGGAAGCGGATGGAGTTCTGGTAAGATTCTGCCGTTTACCCGGACCGGTTCTGGTTCTGGAGAGCTTTTAATTTTATAGCCTAGTAAGTGGAACATCATCATCATCATCATCGCTGATGAAGATGGTCATCATCGCTGATGAAGATGATGAGGATGATAAATCTGATGAGCAGTGATTTCTACGCTGAAACGTGAACAGAACTCCGGTACCGATCGGACCTGGCCCGTTTCCGCTCCGCTGTTCCAGCAGCTGATTGGCTGATTCTCATTTTATCATCGGAACTTTTCTGTGATGAAACTTCCTCTGAGGAAACTCACCTCGCGCGCAAACTCACGCGCAGGAAACCCCCGAACAGGTTCAGACCGAATCCAGAGCACAAACTGCCAGCTCATCACTTTCTGTCAGCTGCCGGTCTTCATCAGCAGAGGAGGAGTGTGATCACCATCATCATCATCACTTTATATATATATATATATATATATTGTTAATATCATCATCATCGTTATTATTTATTTGTTATTAATATATAATATATATATTTTATATATATATATATATATTGTTGTTAATATCATCATCATCATCGTTATTATTGGTACTTTAATCGATCCAGTCATCAGCAACATAAAGATGCATCCGTCTCCACATTTATGAAGCCTGAGCTGATCTCCATCATAGTAGTAGTAGTCGTAGTCGTAGTAGTAGTAGTAGTCGTAGTAGTAGTAGTAGTATTTAGGAAGTAGGAAGTAGTAGGAAGAGTAAAACTGAAGCAGACAGAAACTAGAAACTGGTTCTTAATCCAGAAGTTTTTCCTCATTTTTCTCATCTTCCAGCTTTGAAAACAAGATTCACGAATGGTGACGTTAAAAATCAACGATGAATCACAGAAAGGTGAATTCAGACGAGCTTCATTCCCGAATGTTCCTCCTACGACGCAAACATGTCGCTTTCATCCTTCTGTTGCTTCAAACCATCTGAGCTCCGGTTTCCCTTCAGACAGAAAAAGTTCCAGCTGGTGAATTTGTTTCTGCAGCATCTTCACACACGCGACGTCCGGACGAGCGGCGTGATCAGAAGCTGCATTATGAACCAGACGTGTCGCTCGTTTTTACTGAATACTGAGTTTACAGTTAAACGTTGATCTGCACAACAAGGCGAGTTGGAGGAGAACGATGAATAATGTGGAGACGTTTAGGATTTCATAATCGAGAAATTTTTCCTTTTCAATAATAATCACGTTGTTTCCACGTCAGCCGCTCGTCCGTCACCTCCAAGACGTTTTCTCTCAAACACGCTGTCGATTACATCATCACACATTTCCAGTATTTTTATTTACTTTTTATTTCCAAATACCATAAATCTACGTTTTAATTGAGAATTTATTAACATCAAACCAATATTTTAGTCTCCAGCTACGACTCAAAATTTCCTCCAAGTTCTGATTAGAACAAAACGAGATGGTGTCGTCTGCAAACATGAGAACGTTTAAAACGTCCGATTTCACAAACATTTATACGAATGAAAAACAAGTTCGGACCGATCACTGATCCTTGTGGGACGCCACATGACTTCCTTTCATTCAGACACCGCCTCATTTACAGCGATGATGATGATGATGTTCAAACATGTGAAATTTAAAACTTGAGATGAGCTAACAAAAGATAAACAAACAAACAAAAAAGATAAACAAACAACAAAAGAAAAACAAACAACAAAAGAAAAACAAATAAACAACAAAAGAAAAAAACAAATAAACAAGATAAACAAATAAACAACAAAAAACAAATAAACAAAGATAAACAAACAACAAAAGATAAACAAATAAACAATAGAAGATAAACATGAAGATCAAAGCTGGAGATAAAAATATGAAAACAGAATCTGACTCTTTGTTCTGGTTTCCCTGCAGATACAGATCCTCTGATCTGATTGGCCGCCCGTGCAGACTCTTCCTGTGATCTGATTGGCCGCTTGTGCAGACTCTTCCTGTGATCTGATTGGCCGCCCGTGCAGACTCTTCCTGTGATCTGATTGGCCGCTTGTGCAGACTCTTCCTGTGATCTGATTGGCCGCTTGTGCAGACTCTTCCTCTGATCTGATTGGCCGCCCGTGCAGACTCATCCTGTGATCTGATTGGCCGCCCGTGCAGACTCTTCCTGTGATCTGATTGGCCGCCTGTCATCCTGTGATCTGATTGGCCGCCCGTGCAGACTCTTCCTGTGATCTGATTGGTCGCCCGTGCAGACTCTTCCTGTGATCTGATTGGCCGCCCGTGCAGACTCTTCCTGTGATCTGATTGGCCGCCTGTGCAGACTCTTCCTGTGATCTGATTGGCCGCCCGTGCAGACTCATCCTGTGATCTGATTGGCCGCCTGTCATCCTGTGATCTGATTGGCCGCCCGTGCAGACTCTTCCTGTGATCTGATTGGTCGCCCGTGCAGACTCTTCCTGTGATCTGATTGGCCGCCCGTGCAGACTCTTCCTGTGATCTGATTGGCCGCCCGTGCAGACTCTTCCTGTGATCTGATTGGCCGCCCGTGCAGACTCATCCTGTGATCTGATTGGCCGCCCATGCAGACTCTTCCTGTGATCTGATTGGCCGCCCGTGCAGACTCTTCCTGTGATCTGATTGGCCGCCCGTGCAGACTCTTCCTGTGATCTGATTGGCCGCCCGTGCAGACTCATCCTGTGATCTGATTGGCCGCCCGTGCAGACTCATCCTGTAATCTGATTGGCCGCTTGTGCAGACTCTTCCTGTGATCTGATTGGCCGCCCGTGCAGACTCTTCCTGTGATCTGATTGGCCGCTTGTGCAGACTCTTCCTGTGATCTGATTGGCCGCCCGTGCAGACTCTTCCTGTGATCTGATTGGCCGCTTGTGCAGACTCTTCCTGTGATCTGATTGGCCGCCCGTGCAGACTCATCCTGTGATCTGATTGGCCGCCCGTGCAGACTCTTCCTGTGATCTGATTGGCCGCCCGTGCAGACTCATCCTGTGATCTGATTGGCCGCCCGTGCAGACTCTTCCTGTGATCTGATTGGCCGCCCGTGCAGACTCTTCCTGTGATCTGATTGGCCGCCCGTGCAGACTCATCCTGTAATCTGATTGGTCGCCCGTGCAGACTCTTCCTGTGATCTGATTGGCCGCTTGTGCAGACTCATCCTGTGATCTGATTGGTCGCCCGTGCAGACTCATCCTGTGATCTGATTGGCCGCTTGTGCAGACTCATCCTGTGATCTGATTGGCCGCTTGTGCAGACTCATCCTGTGATCTGATTGGCCGCCCGTGCAGACTCTTCCTCTGATCTGATTGGCCGCCCGTGCAGACTCATCCTGTAATCTGATTGGCCGCCCGTGCAGACTCATCCTGTGATCTGATTGGCCGCCCGTGCAGACTCTTCCTGTGATCTGATTGGCCGCTTGTGCAGACTCTTCCTGTGATCTGATTGGTCGCCCGTGCAGACTCTTCCTGTGATCTGATTGGCCGCTTGTGCAGACTCATCCTGTGATCTGATTGGTCGCCCGTGCAGACTCTTCCTGTGATCTGATTGGTCGCCCGTGCAGACTCATCCTGTGATCTGACTGGCCGCCCGTGCAGACTCTTCCTGTGATCTGATTGGCCGTCATGCTGCCGGTAACCGGGGCGACCTCTCCGATGACCAACCTGAGCGGGGGGGCGTGCGCGCTGCCGTATGAGGAGGACCGCGTGCCGCTGGTGCTGCTGTACAGCGGCGTCCTGCTCGTCGGTCTTCCCGCCAACCTGCTGACGGTCTTCCTCACCTGGCTGCAGGTGCGCAGGAAGAACGTTCTGGGCGTGTACCTGTGGGGGCTGTCGCTGTGCGACCTGACCTACCTGTGCACGCTGCCGCTGTGGGCGGTGTACGTGGGCGGGGGTCACCAGTGGCGCTGGGGCTCGGCCGCCTGCAAGGTGACGGGCTTCATCTTCTTCAGCAACATGTACGTCAGCATCTTCCTGCTGTGCTGCGTGTCCGCGGACCGCTGCGTGGCCGTGACGTACAGCCTGGAGTCGCGCGGCCTGCGGCGGCAGCGGCACGCCGCGCTGGTGGTGCTCGCCATCGTGGTGGTGGTGGGGGTGGGACACGTCCCCGTCTTCACCATGAAGGAGGGGGCGGCCGCTGAGGGCGCGCGGCGCTGCTTCGAGCCGGGTCACGGCAGCGCCACGGTGACGGGCTTCAACTACGCGCGCTTCGTGGTGGGCTTCCTGCTGCCGCTGCTGCTGCTGGGGGGCACCAACCGCAGCGTCCTGGCCCACGTGCAGCACAGCACCGGCCTGCAGCGCGGACACAAGCGCCGCATCCGCCGCCTGGCCGTGGCCGTGGTCCTGCTGTTCCTGGTCTGCTTCGCCCCCTACCACCTGGTCCTGCTGGTGCGGGCCGTCATCTTCCACCTGCCCCGGACCCCCGGCACCACCTGTCTGCTGGAGAGGACCCTCTACACCCCCTACACCGTCTCCCTCGGCCTGTCCACCGTCAACAGCGCCATCAACCCCATCCTCTACGTCCTGTCCAGCAAAAACATCCGGACGGACCTGCGGCGAGGACTGCAGCAGGTCTGGGTCCGGACCCGGGTCACGCCGCCGTCCGACAGCAGCCAGAACCAGATCCAGCCCTCCAACAGGTCCCACGAGCTGCACGTGGGGACAGAGACCGAGAGACCAGCAGTCCAAACACCAGCAGAGACGCTGAAGACCACAGATGCTGCCGGGTCCCGGACCCCCCCGCATATGTGACGGAGCGCTGCGTCCACGGTCCACGTCTGCTCAGCGGTGAGTCCGGAGTCCGGATCTGGCTTCGGTTCCAGGGTCCCTGCAGGTGCGCGGAGCCGAAAACCGGGAATCAGGAGGACCGGATCGGCTTATCGCTCAAGTCACTGCGCTTCAACGCCGCGTGGACCTCCGCGTGGAGGGGACCGTTCCTGGTCTGCGTCCGCGCGAATGGGGCGTTTCCATGGCAACGCGAAGGACGCGAGGTGATTGGGCCGCTTCCTAAAGCGGTCCAGGTGGGAACCGGCCGGACCTGCTGGTCCTCCGCCGTCGGCTTCGTGGGTGTTCGTGCGGCTGCAGTGAAGCAAATCAGACCGAAGGAGGGAAGTTGTTCAGGCCTCCGGTTCATCCTGGTGTGAATGCAGACTGACAGACAGACAAACTAAGTTTGTGACATTAAACAACATCAAATCTTTTCTCTGATCCGCTGATTTGATTCTTCAAAGTCGCCAAACTTAGACGATGTTCGTTCTCCTGCTGGTGTCTGAACCATGAATGAATGCTGCACCGTCATTGGTCAGAATGTCAGTGTTTACCTCTGAGCTCCTGAAATATTTGTTGCTTTTATTTGCAATTTTATGTAAATGTGGCAGGACGAAGGAGGGCCCGGGCGGGAATTGAACCACAGACTCATGCGTGCTAACCAGTCAGCCAAAGGGACATCATAGCCACATAAATATCAGATTATTTTGTTGTTAAAAAGAGAGATATATATTTTAAAAATCTTTTTAGTTTTTTATCATTTATATTCATTTTTCAACACTAGAACAGCCAACGTAACTTTCACCACCGTTTATTTTCTCAGTGATGATCAGGATCGTCTGGAACTGTTTGTGAATAAAAGATGAATTCAGCAGAACCGCTGCTGTGGGAATGGATGTGATTTTCCTCCATCCGCTGCTTTGTGTTAATGTGTTTAACAATAATAAAGAAGTTTTAAGCTTTTTAAAATGGCGTTGTTGTGTTTCCCCCCAACTTTCATATAATGGAGTTCACCGGGGTCCGAGCCAAAAAGGTCCTTAAAGTCCACAAAAACGTGTCAATATTCCTCCATACTGCTCGTCCAACGTGATCCAAGTGTCCTGAGTGGGTAGCGTCCAGAATTTACTGGAAACGACGTCATTTAGTAGATTTTTTCTTTCTTTCTTTGTTTTAAATCAACATCAACCCCTCTTGGACCCTCTTGTGTTTGTCTGCAGCTCTGTCGCTCTTAGCACAATGTAAACAGAGAATTTCTTCTTCTACGCTTGTATTATTGGCTCTGAACACCGAGGCTTCCGTAGTGTCATGAACTCTCACAAACGTGTGAACAGAAACTGATGTTCTGCTGTTTAGTCTATAAAAATCTAGTGAATGTGGTTTCCAGTAAAATCTGGCGGAGAAACACGAACACGTGATGTTAGCTCCGCCCCCTTTTCCACGCACCTGCAGCTGTGCAATCAGAACAGCTGGATGACAAGCAGTTCCGGTCGCACGCTCAGTTCTGCTGCAAACATCCAACCGCTTCCTGCTGCTGTAACCACGGCAACAGCCACACAGAGGTGATGGAGGAGCAGCCTTCACACCTCCAGGTCTGTAACCACGGCAACAGCCACACGGAGGTGATGGAGGAGCAGCCTTCACACCTCCAGGTCTGTAACCACGGCAACAGCCACACGGAGGTGATGGAGGAGCAGCCTTCACACCTCCAGGTCTGTAACCACGGCAACAGCCACACGGAGGTGATGGAGGAGCAGCCTTCACCAGTGGCGATTTTTGTATGGAAATTCTGGTGGGGCCACAGACTACTCGAGAAAATCTGATTATGTAATCCAAACATAACTGAACCTTACTTGCAATAAAAATAGGCTACAGATTGCTGCGCACAGGGGAACACTAGGGTCACAGCAATAGTAATAACAAGATGCTAAATCACTCAATAATTAAGATGTTCCTTTAAAATTAACCCTATCAACCGAATCCCCACGTTATTTATGAAAGATTCACCAACACTAAGGAGGACAATAAAAAATGCGAATTTCCTGCCACGAAAGGCGCAGTCAATGGACAAGGAAACAGGACTAAATTCAACAGCCATTTAAGCACCGCACAGACATACTGTTTCAGCAAGGAGCCTGCCGAAGTATGAAACATAACAATTAGACTCACCGATGAGGTTCACTTCTTAAAAAGGAAGGAGGCTCGGCGATCCTTCATGTGAGCAAACTTCTCCATGACCTTGCTGTTAAAGTCAAACAGTCCATGGATAAGTTCATTTTCAATAGACAGCATTGCCAGGGCGTTCAGTCTTTGCTGTCCCATTGTATTCCGTGTAAATGTTTTTATTCTTTTTAAAGTGGAGAAGTTTCTCTCGGATTCTGTGCTTGTCATTGGTGTTGTTATGATGATTTGTAAAAGCGTCACGGTTTCAGATAACACCTCCTGGAGGTTGTTTTCATGGATGGACTTTGATAAAGAAAGTGCGCTGTTGCCTTTGCTGAGTTCACTGTGCTGGTAAAGAGACATCAACTCTGTTTTTAGCTTTGCCTTGTTTGTTATTGGCCATAGTTTTATGGCACATTCCAGTTCAGCTTCTGGAAATGACTGCACAAACTTGGGGAAAAGTGTGCAATCAATGAGTTTCGCTGCAATCAAATGGTCACTCTTTGTGAACCTCTCCTCCACTTGACTCATCACAGTGTCACATGCCTCTTTCATGACTGTAGCCGTGTTGATTTTTCTCCTCTTATTTCCTTCTGGATGACTTTCTTGCACAATCACATCAGCTCGTTCCCTCAAACGTCCAACATTTTTCTTGAAGGCATTCATCGCGTGGTTAATGCCAGCCGCATCAATGTCCCGTTTTTGCAGTACACTGTACAATATATCCACCTCTGGCATGAGCTCTGCAAAGAACTGTAGGAAGTGTAGAAACTTTGGTTCCTGCAGGTGCATTGACAGACCATAGGCCTCACTAATGGTCACTCGGTCCCATCCCTCTGTTGTGCGAATGTGGTTCAAACACGTCTTAAGCTCCTCGCGGCAGTCCCATACAGCGTTAACAGTTCTGCTTTTAAAGTTCCACCGTGTGGCTGGAGGTCTGGGGATGCGCCGGTCTGATGTCTCGGCTAGAGCAGCTGTTCTCTTGGGAGAGTTTGAGAAAAAGGTGGCAAAAGCTGACAGATCAGCAAAAAAAAAACCTTTTAATTCAGAAATCCTTGCTGATTTGTTGAAGTGTTAGGTTTAATTGATGCGCGTAACAGTGCACAAAATGCGCATTTGGATAATGCTCCTTCACAAGAGTCTGTACTCCGCGCACACCTCCGCTCATCACTGCAGCGCCGTCATATGTTTGCGCTATGAGCTTGTCAGTCAGGTTCAAGGGCGCAAGAGAAGAAAGTAAAGCATTTGATAGACCAGCAGCGGTTTTGTCCTTTACCTCAATAAATTCCCAAAACCTTTCTGTCACTTTGGCGTTTACCATATAGCGCAGCACGATGACCATTTGAGACTTGCAAGACACATTGGCTGTCTCATCTGCCTGCACGGCAACAAAGGGTGCATTTGCCACCTGTTGCGCAACATCATCCTTGTAAACACTGTACATACAATCCAAAAGTTCATTTTGAATGACTGCTGAAGTGCCCTTAAAATAGGCTTGAGCATCGTAGTGGCTCCTGAGTCTGGAGTCTCCTTCACACATCGTCTCAAATATGCATCTAAAAATGCCAGGATTTAAGGAACCAGCAGACTCGTCATGTCCACGCAGGGCGATCTCACACTTTCCACAAAGTTTTATACAGGTTATAATTCGGCCGAGAACATACCTGTTTTCTTCAGTCTGTCGGTTATGTTGTTCAATCCCACGTCTGTATGCACTGTCAAGCTGAGATGCAACATTCGCTGTTCCCAGTAAGGCTAACTTGACTGCATTATCCACATGCGATGCACAGCTTTCGTGTTTTACTAGCCTTTCTGACAGATGTTTTAAATCTTTAAATCCGGTTGTTGTCCAGACAGTTTCCCCTCCAAAGAGAAGACACAGAAAGCAGAACAGGGATTTCTTCGATTCGCTAGCTGTTAGCCACGTTTTTCTTTTAAACCATTCTTGATTGAAGGATCTTGTTTTATCTTTGCCTTCTTGAAAAATGGTAAAGTCATCTGGTCGATGTGGTCCCAAACGTTTTATTTCCATTTTCTCCTCAAGCGGCAAAGTGCTAAATCGCACAGTAGTTAGGTAGTCCACACGATTCATCATTACTTTGGACTGTCTAGCATATTCATCAGTCCCCTCGTTAACTAAGGTAGCTAGCCTAACAGCTATCCAAAGGGTGGGCACCGCCCTTTCAAATCAACCAATGACAACGCTTCAGGGGCCCTGGCCTCCAGGCCCCACGAACGAAACTGAAGTGCGTGTTGAGCACGCGCATGCACGCACGACAGTTTGTGTTGCTCATAACATACAGGTGCAGGGCCATCTCTGCCATGCCCCACCGAATGAAAACTAGCAAGCAACAAAGACTCAGAGACAAATCCCATAACCTTAAACCAAATGCACACACTACTACACTATAACTTTAGTTCAAAAACATTACTGTGTCCGATTTGTAAAATAATTTATGAAAAATAATATAAAGAATATATATCTTTAAGAAAAAAAAAAAGATCAGTGGGCACAACAGCGCCCACTGGTGGGGCCATGCCCCACTGGCCCTTAATGCAAAAACGCCACTGGCCTTCACACCTCCAGGTCTGTAACCACGGCAACAGCCACACAGAGGTGATGGAGGAGCAGCCTTCACACCTCCAGGTCTGTAACCACGGCAACAGCCACACAGAGGTGATGGAGGAGCAGCCTTCACACCTCCAGGTCTGTAACCACGGCAACAGCCACACAGAGGTGATGGAGGAGCAGCCTTCACACCTCCAGGTCTGTAACCACGGCAACAGCCACACAGAGGTGATGGAGGAGCAGCCTTCACACCTCCAGGTCTGTAACCACGGCAACAGCCACACGGAGGTGATGGAGGAGCAGCCTTCACACCTCCAGGTCTGTAACCACGGCAACAGCCACACGGAGGTGATGGAGGAGCAGCCTTCACACTTTCAGGTCTGTAACCACGGCAACAGCCACACGGAGGTGATGGAGGAGCAGCCTTCACACTCAGCACCTGGACATGATGATGTCATCAGGTGCTGCAGGTCAAAGGTCAAGCGTGTTTCTTGATCCAGGACAGGTGAGAAAATCCCTGATGATGAAATCCGTCTCAGAGGTCACATGACTGCTGTTTACGACAAAACGGAGGATTTTCCTCGTTTCTGTTGGAAAACTTGAACTTTTCTTTCGTCTTTTTAAGATTTTAACATTTTCTTTAGTTTGTTTGAAGGAACCAGAGGAAGAACGTGACGGAACAAAGCAGCACTTCCAGGTTTTATCTCCAACTCCACTTTATTTATGTGGCACTTTAAAAACATCACAGATGACCAAAGTGCTTCACAGGCAGATACAATACATGAATGAAAGAATAAAGAATTTATAAATAATCCATTTATAAAAGCAGTTCAAATAAAAAGCCAATAAAAACAGACAAACAAACAAAACAAACATGTCAGCCAGCGTTAAAAGCCAGTGAAAGGATGTGTTTGAAGTAAAGACGTAAAGCTGCAGGTGAAGAGGCCTCATGACCCGCGGGTCTCTGGTTCCACGGTCGGTGCAGCGAGTTTCCTCTGGGTTAGAAGTGACCGGTCCGCTGACCTGAGGGAACGTGGAGGCGTGTACGGATCAGTACGGTCCGACAGGTACTGCGGGGCGACACTGCGGGGCGACGTCATGGAGGCGCGAAAAAACAAAAAGAATTTTAAAATCAATTCTGAAACGAATGGGAATCCACGAAGGGAAAAAAGCCCGGAGAATGTGCTCTCGCTCTTTAGTGCCGGTTAAAAGTGCAGCAGCAGCGTTCTGGACCGGCTGCAGTGTTCTGGACCGGCTGCAGCTGCAGCGTTCTGGACCGGCTGCAGTGTTCTGGACCGGCTGCAGTGTTCTGGACCGGCTGCAGCATTCTGGACCGGCTGCAGTGTTCTGGACCGGCTGCAGTGTTCTGGACCGGCTGCAGCGTTCTGGACCGGCTGCAGCGTTCTGGACCGGCTGCAGCATTCTGGACCGGCTGCAGCGTTCTGGACTGGCTGCAGCGTTCTGGACCGGCTGCAGCTGCAGCGTTCTGGACCGGCTGCAGCCGCAGCGTTCTGGACCGGCTGCAGCGTTCTGGACCGGCTGCAGCCGCAGCGTTCTGGACCGGCTGCAGCCGCAGCGTTCTGGACCGGCTGCAGCCGCAGCGTTCTGGACCGGCTGCAGTGTTCTGGACCGGCTGCAGCAGCAGCGTTCTGGACCGGCTGCAGTGTTCTGGACCGGCTGCAGCTGCAGCGTTCTGGACCGGCTGCAGCTGCAGCGTTCTGGACCGGCTGCAGCCGCAGCGTTCTGGACCGGCTGCAGCCGCAGCGTTCTGGACCGGCTGCAGCAGCAGCGTTCTGGACCGGCTGCGGCGTTCTGGACCGGCTGCAGCGTTCTGGACCGGCTGCAGTGTTCTGGACCGGCTGCAGTGTTCTGGACCGGCTGCAGCGTTCTGGACCGGCTGCAGCAGCAGCGTTCTGGATCGGCTGCAGCGTTCTGGACCGGCTGCAGGGTTCTGGACCGGCTGCGGCTGCAGCAGCAGCGTTCTGGACCGGCTGCAGCTGCAGCATTCTGGACCGGCTGCAGCGTTCTGGACCGGCTGCAGCGTTCTGGACCGGCTGCAGCGTTCTGGACCGGCTGCAGCTGCAGCATTCTGGACCGGCTGCAGCGTTCTGGACCGGCTGCAGTGTTCTGGACCGGCTGCAGCCGGTCTATGTGCATCCCAAGGTTTATTGCTGCAGGTTTTGGGGAACCCCTTCGATGACCCAGTCAGCGCAACTCTTGGAGGCATCGCTGGGACCGAATAGCAGTACCTCAGTTTTCTGTCATTAAAACGAAGAAAATTCAGCGACATCCAATCTTTGATTTCATCAGTACAGACGAGTAACTGTTTCGCTGAGGATGCAGCTTCTTTCTTTATGGGAAAATAAACCTGGCTGTCATTCGCATAAAAATGGAAGGACATGCCATGCCGTCTAAAAACTGCCCCAAAGGGAGCAAATACGAGGAGAAAAGAAGGGGTCCAAGAATGGAGCCCTGAGGTACTCCACACGTAAGAGGGGAAGAGGATGACTCAGCCTGTCCAATCAGGACACTAAAAGTCCGTCTGCTCAAATATGATCTTAGCCGCTGTAAAGCTCCCCCCCCGATACCGACCCAAGTGTCCCAGCGAGACAAAAGGACCTGACGGTCCACCGTGTCAAAGGCTGCTGTGAGGTCTAACAGCGCCAAAACCACATGGTGACCCAGATCCGTGTGCATAAAACATCATTCAAAGCCTCCGCAGTGCGGACGCTGGACTGCAGTTTCTGAAAACCAGACGGACACAATTCAAGGACATTGTTGTTTTCTTTTTTTTTTTTTTTTAACTTGTCCTGTCCAGCATGTCCAACAGGACATTGTTGTTTTCTAACAAAGATTGCAGCTGGAAAATACGACTTTCTCCAGAACAGAAGGATCCAGACCAGGTTTCTTAATCAGTGGTGTAATCACTGCGTGTTTAAAGCTTTCAGGCATGTTCCCTGTTGCTAAGCTAACATTTATAACATGGGGCGCATAAGGAGCTGAGGTGAGGAAGACCTCTTTAAAAAGACGAGGTGGAAGAGGATCATCAGGAGAACCAGCAGGCTTCAGACGTCTTACTGTCTCCTCCAGAAACTGCAGCGTAACAGACTCAAACTGGTGAAAACAGCTGAGCATGATGTGGAATCAGAGCGGACACAAGAGGGAGCAGAGATACTCACAGCCTCAATGAAATGAAAGAAAAATACTTTATTTATCCCAGAAGGGAAATTCAACAATGTAAAAAAGATCTTTTTTTTTTTTTTTTTTAGCAATATAACATTGATAATAATGATAATAATAATGATAATAATAATAATAATAATAATAATAATAATCAGTCAGTCTTGTTCTTCAGGGTGAAGCTGCTGCAGGAATGAATTTCTGTATCTCTCTGTCCTACGTTGAACCTGACGCAGCCTCACACTGAACACACTCTGTTGATTCTTCACCGTGTTGTGAAGAGGAGGAAGAATCCTCCATCATCTTCATCAGCTTGTGGAGAGGAGGAAGAATCCTCCATCATCTTCATCAGCTTGTGCAGCATTCTTTTCTGAACGATCATCTCCAGCAGCTCCAGAGTTCTCCCCAGCACAGAACCAGCTTTCTGCATCAGCTTGTTTAGTTTCTTCAAGTCTCTGGTTGGTGGTTTTTAGGTCTGAGTCCATCACTACAGCCAGATTTCTGGTCTGGTTGGTGGTTTTTAGGTCTGAGTCCATCACTACAGCCAGATTTCTGGTCTGGTTGGTGGTTTTTAGGTCTGAGTCCATCACTAAAGTCAGATTTCTGGTCTGGTTGGTGGTTTTTAGGTCTGAGTCCATCACTACAGCCAGATTTCTGATCTGGTTGGTGGTTTTTAGGTCTGAGTCCATCACTAAAGTCAGATTTCTGGTCTGGTTGGTGGTTTTTAGGTCTGAGTCCATCACTACAGCCAGATTTCTGGCCTGGTTGGTGGTTTTTAGGTCTGAGTCCATCACTACAGCCAGATTTCTGGCCTGGTTGGTGGTTTTTAGGTCTGAGTCCATCACTACACCCAGATTTCTGGTCTGATTGGTGGTTTTTAGGTCTGAGTCCATCACTACAGCCAGATTTCTGGCCTGGTTGGTGGTTTTTAGGTCTGAGTCCATCACTACAGCCAGATTTCTGGTCTGGTTGGTGGTTTTTAGGTCTGAGTCCATCACTACAGCCAGATTTCTGGTCTGGTTGGTGGTTTTTAGGTCTGAGTCCATCACTACACCCAGATTTCTGGCCTGGTTGGTGGTTTTTAGGTCTGAGTCCATCACTACACCCAGATTTCTGGCCTGGTTGGTGGTTTTTAGGTCTGAGTCCATCACTACACCCAGATTTCTGGTCTGGTTGGTGGTTTTTAGGTCTGAGTCCATCACTATACCAGATTTCTGGTCTGGTTGGTGGTTTTTAGGTCCGCGTCCCCGACGGACGGAGACGTGGCGGTGGACTCGGACACGGTCAGCGAACGATCCGGACCAGCGAAGACGACGTTGCAGCTTCCGTTCGTGCTCCTGCGTCCACTCGGCTCGGAGCATCATGCTGAAACACCATCGCCATGGCAACAAGCGGCAGGGATGGAAGCTTCCAGCTCCTCGTCTCGGACTTCCTTGTCGGTCGGAGGAAAAACATCCCTCCGTTTTCACTCTGACCTGATTTCAGCTTCGCTCTGATTGGCTCTGCTGTTACCCGGCTCTCACACGGACGTTCTGATTGGCTCTACAGTCACCCGGCTCTCATGCGACGCTCTGATTGGCTGCCTCAGCCGGTAAACAACCAGAAACTGCCTCATCAATTATTAACTCCTGTCAGACACGACTGAGGGTCATAAATGATTGATGACTGGTGGAGGCCTCCCGCTGATGATGTCACAGTGTTACCACAGCAACAAGGAACTCAGGCGTTTCACCCCTTTCTTGTTCGGGGGTCCGGCTGTGTACGCTCTTCATCTCAGGTTGGTTTTTTTGTTTTGTGGTTTCCCCTCCCTACCTCCTTCTCTTTGATTTTCTATTTCCCTTCCCCTTTTTCTTCCTCTTCCCCCCGATGTAGTGTGGTGGTTCCCCTTATTTCTGTCTTTGGAGCTTCTCCCCCCCTTCTGCTTGAGAGGAAGGGAGCTACACAAAAGATGGAAGGTGAGAAAAGATTTTTAGGAGGAGGTAGGAGGGGATCCGTACCATGAGGCAGAGGACAGTTAGTTATCTTCCTCTTCCCCCCCCCCCCCCTTCCCCCCCTCCTCCCCTTTCCTTCCCCCCCCCCTTCCCTTCCCCCTTATCCCTCATCTTCCCCCCTCTCCCTCTCCTTTTTTCCCTCTCCCTCTCCCTCTCTCCCTCTTCCTCCCCCTCTTTTCTCTCCCCCCCTCTTTCTCCAGACCAAAAAACTGTTTATTTTTCCTATTCTCCCCCGTCTCCCTTCTCTCCTTTTCCCCCTTTTTCCGTCGGGTCTTCTTGCTCCCTTTTTCCCCCCCCCCTTCACTCCCAGCCAGGCCATCCCAAACAACACACATTACTTTCTCTCTCTTCCTACTCTTTCTCCTCCCTCCTCCCCTTTCAGCCTTCTTTTTTTTTGGGTTTGCTTCTCTTTCTCTTTTTCTTCTCCTCTCTCTCTCATTTCTTCTTTTTTTTTATTTTTATTTTTTTTTTTCTTTTTTTCCTTCTTTTCCTCTCCTTCCCCCCCCCTCTCCCCCTCTCATTCTCCTGTTTTTTGTTCTAGATTTTGTCGCCTGCCAACTCCCCCCTTTCCTCTTCCTTTTCCCTCTCTTCTTAGTCTTCTCGCAGTTCTTTTCTCTTTTTTTTTAGATAACACCGACGGTTTTTTGATTTGTATCTTTTATTCCTAAAGATGTTTTTCTTTAGAGAGAAAAAGTTTCTTTTCCCCGGAGGACTCTCTTAGTCCTACGATTCTTTATTTTTTACTGGCCTCCTTTGAATATTTTTTTTAAATTTTCTTTTTTTTTAAGAGTTTTTTTCCCGCCCTACCTAAACAGTATCTTTTTGGCCCCCTTCTTCCCTATCCCCCCCCCCCCGTTCGTATTCCCCCCCCCCCTTTTAAAAAAAAAAAAAAAAAAAAAAAAATTTTTTTTATTTTTTCCCCCCATTTTTTTTTCAGTGGGACTCCTCATCATCAGGTTTTCACCTGTCCAGGTAAGAGGAGCAGAAACGAGAAAATCTCACTTTAAATAAAGTTTACAGCAAATTTTAAAGTTTTAAAACTGACGAAGTTTAAATGACGTTTAAATAAAGTTTCAGGTTGAAGTTTAGATAAAATTTAACAGTTTTGTTTAAAATTAGAGCGAGAAGTTTGTTCAGGTTTAAACTGAATTTAAGAGTTTAGAAGATGTTTGAAAATCTGAAGGAACCCGATTTCCTGTTTTCAACATTTAAACTGCTGCATTTCTGCATCAGAGCCTCAGACTCCGTCCTCATAGGTGGGAACAAGGACGCTTCACTGACACCAGCCAATCACAGCGGGCCTGGAAAGAGGTCAAAGGTCAAACCGTCTGTGTTGGACATGGACAACTATGCAGCTGTACTATACATTACTGCAGTACTATACAATACTGCAGTACGATACAATACAGCTGTACTATACATTACTGCAGTACTATAAAATGCTGCAGTACTATACATTGCTGCAGTACTACACATTACTGCAGTACTATACATTGCTGCAGTACGATACATTACTGCAGTACTATACAATGCTGCAGTACTATACAATGCTGCAGTACTATACAATACTGCAGTACTATACAATACTGCAGTACTATACAATACTGCAGTACTATACAATGCTGCAGTACTATACAATACTGCAGTACTATACAATACTGCAGTACTATACAATCACTGCAGTACTATACAATACTGCAGTACAATACATCACTGCAGTACTATACAATGCTGCAGTACTATACAATACTGCAGTACTATACATCACTGCAGTACTATACAATACTGCAGTACTATACAATACTGCAGGACTATACAATGCTGCAGTACTATATTATGTTGCAGTACTATACATCACTGCAGTACTATACATCACTGCAGTACTATACAATGCTGCAGTACTATACATCACTGCAGTACTATACAATACTGCAGTACTATACAATACTGCAGTACTATACATCACTGCAGTACTATACATTGCTGCAGTACTATACAATGCTGCAGTTCTATACAATACTGCAGTACTATACAATGCTGCAGTACTATACAATACTGCAGTACTATACAATACTGCAGCACTATACATTACTGCAGTACTATACATTACTGCAGTACTATACAATACTGCAGTACTATACAATACTGCAGTACTATACAATGCTGCAGTACTATACAATACTGCAGTACTATACATCACTGCAGTACTATACAATGCTGCAGTACTATACAATACTGCAGTACTATACAATACTGCAGTACTATACAATACTGCAGAACTATACATTACTGCAGTTCGATACAATACTGCAGTACTATACAATGCTGCAGTACTATACAATGCTGCAGTACTATACATCACTGCAGTACTATACAATACTGCAGTACTATACATTACTGCAGTACTATACAATACTGCAGTACTATACAATGCTGCAGTACTATACAATACTGCAGTACTATACATACTGCAGTACTATAGAATGCTGCAGTGCTATACAATGCTGCAGTACTATACAATGCTGCAGTACTATACATTGCTGCAGTACTATACAATGCTGCAGTACTATACAATACTGCAGTACTATACAATACTGCAGTACTATACAATACTGCAGTACTATACAATACTGCAGTACTATACAATACTGCAGTACTATACATCACTGCAGTACTATACAATACTGCAGTACTATACATTGCTGCAGTACTATACATTGCTGCAGTACTATACATTGCTGCAGTACTATACAATGCTGCAGTACTATACATCACTGCAGTACTATACAATACTGCAGTACTATACAATGCTGCAGTACTATACAATGCTGCAGTACTATACAATACTGCAGTACTATACATACTGCAGTACTATACAATGCTGCAGTACTATACAATGCTGCAGTACTATACAATACTGCAGTACTATACAATACTGCAGTACTATACAACACTGCAGGACCATACAATGCTGCAGTTCTATACATTGCTGCAGTTCTATACAATGCTGCAGTACTATACATTGCTGCAGTACTATACAATACTGCAGTACTATACATCATTGCAGTATTATACAATGTTGCAGTACTATACATTACTGCAGTACTATACAATACTGCAGTACTATACAATACTGCAGTACTATACAATGCTGCAGTACTATACATCACTGCAGGACTATACAATGCTGCAGTACTATACAATACTGCAGTACTATACATTGCTGCAGTACTATACAATACTGCAGTACTATACATCATTGCAGTATTATACAATGTTGCAGTACTATACATTACTGCAGTACTATACAATACTGCAGTACTATACAATGCTGCAGTACTATACATTACTGCAGTACTATACAAAACTGCAGTACTATACATTGCTGCAGTACTATACAATACTGCAGTACTATACATTGCTGCAGTACTATACAATGCTGCAGTACTATACATTGCTGCAGTACTATACATCACTGCAGTACTATACAATTCTGCAGTACTATACATTGCTGCAGTACTATACATTGCTGCAGTACTATACAATACTGCAGTACTATACATCACTGCAGTACTATACAATGCTGCAGTATTATACATTGCTGCAGTACTATACAATACTGCAGTACTATACATTGCTGCAGTACTATACATCGCAGCAGTACTATACATTGCTGCAGTACTATACAATTCTGCAGTACTATACATCACTGCAGTACTATTCAATGCTGCAGTGCTATACATTACTGCAGTACTATACAATGCTGCAGTACTATACAATGCTGCAGTACTATACAATCCTGCAGTACTATACAATGCTGCAGTACTATACAATGCTGCAGTACTATACAATACTACAGTACTATACATTGCTGCAGTACTATACAATGCTGCAGTACTATACAATGCTGCAGCACTATACAATGCTGCAGTACTATACAATACTGCAGTACTATACATCATACTGCAGTACTATACAATACTGCAGGACTATACAATGCTGCAGTACTATACAATACTGCAGTACTATACAATCACTGCAGTACTATACAATACTGCAGTACTATACAATACTGCAGCACTATACATTACTGCAGTACTATACAAAACTGCAGTACTATACAATGCTGCAGTACTATACAATACTGCAGTACTATACATCACTGCAGTACTATACAATACTGCAGTACTATACAATACTGCAGCACTATACATCACTGCAGTACTAAACATCACTGCAGTACTATACAATGCTGCAGTACTATACAATACTGCAGTACTATACATTACTGCAGTACTATACAATACTGCAGTACTATACAATACTGCAGCACTATACATTACTGCAGTACTATACAAAACTGCAGTACTATGCATTGCTGCAGTACTATACAGTACTGCAGTACTATACATCACTGCAGTACTTTACAATGCTGCAGTACTATACAATGCTGCAGTACTATACAATGCTGCAGTACTATACAATACTGCAGTACTATACATCACTGCAGTACTATACAATACTGCAGGACTATACAATGCTGCAGTACTATACAATACTGCAGTACTATACATCACTGCAGTACTATACAATACTGCAGTACTATACAGCATACATTTGCAGTACTATACATTACTGCAGTACTATACAATACTGCAGTACTATACAATGCTGCAGTACTATACAATACTGCAGTACTATACATCATTGATATTAAATCTGCATTCTGTTTTCTCTTTTTTTTTTTCTTTTTTTTCTTTTTTCTTTTTTTTTTTTTTTTTTTTTCTTTTTTTTTTTTTTTTTTTTTTTTTTTTTTTTTTTGTACTATACAATACTGCAGTACTATACAATACTGCAGTACTATACATTGCTGCAGTACTATACATTGCTGCAGTACTATACAATACTGCAGTACTATACAATACTGCAGTACTATACATCACTGCAGGACCATACAATGCTGCAGTACTATACATTGCTGCAGTTCTATACAATGCTGCAGTACTATACAATCCTGCAGTACTATACAATGCTGCAGTACTATACAGTACTGCAGTACTATACATTGCTGCAGTACTATACAATGCTGCAGTACTATACAATGCTGCAGTA
>JALJCO010009381.1:0-11924 GCA_023101725.1 Atherinomorus stipes | reverse complement strand
GTCCTTGCTTCCGTTTCAGATTTACGTATTGCTAGAAGAACTGAGAAGAACTGAGTGCGAAGGAGAATACGAGAATGTGAACACAAATCTGAACACGCGGAAGAACGAACAAGGCAGAACAAGGCAGAACCAACAGAGAAGAAACTTGGAACAATGGGGAAAGAATGAGAAGAAACCTGCTCTGAACTCAGCAGAGTTCAGCAGTTACATATTTTTGTACCTTTTCCACAGAAAGACATTTTTGATTTTTTAATCCCTCCTGTGATTATCTGCCAGTATTTTTACTATCAACCATCCCGTGACATCAGTCCTGAAGCTGCACGTCTCTGGGGAATGACGGATGAGAGAGGGCAGACCAGATCCACCACTGAGCTGACAGCCCGCAGAGAGCCGGACGAACTTCCAGGAGATCGGGAAGATTTTGAAGGGTCCATCCACCCGACAATCTTCCAAAGGATTTGAGGAACAGTCCAGCAGAACCAGGACGTGAGTGAAGCACCTCAGTCAGACGGAACCTCTGAGGAGAATCCTGATCATTTGCTATGAAATATGATCTGATGTCACAAGAAGTTGGTGATAGTGAATTAATCCAGGGCCCAGTTGTTCAAAACTCCGTTATCCTTTAACCAGCCGTTAAATACATTTAGCCGACCGTTAACTTTAACAGTCCGGTTATGTTGTTGTTCAAAACTCAGTTCATTTTAACCGTGTGTTATCTTGACGTTAAAGTTAACACACCTAAGGACCGCCGCTAAAGTCTTAACGGTGTGGTTTTCTCTCATTATGCCGTTTGTTGCTAACGCTGCGTTCATGATGCCGGTTCAGAGAAGGAAGGACGGCGGTTATTGTGGCTTTGATTTTGACATCGGGGATTATTCTAACGAGGAGCTGCGCACCACTTCGGGAAAGAATGCATATATGTAATCCTTTGCGAGTCGATTTGGAGCGCGCAACGAACTGTGGACACGACGGACTCACTATTTAGAAAGATTAATATCTTCTATGATCTGAATGACATTTTCTTCATCAGCAGAGAAATTTCTGCCTCTTTTTCCTTGAAGTGAAAGGGATCGTTTGCTTATCAATACTTTCTGTGTCCCGTGTGTTCTGTTACTGAGGGTTTGCTGTGCTGTGTGGCCGGATGAGCTGGGGGGGGGGGGGGGGGGGGGGGGTGCGCAGGAGTGTGAAGAGAGAACGGGAAGGATGGAGAGACTGGGGGATGAGGAAGAGTGTGTTGTGGCTAACAGCAGCTCTGTTCACGGTGGGAAAATAAAGTGAGAGTCGGCCCCCGTGTCTTCCTCACAGCAATAAGGAGACACAGACGTACAACATTACTTTTTGCAATACCAGAAGTAAACAAAATGGGGAATTGTGGGATACATTGGTGCTAACCAGTGGTGCTAACCCTATGGTTAACTTTGACGGTGCTGTTAGCTGACGGCATGACTAACCATGCTTTGAACAACGCATATTTAACAGTCGGTTAGCTAACGGCAGGTCCAGGATTTAACGGACCGTTAGGGGTTAACCAGTGGTTAAAATAACCGAGAATTGAACAACCGGGCCCAGGCCTACGGTTTACCAGACCCAGATTAACTTTGTTTAGTTGGATTAAGAAATCCTTCCTTCCTTTCCTTTGAACATTTATTAATTAACTGAGGTTTAATTAATTTATGTTTCATTTTCATACCATCTCACATTTCTTTCACAAGATAACTTTAGGTTGATCATCATGCTCACATATTTCTTGTATATATCTTGTACCACCACTGATATCTCATGATATCTACATGAGATATGTAGTTTGTAGACTAGTTAATAAATACTCCGTATTATCTTAACTAGTCGTTGTTTGTGGTTTTTCTGATGTATCATGAAAGGTCACTTCCAAGCGAGAACTCATGAAAGCGTCCTGAGACTGATCATTTCATTAAATCAATCTAAGAGTTGATTTAAGACATTAATGGTTTTCCTTGCTTCCATTACATATCAAATAAGTAAGGTGGTGCTCCGAGGCTGTATTAGTATTGATATTAATATTAATATCATACATGGTGATGCTACATATTGTGGTGCCCAAGGTAAATCACTACATCTTAAACTGCAAAAAAAAAAAAAAAAAAAGCCAAGGATGTTACATGCAGGTTCAACTTGGAATGTTTTGCACTGGTCTAAAGGCAGCTAGACTGTTGATCTGGACGCCAGATGAGAGTGTGGTTCTTAATGTGCAGTTTGATGAAGTGTTTGTCAGGGAACAGGTGAAGAGGTTCAGAGCTTTCTACTTCTCAAGCATGCTGCCTCCAATTGTGGATGATGTTTTCAGGGGGCACCTTCAACTTGATAATGGATACAAAGAAATACTGAGAAAAGTTTAATGTCAAGTATAGGGAAACCAAATATGACTTACAACCACCTCAATATACCACCAAAAGCTGTGGACTGTCAAGAAACTACAAAGCAATAGATTCATTAACTTATATGGTGACAAATAAATGAGCCTCTAAATATGTGGCAATAAAAGCATGAATTAACAGCAGCAAATACAGTTCACTTGTCTAAATTTAATGAAAAAAATCAAATGAATACAATTCATGGCAATGTTTGTCTCTTGCACAAAAAAGAAAATCACAAAGCATTTAATTGTTCTGAATTTTTTTTTTTTTTTTTTTTTTTTTTTTTTTATTTTTTTTGTCCCGATTTGGGTCTGCTCTCTCCCTTCTCCCCACCTCGTTGTTTCTATAGTGCCTGCTCTTCTACTCCCTCGCCCGATATTGTGGGGTTTTCCCTCCCCAGGGTCCCCCTTGTTCCCCCCGCCTCTCGCGCACCCCCTCTCCCCCCCCCCCCCCCCCCCCCCCCGGCCTTCCCCCCCCTCATTGCTGAAATGAATTCTCATTAGTTTCCACTAAAGCTGAGTTTGTGCACTTGAGTTCAGGTCATTTCATGTAAGTTGCCAATTTAACATGTTTAGTTGGAAAGTAAACAAATAAATGTAAGTTGCTGAAAAAAAACTCCCTTTATTCATTCATTTCCTATCACCATTGAAGCAATCGTCTCTGTACATCTACAGCGTTTGTTTGTCTAAAAACAGACTTCATTTGTGTTCTTCCGTGATACACCAGATTGCTTTTAAAGGAGTGATGACATAGCAGTTAAAAACTAGTTTATGTTGTTGGCATTACTGCATATGTAAATACTCCAAAGAAAAAAACTGCATTTTTTACAGCTGAGTATTGTTTTGAAACGCCAGACCTCACTTCCTCAGTAATACAGTTGGGTCCGGTGATGATATGGAGCTTTACCCGGAGACCACGTTGACTTCATTTTGATTGGCTACACCTTATTTGGCTATGACCTTATTTGGAGAATCTAGGTCAAGCTGCGGTCGGACTTTGCTAAAGGCTAACTGCTAGCAACATGGGCAGTTCAGACAGTGTGAGCTACGTTTATCAGACAAGACAGCATTTAGAAAATAAATAAACTTACAGGTAATGACAAGGTTGTGGCCCCCTCCCTCAGTGTTGCTGCAGAAGTTTGCTTTTAAATCCATTTGTTTGAAAATCAGACCTGACTGCTCAGAAGTTACTACTCTGCTCCATACACGAAGCTGAATCAGACAGGGAGGGGAGGGGGGAGCGGATGGTGCATAAACCGTTAGGAGAGAGAGGGGGGGGGGGCGCTGTTTACTTGATAGTGTGCTCTTATTGGAGCAATTAAATTACGTAGAATGATGGAACTACGTAGAATGATGGAACTACGTAGAATGATAGAACTACGTAGAATGATGGAACTACGTAGAATGATGGAACTACGTAGAATGATGGAACTACATAGAATGATAGAACTACGTAGAATGATGGAACTACATAGAATGATAGAACTACGTAGAATGATGGAACTACGTAAAATGATGGAACTACGTAGAATGATGGAACTACGTAAAATGATAGAACTACACCGGGCCGACCCCACCGGGCGCCCGGCGCCCGGTGGGGTCGGCAGCTGCTGATCTTGGTCCCCTGGGGCCTGGGCCTCCAGACTGCAGGGGGCTCCGGCTGGGGCCGCCTTTTGCCGCCCTTCGGGGGATGCATGTCCGCTCTTTGGGGGGGGGGGTAGCTGGGATCTGGGCCTCTGGGTGGCTGCTGGGGGCCTGGGTCGTGAGCCTTGCGGGCTCCCTCCTCCTTGCAGAGACGAGGCTGCATCTGCATGACTGTATCACCACGGAGACCCTTTATTATGCATGTTGACACTGTGACACTGCTTCCCATTGCGATGACTAGGTTGTACCTCTTCTCTACTTCCCATTGCGATGACTAGGTTGTACCTCTTCTCTACTTCCCATTGCGATGACTAGGTTGTACCTCTCCTCTACTTCCCATTGCGCTGACTAGGTTGTACCTCTTCTCTGCGTAGTTCTGCGTGTGTTTGTATGATCTGAGGGATATTTAAGCCACCTGCAGGTCCTCCTGTAGGGGATTGCTTGTTTTGTTTTCCAACAGAGACCTTGGTTGTTTAGGGATCGCGGTACAGATGTACCAGTGAACTGTGTAAGTGGATTCATGTTTTCTCTCCTCTCTCTCTTCCTCTTCCTTACTCCTTTCTCTCTGTTTCACTTTCTATCATTACCTCTGTTAACTTTCATTTCTCCCTTGTCAGGCCCAGCAGTATGAAATGGAATGGTGTAATAGACAATGTTTAAATAAAGAAATAAAATGAATAAACATTGATATCAAGTGGAGGCCTTATATTCATAAAAGCTCCGCTTGATAAAGCAAAACTGTTCAACAGAATAAAGCAATCAGATTTCCATTCTGCTTGCTTCCGATGCTGGACAGGACAAGTAAAAAAAAAAAAAAAAAAAAAAGAACTACATAGAATGATGGAACTACGTAGAATGATGGAACTACGTAGAATGATAGAACTACGTAGAATGATGGAACTACGTAGAATGATGGAACTACGTAGAATGATAACCTGCTGTCTGATTCAGCTATTTCTGAGCAGAGAGACAAAGCTGACAGACCATAAACAGGAACTTTGATTCTCACTCTGACATTCACATGGCCTCATCAGTGCACAACAGATCATATTATACACCCAAAACCCCAGAAAAGTTAAATTTGATGTCATGGCACCTTTAAGCATGCCAACTGGTCACTAGGGATGCACAATATTGGAATTTTGGCCGATATCTGATATGCCAATATTTTTAAACTAATGTTGCAGATAACCGACATCGATCCCGATATTAAAGCTGAAAAATAAATGATGTAATATTCATACCTCAATTTGTGTTATGTATTTCATTTCATTTTTATTTCATTCCGTACATGACCAAACGAGAAACATTACCAAAACAAAGTAACCAAAACAATATAATATAATAAATGCACCAAAAGTGATAATAAACACAGTAGATAATGAAGTACAAAAACTTATTCAATCCCCACCCTTTTTCAAAAAAAGGAAAAAATAAATAACCATATACACAGATCACAGTCTTCCGCTTCATGATTATTATTTGCCAATTGACCTATGGCTAAGCCACGCCCCCTCCACTCACTCAGACAAACAAACATTCGGTGACAGGCGCTATGAGCATTTCGGGGAGGTGACAGCTGTCAACACGGACAACAGACAGCGTGATCAGACAGAGATCATGACAAGATAAATTAAAAAACATGAAAACAATACAAACAAACAAAAAAGAAATTGTTCAGAAGTCTTAAACTGGGAGTAGAAATCAGCCTGTGAATCTCTGAATGTGACTCGTGTCGCTCCCTCCAGTTTCTTCATCAAACTGCTGCACGGCTGCTGTTGTGCCAAAAACTGATCATCTGCCAAAAACGATCAAACAGCCACGGAAGCGGAGCAATCTGGCTGTAAAGCCAGAGGCGTGTCGTACCACATTCCTCCCGCACACCTGTACTACACGACAGCGTCTTATGTACCGTTACCACGTACCAAAACTACATGTTTAGCTAGCGTTAGCCAACAAATAACGTTAAGGAAGGTTACTTCATATTTCTTTCAAGCAAAGTGACAACATGTTGCCTCGAATAAGATGTTGCCTTACCTTAGAACAGATGTAGACATCCTTGTTCATTTTATCCACGTTCAGTTGATGTTGTGGTCTGCCGCATAACTTTGGCTTGATGTGACTTGGTAAAAGGCAAAAAAATACACCCTGTCACCCAGCCTCTCAGGATACCTAGTATCGGAGTGCATATACCCCCATGCACACGTTTGACCATTTTAAACTAAAAGAACTCATAAAACGGACAAAAACGGACTAACTTCAATGCATTTCAATGGACGAAACAGAGAATGTCCGAGTGTATGGGAAAGCTGTGCGCACTGTGATTGGCTCATCGCGTTTGGGGCGTGGTTTAGCCAAGGTCAATTAGAATGACCAAAATCCAAATAAAACTACAAAATTGCACTGAGTCTCTTTATCATGAACCTCTTTGACCTCTTTGTAGTCACTATGTTGCTTTGCATAGCTGTGATGTAAAGTAGGGTCTTCCCACTGTGTCTGTATGGAGCGCTCTGGAGTCACTCTCTTAGTGTTGGACTCAGAAGGGGAAGAGTCCAGACTGCAATCTGGGTAAACAGAGGAAAAGAAATGAGGTTTGGGCCTACGTTCTTCTACTTTGGTAACAAATGGCTAAGCAGCAGATGTTATCTTCACGGCTGCCACTGTCAATGTAAAAACTTACGGGACTCCTGTGTTGTGGAGGATTCCATCCCATCAAACTGAGTCTCGCTGGTTATGTGAGAAGAGAAGTGGTCCGCACAACAATCTATGTAAGCAATGGAAGAAAAACAAAACAAACAAACAGAAAAAACAAACAAACAAAACAAAACCAAAGACGTAAACATCTCCTAGCACTGTAACGACAGCTAGTGCAGCAGGGTAAATATAAAAGTAAAATCCCTTCATAAACTGAGCTATGAAGGAAAATGGAGATGCAGTAGTTCATTACTCATCGGTCTTGCTTGAACACTAAAGTTAACTAGCTTTAAAGCGTTTCCTAGGTTTATGCTCTTAACAGTATTTTCCTCAACTAGGAGTGCTAAAAAATGAAATTATTGAAACAGTGCAATATCAAGTTCCCACAGTAACTATCTAGCACAAAAAATTAGGCTACTTAAAAGGCTCTTCGTGTTGCACTTCGTCAGTGCTGGCCGAAGCAGTTACATCCTGGCACCTGGTTAACTTTCGCCTCTTCTTGGCTGGTGGTCGTTTGTAGCCCAGGTATAATTCTGGATCTGGATGCAGCTCCGTAGGTGTCCGATCAACGAAATGATAGGAGCACACAAAAACCCTTTTGGGTGGATTTTTAACTTCAGTGCTGCTAGCCATTCCCTTGATTTCACCTCGTCTCTCGGCATCGAATGCAGCGAGTAGGGGGCTGGACATTCGCAAGTCATGCGAGTGACTTTAGGTTCGTAACAGACTCCATTCATAAAATCTTTAAGTTTTCGGGAGTTGTGTATGCATCCAACAACAGCACACGTTGTCCCCAATGGCATTTTGTGAAGATAAAAATTCAAACAGCACTTCTAAAACACACTGTTACCCACTGCTACGCTTGCTGGTTTCCAAAAGACCGGAAGTGAAAAACCGAGCTTCCAGATGAACTAAGAGTCATGGCGACACCTTGCGTCATTCATAGGAAAGTGGTGAATACATGCTGGACCAACGCTGATGGAACAAGATCTCACGAGATTTTGTGACAGAACAAGATTTTGTTGATCCTGAGGCGTTCCCAGGCCACCTGGGAGTCGTAGTCTGTCCAGCGTGTCCTAGTCTCCCCCTGGGTCTTGTCCCGGTGGGACGTGCCTTGAACACCTCACCAGGGAGGCGTCCAGGAGGCATCCTGACCAGATGCCTGAGCCTCCTCATCTGGCTCCTCTCTATACAGAGGAGCAGCAGCTCTACTTTGAGTCCCTCCTGAATGACCGAGCTCCTCCCCCTATCTTTAAGGGAGAGCCTGGCCACCCTGCGGAGGAAACTCATTTCGGCCGCTTGTACCCGCGATCTCCTTCTTTCAGTCATGACCCACAGCTCATGGCCATAGGTGAGGGTAGGAACGTAGATGGCCGGTAAATCGAGAGCTTCGCCTTCTGGCTCAGCTCCTTCTTCACCACGACGGACCGATGCAGCGTGAACAAGACCCTGAGATACTTGAACTCCTCTACCTGGGGCAAGACCTCGCTCCCAACCCGGAGAGGACACTCCACCCTTTTCCAGGTGAGGACCATGGTCTTGGATTTGGAGGTGCTGATTTTCATCCCGGCCATTTCACACTCAGCTGAAAATCGCTCCAGTGAGATTTGGAGATCACGGCCCGATGACGCCAACAGAACTACATCATCTGCAAAAAGCAGAGATCTGATCCTGAGACCACCAAACCGGATCCCCTCAACAGCTCGGCTGCGCCTAGATATCCTGTCCATAAAGGTTATGAACAGGATCGGTGACAAATGGCAGCCTTGGCGGAGTCCAACTCTCACCAGGAATGGATCCGACGTACAGCCGGAAATGCGGACCAAGCTCTGGCACCGGTCATACAGGGACCGGACAGCTCGAACAAGGGGGTCCAGCACCCCGTACTCCCAGAGCACCCCCCACAGGAATCCCCGGGGGACACGATCGAACGCCTTCTCCAAGTCCACAAAGCACATGTAGACTGGTTGGAGAACTCCCATGCCCCCTCCAGGATCCTGAAGAGGGTGTAGAGCTGGTCCACTGTTCCACGACCAGAACCACACTGCTCCTCCTCAATCTGAGGTTCGACTATCCCACGGACCCTCCTCTCCAGTACCCCTGAATAGACTTTACCAGGGAGGCTGAGAATGCTGAAGACTTTACAGGCAGACGGAAACATGCCTCTGCCTGGACCCAAACTATCTCCGTATCTCAATCTGGTCCCCGGGGAGCGGCCCTTGCAGCTGCTCCCTTAACTCCCAAATGTCCTTGGAGAAACTGCAGAAGTGAGGCTCTGCAACCCCCCCCCCCTCCACGAGAACAGTTGGGACTCTCTGAAGGCCGTCTCTATCATCTACGGACTGTGCGTGAGCCGCTGTCTCTCGCTTACGCACACACATTTTCACGACACTGATGCGCACATCCCCTGCACTGCTGGTCCTTAACTTCCTCCCACCAGAAATCGGTGGAGGATGGAGGATGCGCACCCTTTGTGGCTGCGTCTTCTCCCTCACTGGGCTCTGGATCCCTCCTCCTCCCTACCACATGTGTCATGATGTTGTGACTGTCTGTATACGTGCTTAACTGTACTGAGGGTGTTTTTTAACCCATTATCACGTCCTCTGCAGGGCGGGACAGTGGTTCTTTTTTTTTCCTCTCCCCACCTCCCAATGTATATCTTTTTCCTCTCAAACAGGTGCGCTGCTCGTGTGGCTGCACCCTCAGTCTGCCCGGTTCTGTTTGTGTTGTGTCTACTGTCTGTGTAGTCTTGGACGGGTTGTACTGAAAAAGAATTTCATTGCACTGGGGCGCCGGTACAATGACAATAAAGTTTTTCTGATTCTGATTCTGATTCTGAGAAGTGTGATCCCCCTGAAGTTGGAGCACACCGTCCGATCCCCCTTTTTGAAGAGGGGGACCACCACCCCAGTCTGCCAGTCCAGAGGTCCTGCCCCTGATGTCCACACGATGCTGCAGAGGCGTGTCAGCCAAGACGCAGCATCCAGAGCCTTAAGGAACCCCGGGTGGATCTCATCCACCCCAGGGGCCCGGCCACCAAGGAGCTTTTTGACTACCTCTGCGACCTCAGCCCCGGTGACAGAAGAGTCCATCCCTGAGTCCCCAAACTCTGCTTCTTCTGTACGCAGTGTTGAAGGTGCACTGCTTCCCCCTCCTGAACCGCTGGATGGTGGACCAGAATCTCCTCGAAGCTATCTGGAAGTCGTTCTCCATGACCTCACTGAACTCCTCCCATGTCCGAGTTTTTGCCTCAGCAACTGCCAGAGCTGCACTCCATTTGGCCCGCCGATACCTGTCAGCTGGCCTGTGGGACACAGGACACAGGGCCAGGAAGGCCCGGTAGGACTCCTTCTTCAGCTTGAAGGCATCCCTCACTGCTGGTGTCCACCAGCAAGTTCGGGGATTACCGCCACTACAGGCACTGACAACCTTACGGCCACAGCTCCGACTAGCAGCCTCAGCAATAGAGGTGCGGAACACAGCCCATTCCGACTCAATGTCCCCCACCTCCCTCAGAACATGGGTGAAGCTCTCCCGGAGGTGGGAGTCAAAGCTCTCTCTGACAGGGGACTCAGCCAGACGTTCCCAGCAGACCCTCATAACACGTTTGGGCCTGCCAGGTCTGACCGGCATCCTCCCCCACTATCTGAGCCCACTCACCACCAGGTGGTGATCAGTGGACAGCTCCGCCCCTCTCTTCACCCGAATATCCAGGATAAGGGGCTGCAAGTCCGATGACACGACCATGAAGTCGATCATCGAGTTGCAGCCTAAGGTATCCTGATGCAGGTGGACATGTGGACACTCTTATGCCTGAACATGGTGTTTGTGATGGACAATCCATGACAAGCACAGAAGTCCAACAACAAAACACCACTTGGGTTCAGATCAGGGGCGCCCTTCCTCCCAATCACGCCCCTCCAGGTCTCACTGGTGGAACAAGGTCCAGCTCCTCTCCAGGATGATGTTTCCAGAGCACGAGCTGTCCGTCAAGGTGAGTCCAACTATATCGGAACTGCTCGACCTCACGCACCAGCTCAGGCTCCTTTCCAACCAGAGAGGAGATGTTCCACGTCCCCAGAGCTAGCTTCTGCAGCCGGGGGTCGGACTGCCAGGGTCTCCCCTGCCCCCAACCGCCACCCAACTCACAGTGCACCCCTCTCACGGGTGGTGGGTCCACAAGAAGGGGGGCCCATGTCAACCTTTCAGGCTGAGCCTGAACTAAATCTGATATCAGCAAATATCCAATTGTCATCCATTAATTTCATAGTAACATTTTCATCTGATCCACATGCAAAGAACATGTGTTTAACATGTGACCCGCATAAAAATTACATTTTCCATGTGGGTTCACATGTGATTGAATACATGTTCTAACACTAAATGTTGTGAAATCACTTTCCCATGTGAAAATTACAAGACAGGAAAATGTTCCAAAATGGAGTTCACAGTATTCACATGTGGAGTCAAGTGACTCGTTGTGAACTAAAAGAGTTGACTCCCGTCAAGATCCAACTCTTCAAAAGACATGGGGCGGAATTTTTGTTTTTAGTTATTTGTCTTTGTGGGGGAAAAAAGCATTGTGAATTATTAAAATATATAATTTCTTTCTGTGCTTAAAAAAAGAAAAAACTATTTCAATGTGATTAGCTACTAGAAAACTCAGATGAAACATACAATCCTTGTCATTTTATGGATAAAGTTCTCCAGTTTCCTCCATCTTTTTCTCCACCTGACTTCCATTTTGGGTGTTGCTGCTGTCACCATTGAAAGTGGGACATTTAATCTCTTAATCCTGCTTTACGCTTTTTACATATCCGAATCTCTTTGCATCTAATATTTCGTTTAACTGAAGAATATTTAACAGATAAGGCTTTATAAATGCTGGGTTTGGTGTCCCTGAGGAGGAAATCTTAACTCTATCAGCCGGAAACTGGTATCTTTGAATTCCAGTGGCGGGAACAGCCATGACGGGAACAAACTTCGGCGACATTTTAACGTTAGCAGTGGCAAAATATCAACTCAGAAGTCAGAGGAACGAAACTGCAGGAAGTCCAGAGTTTATGAAAGCAATATGTGATCTAAAAATGAGTTTATTGAGTTTATGGGTAGTTTATTAACCAACCACCTGCCCAGGGCCTGGAGACAGTGACCAGACAGGTGTTCATGGTCCAGCTGGAGTCTGAGAAAATGT
>JALJCO010009376.1:32500-37459 GCA_023101725.1 Atherinomorus stipes | reverse complement strand
TGATGCATCCCAACTTCAGTTAAGGGCAATACAGAAACGTGTCTTTTTTCTGACTGACAGCAGCCAAGAAGATGCTCGCCTTGAGGTGGAAACTCCCCTCACACGCTGTCATTCCACCAATGGACCTTCACATTCTTGGACGTTGTATACCTGACGTATCCACTGCCCAGCTGCAGAGGATTATGTTAAAGGGTACAACTCCCACAGAATGATCGTCCTTCATGTTCTACTCACCCTCATGCTGAGCAAGACTCTGGAGCACTTTTTCATATCTCAAATGCAGCCAGACTCCTCCCACCTCATTTGCCCCTCCCATATTATGAGACCCTCCCACCTTATTTGGCCTCTACCGTATTATAAGACTCCTCCCACCTCCAACTGGCCCCTCCCACATTATTAGACTCCCTCCCACCTCATTTGCCCCTCCCATATTATAAGACCCCGCCCATCGTATGTGGTCCCTCCCATATTATGACGCCCCTCCCACCTTATATGGCCCCTCCCATATTATGAGACTCCTCCCACCTCATGTGCCCCTCCCATGTTTTAAGACTCCTCCCACCTTAATTGGCCCTCCCATATTATAAGACCCCCTCACACCTTATGTGGCCCCTCCCATATTATTGCACTCCTCCCACCTTATATGGCCCCTCCCATATTGTAAGACCCCTCCCACCTTATGTGGCCCCTTCCATATGATTAGACTCCTCCCACCTATTTTGGCCCCTCCCATATTATTAAACCCTCCCACCCCATTTGGCCCCTCCCATATTATTAGATTCCTTATGCCTCATTTTCCCCATCCCATATTATTAGACTCCTCCCACCTCATTTGGCCCCTCCCGTATTATGAGACTCCTCCCACGTAATTTGCCCCTCCCATATTATAAGACCCTTCCACGACATGTGGCCCCTCCCATATTATTAAACTCCTCCCACCTCATTTGCCCCTCCCATATTATAAGACCCTCCCACCGTATGTGGCCCCTCCCGTATTATTACGCTCCTCCCACCTTATGTGGCCCCTCCCATATTATCACACTCCTCCCACCTCATTTGCCCCCTCCCATATTATTAAACTTCTCCCACCTCATTTGCCCCTCCCGTATTATAAGACCCCTCCCACCGTATGTGGCCCCTCCCATATTATTACGCTCCTCCCACCTTATATGGCCCCTCCCGTATTATTAGACCCTCCCACCGTATGTGGCCCCTCCCATATTATTACGCTCCTCCTACTTTATATGGCCCCTCCTGTATTATTAGACCCCTCCCACCGCATGTGGCCCCTCCCATATTATTAGACTCCTCCCACCTCATGTGCCCCTCCCATGTTTTAAGACTCCTCCCACCTTAATTGGCCCTCCCATATTATAAGACCCCTCACACCTTATGTGGCCCCTCCCATATTATTGCACTCCTCCCACCTTATATGGCCCCTCCCATATTGTAAGACCCCTCCCACCTTATGTGGCCCCTTCCATATGATTAGACCCCTCCCACCTATTTTGGCCCCTCCCATATTATAAAACCCTCCCACCCCATTTGGCCCCTCCCCATATTATTAGACTCCTTATGCCTCATTTTCCCCATCCCATATTATTAGACTCCCCCCACCTCATTTGGCCCCTCCCGTATTATGAGACTCCTCCCCACCCAATTTGCCCCTCCCATATTATAAGACCCTTCCCACCAACATGCGGCCCCTCCCATATTATTAAACTCCTCCCACCTCATTTGCCCCTCCCATATTATAAGACCCTCCCACCGTATGTGGCCCCCTCCCGTACTATTACGCTCCTCCCACCTCATGCGGCCCCTCCCATATTATCACACTCCTCCCACCTCATTTGCCCCCTCCCATATTATTAAACTTCTCCCACCTCATTTGCCCCTCCCGTATTATTAGACCCTCCCACCGCATGTGGCCCCTCCCATATTATTACGCTCCTCCCACCTCATATGGCCCCTCCCCTATTATTAGACCCCTCCCACCGTATGCGGCCCCTCCCATATCTATTACGCTCCTCCTACCTTATATGGCCCCTCCTGTATTATTAGACCCCTCCCACCGCATGTGGCCCCTCCCATATTATCTAGACTCCTCCCACCTACTTATGTTCTTCCCACCTTATTAGACTCCTCCCACCTCATTTGGCCCCTCCCACCCTATCAGACTTGTCCCACTTCATACCTGACTGGATGCAGACAGGTGTGCTGGTGTTGATGTGGTTCTTGGTTCTGTGGTTCTGCAGATGGATGATGGGAATGATGAGTGGGGCTGACACTGACCCTGCTGCCATGGCAACCACCGCCTCCCCATCAATCAAACATCAGGTGGTGGATGATTCTTCTTCTGTGAAAATCTAAAGATCAGAAGTTCAGATTATTACTTTTTATTATTTCCATAATGACGTCAGTTTGAAGAACTTCAGAGGGGTTAACCAGGTTAGAAGTTAACCAGGTGAGAAGATAACCAGGTTAGAAGTTAATCAGGTTAGAAGTTAACCAGGTGAGAAGATAACCAGGTGAGAAGATAACCAGGTGAGAGGATAACCAGGTGAGAGGATAACCAGGTGAGAAATTAACCAGGTGAGAGGATAACCAGGTGAGCTCGTGGTTTTTTGAGGTTTGAAACTCATCAGCTCATCAGAAAAAGTTCCTGACAGAAAACCAAAACTATTCTCACCTTTTCAACTCAAAATGATCTTCACGTCGCTTCAGCAGCGTCTGGGTTTGTACACGCGTCACCATAGCAACAAGCTCGGCGTGACAGCAGCGGGCGGGGCTTCGAGTGTCCGCCCGTCCCGCCGGGCTGCACCACGTCAATGGGGGGAAAAAACAGGAAAAAGAAATCAATTACAATCAACAATGAGTGAGTAATGCTGATGACGCGACTTTAATTTACCTCTTTTAATTTTTCATCCACAGCTGTTAAAAGTAAAAATATTATCCTCACCTGAAATAAACCGGAGAGATTTTTAATCAGGCAGCTTTCAGGACACCTCTAACACAGAGCTGTGAGGACCCAGTGCAAGTCGCATTGATTGCGCGGCTAACAGGCTAACAGGCTAACGGTACCCGGGCAGAACCGGACCGAACCCGCAGAGTTCTGTCAGCATGTCGGAGATGAAGGTGAAGAAGGAGAAGAACGTGTCGGAACCGGCGGACATCGAGAACAGGTCCGAGGTTCTGCTGCTCCGCACGGGGAACCGACCCTGCGGATTCCCCCGCAATAACGTCACATTTAGCGTTTTCTTGGTTTTAATCAAAATACCGGGAGTAAAAATAACTGAGAAGTTTATTTCCTCATCTAGAATAATCTGATAAAGAATTCGGCTTTAATAAAAATGAATCCAGATGTTTTATTTAATCTAAATTCATCTGCTGTGTGGTGGTGTCCGGACAGAAGCTGAGGGGATGTGGAGAGAAGTTGGTGGCAGCTGAAAGCAGATTTAATGTGAATGAAGCACCAGGTGAAACACACCACCTGTGGATGAAGAACAACGTCATCCAGGTGTGTTTGTGTTCCAGGATCAAAGAGCTGTGTCAGCAGTTTCCTCAAGGCATCACAGACCAGGTGATCCAGAATGACCTGCCGCACCTGGAGCCTCAGCAGAGAGCCATGGCCATCAACAAGCTGCTGTCTCTGGTCAGTCTGCGCTCCGTCCGCACCGATACACCGGCCGGCCGATATTTGCGCCTTTTGCCGGTACTGGTATCAACCGGCATGTTGGATGTGTTGGCCGACATCCTCACTTGGCATACCAGGGATGAGAAAAAAATACTGATACACTGAAATGTCGCAATATTTTTATATGCTGATTACATATTAATATCTAAAAATGCGGTATCGATCTATTTTACCAACGGAATCTCTCGAGACTTCATCGTTCTGTTATGAAATCTCGCGAGATTTTACGAAAACCGACGAGATTTTGTGACGGAACAATGAAATTTGGCAAGATTTCATCAAATAGATTATTGGTAAAACAGATAGATATCGCCTTTTAAATATCGATATATCAACACATTAAAATATCGCGATATTTCAGTGTATCAGTCTATTTTCCCACCCCTATAATTTGCAGACTTTTTTTATTACAAGTTTAGTATTTCTGTTTCTTTTTAATATACATGTTAGACGGACTTTGTATTGAAAGAGTTGTGAAATTACTTTTCATTATATTAATTTAGGAGTCATATCCAGTATCAGCCCCAAATATCAGCAGGTATCGGCTGAAGCTGAGAAAATATTGGTATTGGTATCGGCCCTAATAAACCTGTATTGGTAGAACTGTACTCCATATCATTGGTAAGTTATCAATAACTGATGGGAACGTGTCCTGATCCGCACCAGGGTCAGCTGGATCTGCTCAGGAACAGTTCGGGCCTCCTGTATCGGCTGAAGGACACTCAGAGCACCAGGTAAGCGTTCGGGTCCGGTTCTGGTTCTGGTTCTGGGTCTGGGTCTGGGTCTGGTTCTGGGTCTGGTACCTAACCTGTTTCCCTGTGTTTCAGTAAGATGAAGGGCTCGGACAGCCAGGAGAAGCTGGTGTATCAGATCATCGAGGACGCGGGAAACAAAGGTAGCGGATCCGTCCGGGTCCAGAACAGCCGGCTGGGATCGGATCAGAACCACAGATGTGTCGTTTGTGTGTCGGCAGGAATCTGGAGCAGAGACATTCGCTTCAAAAGCAACCTTCCTTTGACCGAGATCAACAAGATCCTGAAGAACCTGGAGAGCAAGAAACTCATCAAAGCCGTCAAGTCCGTGGCCGTGAGTCCAGAACCAGAACCAGGACCGAGCCGGTCCGAACCGAGCCGGTTCAGCTGCAGGATGTCTGCAAAAATGTTTTATTTTTAAAAACGTTTTCAGTTTCTGGTTGAGAAACTTTAAATAAAAATTATTTTAAATCTCTGAAAAATGAAAAATAGCCGAAAAATTAAGAAAAAAAA
>JALJCO010009376.1:0-27500 GCA_023101725.1 Atherinomorus stipes | reverse complement strand
TGGGAAGCAGAAACCGCCGGATGCTGCTGAGTTCATCCAGAGCGACGCTGCATCGATGTGTTTGTTCAGGCTCCGACCAATCGCAGCGCAGCGTTTCCCATCAGAGGTCCATCAGGCCTTAATGGGCTCCGTGCTGACGAGCAGGATCATCTTACACAGCAGCCTCTTAACATGTTTACGCATTGAACCGACGGGAAGTACTGCACGCGCACACACGCTCACACACATGCACGCGCACACACGCTCACACACATGCACGCGCACACATGCTCACACGCATGCACACACACACACAACCGCACGCGCACACATGCTCACACGCATGCACACACACACACAACCGCACGCGCACACATGCTCACACGCATGCACACACACACACACATACACACACGCTCACACGCACGCACACACGCACGCTCACACGCCCACGCGCATGCACACACGCACACACAACCGCACACGCACGCACACACACACATACGCTCACACGCACGCACACACACACCCATGCACACACACACACGCTCACACGCTCACACGCACACACCCATGCACACACACACACACACACACACACGCTCACACGCACACCCATGCACACACACACACACACACACGCTCACACGCACACCCATGCACACACACGCTCACACACACACCCATGCACACACACGCTCACACGCACACCCATGCACACACACGCTCACACACACGCACACACACACCCATGCACACACACACACACACACACGCGCTCACACACACACCCACACATGCACACACACGCACACACACACCCATGCACACACACCCACGCACACACACCCGCGCACACGCACACACACATGCACACACATGCACACACACGCACACACACACCCATGCACACACACACCCACGCACGCACACAGACGCACACACACCCACACACATACGCACACACACCCACACACACACGCACACACACGCACACACACGTACACACACCCACGTACGCACGCACACACATACGCACACTTACACGCACACACGCCGTTACCCATGATCCTCAGTGACTGGAGGGACGTCTCTGTCCTCTGAAGACGGCATGGAGACGTCTGAGTACCTGACAGGTAAAGTTTGGATCAGACGAGCTGCAGACAAACCTGTGATTTAACCTGACCACCGTTGTCATGGCAACGGCATCGATCAGCTGTAGAGATGACACTCAGGGTTTCTCAGTTCAGTCCTACGAGGGCCACAATCCAGCAGGTTTCTACGTGTCAGTTAAATCGTTCTGCAGTTGCTGTTGGACTCCAATGTTAATAAAACCAACTTCACAGCTGAAATAAACACGTTTACAGCTGAATTAAACATGTTTACAGCAGAAATAAACACGTTTACAGCTGAAATAAACATGTTTACAGCAGACAAACATGTTTACAGCAGAAATAAACATATTTACAACTAAATAAACACATTTACAGCAGATATAAACATGTTTACAGCAGGAATAAACATGTTTACAGCAGAAATAAACACGTTTACAGCAGAAATAAACACGTTTACAGCAGACAAACATGTTTACAGCAGAAATAAACATATTTACAACTAAATAAACACATTTACAGCAGATATAAACATGTTTACAGCAGAAATAAACATGTTTACAGCTGAAATAAACACGTTCACAGCAGGAATAAACATGTTTACAGCAGAAATAAACATGTTTACAGCAGAAATAAACACGTTCACAGCAGGAATAAACATGTTTACAGCAGAAATAAACATGTTTACAGCTGAAATAAACACGTTCACAGCAGGAATAAACATGTTTACAGCAGAAATAAACATGTTTACAGCTGAAATAAACATGTTTACAGCAGACAAACATGTTTACAGCAGAAATAAACATTTACAACTAAATAAACACATTTACAGCAGATATAAACATGTTTACAGCAGGAATAAACATGTTTACAGCAGACAAACATGTTTACAGCAGAAATAAACATATTTACAACTAAATAAACACATTTACAGCAGATATAAACATGTTTACAGCAGGAATAAACATGTTTACAGCAGAAATAAACACGTTTACAGCAGAAATAAACATGTTTACAGCAGACAAACATGTTTACAGCAGAAATAAACATATTTACAACTAAATAAACACATTTACAGCAGATATAAACATGTTTACAGCAGAAATAAACATGTTTACAGCTGAAATAAACACGTTCACAGCAGGAATAAACATGTTTACAGCAGAAATAAACATGTTTACAGCAGAAATAAACACGTTCACAGCAGGAATAAACATGTTTACAGCAGAAATAAACATGTTCACAGCTGAAATAAACATGTTTACAGCAGACAAACATGTTTACAGCAGAAATAAACATATTTACAACTAAATAAACACATTTACAGCAGATATAAACATGTTTACAGCAGGAATAAACATGTTTACAGCAGACAAACATGTTTACAGTCAATCAACTTCAATCAATCAACTTTTATTTGTATAGCCCTTTACAATAACCAGAATGGTACTCAAAGTGCTTCACAATTAAGCCATAAAAGTACATCAATACATAAAACAGAAAAATCAATAAAACAGGATAGGAAAGGAATAAGAAGTAACTGGGAAGTGCCATAGCGCTGCAGGGCATTAAGAGCCTGTAGGAAACGCATAAAATAAGTTAAAAATAAATGGACAAATAAATAAATAAAAACCTTACCTAAAAACTAACCTAGATGGAGTTAAAGGCTAATCTGAAAAGGTGGGTCTTTAGCTTTGATTTAAAAAGGCCGAGATCAGTTGTGATGCGAATGTCCAGGGGCAGTTTGTTCCACAACCGAGGAGCAGCAACAGCAAAAGAACGGTCACCCCACTGCTTGTGTCTTGACCTTGGGACCTCAAGCAAAAGCTGACCCGAAGAACGCAGGGCCCTACCGTGATCACGGATAGTTAAAATATCTGATAAATAGGAGGGCGCCTGGCCGTGAATAGCGTTAAAAACAAACAACAAAAGTTTAAAATCGACTCTGAAACGAACCGGAAGCCAGTGAAGCGACGACAGCACGGGGGTGATGTGTTCACGTCTAGACGTGCCTGTTAAAAATCGGGCTGCAGCGTTCTGAACGAGTTGAAGACGTGAAATCAAAGACTGGTTTAGGCCGACATAGAGGGCATTGCAGTAGTCCAGTCTTGAACTAATAAATGCATGAATTGCCTTCTCTAGGTCTTGCCGACTGAGAAAAGGCTTCACTTTGGCCAAGAGGCGAAGCTGAAAAAAACTGGTTCTCACCACGGCGCTAACTTGTTTGTCAAATTTCAGCTTGCTGTCAAACGTTACTCCAAGATTCTTGACATGTGATTTAAAAAAAGTGGGCCAGAGAATCACAGTCTGTGAGAACATTTGACATGGGAGACGTACCAAACAAAATGCATTCTGTCTTACTGTCATTTAAGAGCAGAAGGTTCTGTGCTAGCCACTGTTTAACATCACTTAAACAGTCCAGTAACTTATTTAGTGCAGTTTTCCCATTTGATCTCATGGGCAAGTATAACTGCAAATCATCAGCATAAAAGTGAAAAGACAGATCGTGTTTTCTGATGATTGATCCCAGAGGTAACAAATACAAAGAAAAGAGAATGGGGCCGAGAATTGATCCTTGCGGCACCCCACAGGATAGGGATGCATGTGAGGAGCAGAGATCACCGATCATAAATGAAAAGCTCCTATTTTCCAGGTAAGACTTAAACCACTGAAGGGCGTTGCCACGGATACCAACATGCTGCTCGAGACGAGATACAAGGACTGCATGGTCGACTGTATCAAAGGCCGCGTAAGATCCAGCAGCACCAGCGCTGCAGGAGGCCCGGCATCCACAGATAAGGCGATGTCATTCTGCACCTTTAACAGTGCTGATTCAGGACTATGTCGGGATCGAAAGCCAGACTGGAATTTTTCTAAAACTGAGTTGTCCTCTAAAAATGTCTGTAATTGAATAAAAACAATCTTTTCCAAAACCTCAGAAAGAAAGGGCAGATGTGAAACAGGCCTGAAATTAGACAACACAGAGGAATCAAGGTGTGTTTTTTTTCAAAAGGGGCCTAACCACAGCATGCTTGAAGGCAGCTGGAAAGGACCCTGAACTAAGGCAGGCATTCATAAAAACAAGCAGGCTTGACCCAACAGAATTAAAAACCTCCTTCAGAAACCTGGCTGGAATAATGTCTAAAGGGCAGTTAGTGGGTTTCATGCCACTAACTACCTTGGTGAGAAATGACAAAGAAATGGTCTCAAATTGCTCAAAAAAGGAGGACTGTGTAGGAGGGGTGGGCACATCATGAAAGGGAATATTCATGTTAATGTTGCTGATACTCTGCCTGACAGATGCTACTTTATCAGCAAAAAAAGAAACCAAACTCTTCGCAGGTTTTGGTAGAGGCAGTGGGCAGAGCAACAGTGCGTGGATTAATAACAGAGTCAATAGTGTTAAACAAAACTCTAGGGTGATGACAGCTATTTGCTATAATAGAAGAGAGATATTTGGACTTGGCATCTTTTAGAGCTCTCTGGTAAGCAGTCAAGCTGGCCCTTAGCAAACCCAAGGAAACGTGCAGTTTGTCCTTCTTCCAGCGCCTTTCAGCCTGCCTGCATTGTTGTTTAAGCCGACGAGTGTGGTCATTTAACCAGGGATCTGATTTGGTTTTAGTCCTCCTCTGCCGAAAAGGGGCCACATAATCTAGAATAGCAGAACAGGTGGAGTTGAAGGTGCAGAGCATGTTATCTGGGCAAAGGGAAGAAGTTGGTCCATTGATGACAAGCTGAGAGTCCCTGAAGGCAACATCAAATTCTTGAGCTGTTGATGAGGTAAAGATCCGGCGTCTGCAAGCTGGAGCAATAGGCTTATCGGTGAGTGCGGGGGCAACAAAGTCAAAAACAACAGGAAAATGATCCGAGATTGCAGAATTGACTATTTCTCTGAGGGAGACTGATAGCCCATGAGAAATGACAAGGTCGAGAGTGTGCCCCTGTTCATGTGTAGGTGCATTAACAGACTGAGTAAGACCAAAGGAATCCAGGAGGCCTTTAAACTCATTCGCTAGTTGGTTTGCCGCACAGCAAACGTGAATGTTAAAATCCCCGCAGATCAGTAATTTATCAAACTTGGGGAGAACTTCAGACAGAAATTCTGAAAATTCTTGGAGAAAGTCTTTATTATATTTGGGTGGACGATAAACTGAGGCACACAGCACAGGACAGTCGAGGTCGACCACAACCAGCTGCACTTCAAAGCTGGAGTAAATATTTGCAGTTATCATTCTGCATCTGAAGCTCTCCTTGAATACAGCGGCCAGACCGCCGCCGCGACCGGCAGCTCTCGGGGTGTTGAAGAATGAGCAGCCGGGGGGGAGGAGAAATAAACATATTTACAACTAAATAAACACATTTACAGCAAATATAAACATGTTTACAGCAGAAATAAACATGTTTACAGCTGAAATAAACACGTTCACAGCAGGAATAAACATGTTTACAGCTGAAATAAACACGTTCACAGCAGGAATAAACATGTTTACAGCAGAAATAAACATGTTTACAGCTGAAATAAACACGTTCACAGCAGGAATAAACATGTTTACAGCTGAAATAAACACGTTCACAGCAGGAATAAACATGTTTACAGCAGAAATAAACATGTTTACAGCTGAAAAAAACACGTTCACAGCAGGAATAAACATGTTTACAGCAGAAATAAACACGTTCACAGCAGGAATAAACATGTTTACAGCAGAAATAAACATGTTCACAGCTGAATTAAACATGTTCACAGCAGGAATAAACATGTTTACAGCTGAAAAAAACACGTTCACAGCAGGAATAAACATGTTTACAGCAGAAATAAACATGTTCACAGCTGAATTAAACATGTTCACAGCAGGAATAAACATGTTTACAGCTGAAATAAACATGTTTACAGCTAGAATAAACACGTTGGCAGCAGACAAACATGTTTACAGCTGAAATAAACATGTTTATAGCAGAAATAAACAAGTTTACAGCTTAAACACGTTTACAGCAGAAATAAACATTTACAGCAGGAATAAACATGTTTACAGCAGAATTAAACATGTTTACAGCAGGAATAAACATGTTTACAGCAGAAATAAACACGCTTACAGCAGAAATAAACACATTTACAGCAGGAATAAACATGTTTACAGCTAGAATAAACACGTTGTCAGCAGACAAACATGTTTACAGCTGAAATAAACATGTTTACAGCAGAAATAAACATGTTTACAGCAGGAATAAATATGTTTACAGCAGAAATACGTTTACAGCAGAAATAAACATGCTTACAGCAAAAATAAACACATTTACAGCAGGAATAAACATGTTTACAGTCTGGTTCAAACATCATTTTAGGTTTAATAGGTCAAGTTTACCTTCATATTAACTGTGAGGGGGGTGAATTTTTTTGTAACTCATCCGCTTAGATGTTATTTAATCTTGAAATTACACATAATTAGGGGCGTGTCCTTTTGATTGACAGGTGGCAAAACGGATGGTGGCTAACAGTTAGCTCCTTGTTAGCTCTCGGTAAGGTCTCAGGCTGTGTCCTAATGTCCTCCCCCCTCCCTAACCCCTCATTCACTACATAGCAGACTACCTAGTGCCCTCATTCTGCCTGTGATTCCGACACGTAGCTGACTACTTTTTCCCCGCTGCAAATCACGTGATTACCAGCTGTCATCGTGGCAACCACGGCGGCATCCACGACTCGCGAAAAGATTGAATTCCAAATCAAATCTGTCATTTTAAATGAAGGTATTTTATTTTCTTATATTGTGTTTAATCTCTTTTCTGTTGTTTTCCCTCCTTTTTTTCTGCCGCTCGATGTTTCCAACACCGCGCCATTCAGCTCTCTGACCGCATTGCATTGTGGTCTATATTGTCCTGTCTAGGGACCATCGAAGCTCACTAGTTTTCAAGATGCATTGTGGGTAACTTTGAGTGCACTACTTTTTTCTTTCTGGACATTCGGACACCCCCACAGAATGGCGTGATCCCTGTATAGGGCCCTATGTAGGGAGGAGGGGGACAATCGGACACAGCCTCAGTCTGCAGCAGAGTAACAACATGGTGGTTTTCATCAGCTAACAGCAAGTCCAAACATCCGCCACTCAGGAGGCTAATCTGTTAGCTCTGGTTAGTTTCGAGTTAGCTCGGTTAGCGTTTAGCCTAGAGTACATCAGCTGTCAATCATTTGCCCCGAGGCTGCGCTTTGCCCATTTTAGTATTTTCTGGGAGTGACGACACATAGATGTATACACTAGATGCCGACTTCGGACCTGAAGCATACGTTGGTTCGGCCGCCATCTTGGGCAGGGGTTTCTAACAAGCAATGGGCTATATGTATGGTTCCACTACTTCCCTGACCTTCAGACAGCACCTTTACTTCCTGTCTTTCATTATTGGACAAACTGATTAATCCAGGTGTAATCCAGGACCTCAGTTACTGGCCAAACACACCTGGATTAATCAGTCTGTCCAATAATGAAAGACAGGAAGCAAAGGTGCTGTCTGAAGGTCAGGAAGTAGTGGAACCGTGCATACAGCCCATTAGGTCCATATCTATGGGTAGGTCGCGTTTCGTGTCCCGTTTTGTGCCAGACTGTTCATCCGACACCAGAATACCAGACTTTTGTGCCGTGTATGGATGTTCACATGAAAAAAACAGCGAAACAAAGAAAAGGGGAAACACGTTTTACAGTTTACAAGTAAGTGGTATTATTCAGTTGTTATGAACGTGTTGAATTTTGTGCCGCTTAAGCTAACATTTATTAAACTAGCTTATGTTAGCATAAGACATCAGGAAAATGATGACAGTGATATTTGGTAATTAGCCATTGTTTCCAACTCGGTTTGGTCGGCCATGTTATGGCAATTTCTGAGTTTTGTTCTGTGTTGATTTGAATCATAGCTTATTTCTTTATTCATTATATTTGTACTCCACTACAATGTGTGTATATATATACATATACGTATATATATTTTTGTGTGTGTGTGCGTGTGTGTAGGTAGGGATTTTTCTTTTTCAAATAATATAGATAAAAGTATAAATGATCATAAAATCAATAGCCTGGTACACCAACGTGACCAACGCTATGTATGAGACACACGTGTGTCATACATGGCGTTGGTCACGCTGGTGTACCAGGCTATAAAATCACTGTATGCATGTGGGTGTGTCTAAGTATGTGTATGTAAATGAAAGAGTCAGTTATGGTATATTTAATCAGAGATAGATTTCTGCCTACATTGATTAATGCGTGAGTACATGCGGCTTCCCCCTGCCTAAGATGGCGACCAAGCCGACGTATCGCTCCAATGGACAGCAGCGCCGGAGGCGGCATCTCGTGGTGACGATGCAGCACGATGGCGACAGTTGGAAACGCCCAACTGGCTTCACTTTTCGCTGTTCAGATGAGACCGGATACTACGCCCATGTTTCCAGTCTTTGGCGAGTACATGACGCAGTACGAGCCGAAGACAACTGTGAGGTTGAAAGCCAAAGTATTTTATTTTGATTATTTTTATCTTATGAAAAATATTTTATTCATAAGTGCAAGTGGGCCAGGAAAAAGCCAGGGATGCAGGGATTAAAATGAAAATGGCTCTTTATTTTAAAACTTTGCAAGGTTTAAAAACAAAGGCTATAAAAACTCTGGACAATAAAGCTTCGAGTTTGTCTTTATAATTTTTTTCCTCTCATGTTTCATATTTGTATGAAACACAGTCTGGTTATTTATTGTATGACTGAAATAAAGATTGATTTGAATAAAAAAAATTTAAGACACATTTTAATTTTATTTATTATATGGTTTTATTGTGTACAAGTTAATATTATGGTCTTTCATTTGCTTTTGTCCATGAAATTAGCTAAAGTTAACATGAGACTCTGAAATCTTGTAAACTTTACAAAATAGATTTATGTGGATTTAATTTTCTGTCAGTCGGAGTTAGAATGGGGTTTTATCGCGGTGCGATATATCGTCAAAGAAATTCCTCATGATAATAATATGTCATCTCACAATAAAAATGATAAATTTATTTAAATTTATCAGCTTGCATTTACAGTGATTTATGTGTTGTTTTTTCTGTTTGCATTGTTTGAATAAATGTCAAATTTATTCACATTTTGGACTTGTTTGGTGGGTATTACTACAGTTTTGCAATACAGGTGTACTACTGGAAATTAATTTACGTTTTTTTTTGGTTTCTAGTATCATTTTAGGGTTCTCAAGACAGAATGTAGTGATAGATTTATAATACAATCAATTAGGATGATATTTTTAATTATCGTTACCGTGATGAGAACCAGAAATGATCATGGTATGTTTTTTATTCCATCCCTAGTCGGAGTAATAAAGATGCAGATGACGGTAAAACTTCTGTGACTCCTCTAAAATGAGCAGAACAATGGTAAGGTGATATTTTGCAGCTTTTGCTTCAGTTTAGCGCCGTCACAGTTGCTAGACAACGTGAGACATGTCGAGGAGGCTAAACCATCAAATTTAACAGGTCTACGTGGTCTAAGGAGGACCTGGCCTACGTACATCGGGTAGGACGCACCCTTTGAAGGACGTTGCCCTCACATCTGGACACAACCTGAGTCTGTAGCATTGGGCGGGCCTACCGCGTTGGGCGGAGTCTGTCGTGCTGGGTGGAGTCTGTCACAGTGGGCGTGGTCTGTTATGGACGGAGACTAGGCAGAGTCTTGCAGTGAGCAGGACTGCCATATTGGGAGGAGTCTGTTGGGTTGGGAGGAGTCTAACGCGGTGGGCGTGGCCTTTCACGGTGGGCGGTGTTAGCAGTGGGACAGTTTATGAGAGCTGCTTTATATCTTTTATGCAAAGCATCAGTTCTTTTTGTCCTCAATGTGTCCTTTCTTTGTAAAATAAATTACTTAGATTTAAAACAACATAATCTTCAATCGTCCTCATTCGTTAGGGCACATAAGGGTTTTAAGATTTATTCTCAGATGTTTATTCTGCCAAATAAATTGCCAAATGATTTCGGAAGCTAAGGGGAGCATGTATAGAGAGAATAGCACCGGGCCCAGGATGGAGCCCTGCAGTACACCGGAGGACAGTGGAAGAGAAGCAGAGGAGAGATCATATATGACCTGAACCTGTGCGACACCGGTCCTCGTAGACCCCCCTGCTGGTCCAGGCGGGTCTGGAGGTTCAGTGTCCACCGTGTCGGATGCTGCAGGGAGGTCCAGCGTCACCAGCAGAGGACGGCAGGATGTACTCCAGACCCTGCTGTGGCTCTGAAATCGGACGGAAACTTTTCAGATACGTAGCTGTGATGCAGAAATGACTGCAGCTGTGTGGACAGTACACGAGTTTTTTCTGAGAACTTTGAGACAGATGGCAGATGGGACATGGACCCTGAACTGACATGACCCAGAGGACAGCTGGTGGGTCTCAGCTTCTAGACAGCTGCAGAGCCTGTATAACAGTCCCTGTTATCCTGGAAGAACTTCATTTCCCAGCATTCCTTTCAGAGTCATGTGACTACGGTGCAGCTGCTGCTGCTACAGACTGACTTGCTTTGAAGCTGCTGATAATATGTCTGTAATAATATCAATAAGATTAGTTGGAGATGTGTGATATTATTGGCCTACTGATATCGGCATTAACAATGTGTGATTGAGAAATATTGGTATCGTCTTTTTTTCCATGAAATTAGCTAAAGTTAACATGAGACTCTGAAATCTTGTAAACTTTACAAAATAGATTTATGTGGATTTAATTTTCTGTCAGTCGGAGTTAGGACAGCTATCGTATCGTGCAAGATCTTGTTCCAGGTCACTGTTATTTAAAGATGTCCAATATCATCGACCTACCGATATTATCAGCTGATTAGCTTTAAAATGTGGAAATAAAGGTATCGGTCTTTTTTTTATTTTGACCAATATTTCTACTTTTTGGAGCAGAATATAGTTTTATCTCTCAAATTATGAGAGATGCAACCTCACAGTTATCTGCAGAGATCAGTATCGGTTGATACCAGAAATTAAGAGTTGGACAATATCGTATATTGGATATCAGTTAAAAAAAATTAAATAAAAAAGTTTTAAAAATAAATTAAAAAAAGCCAATATTGCACGTCCCTAATTTTGATCCATTCTTCAAACTGTGGCTGAAAGCCCATAAATGACAGTGTTATCTAAAGCTGCCAGTTACACATCAGATGCTTTCTGGCCCTAAAACTGATTTACACTGAATTTTCTTGATGTTTCTGGAGTTGTGACATTTAAAGTTCTTATATTATTGGTAATATGTGGATCTGGAATAAAGCCTGTTTAATGCGGGTGTATAAGTTTCTGTCCTCTTGGCTAAAATGTTGGTCAGCAGTATGCTGGTTGTTCCGTATATCTGAATGACTGAAATTATGGCCCCAGACTATGATGTTGCTGTGGCTAGGTGCAACAGAGGGTCCGGCGGGTGAACTTGCGAATTAGAGGATGGCAGCGCCTTTTTCTTCTCCAGCCTTAGGTTTAGGGAAAAAGGAGAGGAGAAGTGTTTAGGTTGGCATAATGTGAGATGACACTTCAGGGTCAGATGAACTAGCCAATTGGGGAGAGACCTTCTAACCAATCAGAGGCGTAAAAAGGCGGGACATTCCCCTACCATCCTCTAATTTGCAAATTCGCGCCCGGCGGGGTTCGAACCCACAGACTCCGGGTGACAATCATGGGCGCCCATACAGCCGAAGGAAAAGTGTTGTGGCTTTGTAGCCAGAGCACCTGATCAATCGGGACTCCACACTGTCACATCGGCATCCCATTTAAAGGGTTTGTCAGCAGTGGGACTAAAATATCGGTAAAACATTTACCTCCAGGAAACCCGTCGGTTCCCGGAGATTTGTTGGTTTTTAATCTGTTTCATTCCTTGTCTCAGTTATGATGCTTCTTCCCTGGAAAATACCGGCAGATTAAAGCAATTGTAGCTCCTTGTGAAGTTTTTTGTATTAGGATGCAAATACACGCGCTGTTTCTTCTGGTTTACTTCACTATTATAAATTATTCTGTCTGCTAGTTCTTTGCTAACAGTGGCTCGCCCTGTTTACCATCTCATAGTATTTTTGTATGGTGAATCTTAAAGCCTCCTTCTGTTATCTGATTAGTGCCACTGGAAAAGAATAATAAAATTCTAGAATAAGTCCAAATTCCGACTTTTTTCCTCAGAATTTCTTTTCTTCAGTGGTACAAACCCTCTTCCATATTCATTCATGTTTGATTTGCTCCTAAATTTTCATGTTCGACTTCCAATAATTTTATTTAATTCAATGGGATGGTTTATGGTGTGGGTGTTTGGTGAAACTTGTTAGCGTTTAATTTGTTACACAGATTTATAATTTCGGAAGAAATGAATGCAAGGGGAGCATAAGCCATAAGCAGGCTACTTTTTACTTCAGCCTCCCTTTTTTCGGACAAAAAATTGTGTGTTTGAGAAAGAAAATATTATTTAGGCTAGGCAGGAACATGCATTTATACTTTTGAGTATATAAGCTTATATGCCTGTCATCCACTTGGTCCGAAAAAGAATGAATAAAGATTGTGGTTTAAAGTCCGTTATTTGGGGGTCGTGGCTCTAAAAGTTAGAAATCCTCTGGTCTGATTCTGGGAAACTGTTCCAGCCCGGAGGAAAGTCCAGCTGTGGCTTTAAAACAAAAACAACTGAGGAAATAATTGTAAAATAAATCAGAGAATAAGAAACGAAACGACTTTTATTTAATCTGGAGAAATAAATCAACTCCTGCTCTCCAGAAGATGAACTCCACCGCCGCTGCTACCTTCAGGTCCCTGAACGCAACACAAAGTCCACAATAAAAGAGTTAAAAGCAGAATGCGAGTGTGATGTAGACTGGAGGAGGAGGAGGATGAGGAGGAGGAGGAAGAGGAGGGGGGCAGTGCGGATTCTTTCCCGTCATTCCCTGCAGCAGCAGCAGCAGCAGCCCCCTCCCTCCTCTGCTCGCCTCTCTCCGGTCTGCGGACTCTTCTCCCGGCTCAAGTTCGGAACCTCGGTCTGGTCCTCGGAGCAGGTAAGCCGCACCCCCGGGTCTCTGCGGGTCTCTGCGGGTCTCCGGGGGCTCTGCTGGTCCCCGGGGTCTCTGCGGGTCTCTGCGGGTCTCTGCTGGTCTCCGTTGTTGCTGTGATTGCAGCTCCGCCGCGAACTTCGCTCCATGTCGGAGAGTTTCGGCTCAATCTGACCGATCCGAGTCCGGCTGGAGGTCCTGGCTCCTCGGAGCCCCAAGGCCGGGCTCCCGACCCCGTTCTCCGGTCAGAAGCGCCGACTGGGGCCGAGCAGCGCGCGTCTCCGCCCGCCTGGCCGCCGCCGCTGTCCCCGCCCCGCCGCCGCCAGCAGCCATTAGTCGGGAGGAGGATGGAGGATAATAACGGTGCGCAGAACAGGCGTGGCGCGCGAGGAGGAGGAGGAGGAGGAGGAGGAGGAGGTGAAGTGTGTGTTAATGTGTGTGTTCAGGACAATAAACCGGAGCTGGAGCGGCGCATCTGCGGGCCCAACCGGGCGGTGGTGTCCGTCCTGCAGCCTCCATCCGCTCCGCGGCTGGATGGCTCCACCATCGGCTCCGCGACCTCCCGGTTCTGGTCGGTAACGTCCCCTCCGGTTCGGGTCGGTACAACCCGTTTGTTTATGTCGCCAGGCGAGAGCCCCCCCCCCATCTTGACACCCCGCCGCGGTGTTGCTGTTCAGCTGGTTCCCACCTGGAACCCAAACAGACCCGAACAGAAACCTTTTCCAGGGTCCAGAGTCGGACTTCAGCTGGTCCAGAACTGGTTCTGGTTTTGGTCGTTTGTTTAGTTCTGAGACAGAATCTGTAGTATTCCTCCCAACATTCCCAAACCGGCTTCCCCTCCTCAGCAGAACTGCGTTCTTCTGTCATGTTGATAAAGAAATTCCAGACATTTCCCAGAACTTGCTGAGAAAATTCCATGAAAGTTATCAGAACATGATTTTAACCGGCAGCTTTCTGGCAACGTTCCGACCGGGATATAACGTAAACGTTCCCACATCATTCCCCGCATCTTCCTCATCTACTCCATGTTTCCCTCACTGGAATGTCCAAAGAACGTTCCCAGGACATTCCACCATGAACATTCCCAGGACATTCCACCATGAACGGAACCAGGACATTCCACCATGAACGGAACCAGGACATTCCACCATGAACGGAACCAGGACATTCCACCATGAATGGAACCCTCTTCTTACAAATGTGGGAATGTTGTCGGGATGCTGCGGAACATGATGGGAATGTTGTTATGTTCTGGAACATTATGGTAATGTTGTTGGGATGTTCTGGAACATTACGGGAACGTTATCGGGTTGTTCCGGAACATCATGGGAAAGTTATCAGGATGTTCCGGAACATTACGGGAACGTTATCAGGATGTTCCGGAACATTATGGGAATGTGATCAGGATGTTTTGGAACATTACCGGAATGTTGTTGGGATATTCTGGATCATTCCAGGAACGTTATCAGGCTGTTTTGGAACATTTTGGGGATTTTGTTGGGATGTTCCGTAGGGATGGGCGATATTTTATCGTGTGCGATACATCGTCAAAGAAATTCCCCACAATAACAATTTGAATTTATCGTTTTTATCGTGAGATGACAATTTACCAGGTTGTGTTTTACTTTGGTTTTTTTAATAAGCAAAGTTATTTTTGCTGTTTGCATCATTTGAATAAATGTGGCATTTGGTCTCTCATATTTCAGATTTGTTCGATTGGTGTCACTACAGTTTTGCAATACAGGTGCACTACTTTAACTTAATTGATATAGTGGCTTCTGGTATTTTGTAGGGCTTTCAAGACAGAATTTAGTGACAGATTTATAATACAAAATATTTTGCTGATAGCTTTTATCGTCATTTATCGTTACCGTGATAAATAAGAGAAATTATCGTGATACATTTTTTAGTCCATATCGCCCATCCCTAATGTTCTGTATGGGAATGTTGTGAAACCTGACTTTTCCAAAGAAAGTTGGGATATCAACATCCGGTGAGCTTGAACCGGAGCTTGTGGTGGTTCCGATGGTCCGGAGGGGTTCCAGACAGGATACTGGTGGTTCCAGGTCTCCGCAGAACCAAGATAAACACAATGTTTTAAATGTGGAATGTTCTTTATCTCCAACAGTTAAGCAGATCCATGAAACATTCCAGGTTCTGCGACAGAGTGAACCCAGAAAGGTTCCAGATCGCTGTTTTTCATGTTTTCCTCCAGCTATCAGGGAATGTTTCTGGCAGTTTTTCTCAGCAGAATTTTGGTAGAACCTGGGAGAACATCTCCTGAAGGTTGAACATTCATATGAAATAGAATATTAGAGTCCACAGAGAAACATCGGGGAAAGGTTTTAGGAAAGCTGTTCTGAAGTCCAGAGGATCTCTGACGTTCTCCTGAAGGTCTCAAGCAGGTCCAGACTGGAGAACTGAAGACTAAAACCTCCAGTTGGGTGTGTCCTCGATCAGAGATCCGGTTAAACTAGTTGAACTAATGAAAACAGGATTATCTGCAGGAAAAATCTGCTGAGTCAAGTTCAGTGATGGTTTAACTTGGTTTAGGAACTGGTTTAAGTTGGTTTAGGGACTGATTTTAATGGGTTTAGTAGTTGGTTTCAGTTGGTCTCTGGTTGGCGTTGGTTTAGGAAATGGTTTAACTTGGTTTAGGAGCTGGTTTCGGTTGGTTAAGGAAATGGTTTCAGCTGGTGAAGTAGAGGGCTTCAGTTGGTTTAGGAACTGGTTTGACTTGGTTTAGGGACTGGTTTTAGTTGGTTTAGGAGCTGTTTCGGTTGGTTTATGAACTGGTTTCAACTAGTTAAGTTACTGGTTTCAGTTGGTTGCTGGTTTCTGTTTGTTTAGGAAATGGTTTAACTCAGTTTAGGAACTGGTTTCATTTTTTTAGGTGCTGGTTTTGGTTGGTTTAGGAACTGATTTCAACTGATTAAGTAGCTGGTTGCTGTTGGTTTAGGAAATGGTTTAACGTGGTTTAGGAACTGGTTTCAGTTTGTTTAGGAGCTGGGCTCGTCTGGTTTAGGAGCTCGTTTTGGTTGGTTTAGGAAATGGTTTCAACTGGCTAAGTAGCGGGTTTCAGTTGGTATAGAAAATGGTTTAAAGGTTGAATATGGAACATTTTTATTAAAAGCTGTATTTTTTCAAAAGTAATACCTCCAGAGGTCGTTTGGGGGGAGGGGGGGGGGGGGGGGGTACAGAATGAAAGTACAACATTTCCCAGAAAAAATATATTTAGCCTAAAAATAATTATAAAATAAATTTTTACGGGTTCGATAATGGTATTATACTTACATCTATAAGCAGATACACGCCGCCATTGCAGGTTGCCAAATACGATCTCTGTACAAACAATATTTTGGTCATAGTCAGGCTGGTACAGGGAAACCGTGGAGATGATGAGTGAAGCAGCTGCTTCAGAGCCCTGAAGATATTGTTATCTGTTTCTGAGGAGGAGTGACCTGAGAAGAGCAAAACCTGGAGTAAATTTAGGTGAAGACGTCACTAAATGGACCCACATAAACGTTTTCCACGGAGTCAAACACTGAAATGGAGACTTTCCTCCTGGATCGGTAAGCTAGCTTGTTTGCTAACATGGCTAACGTTAGCTGTCAGTCATAAACTCGTTACTTGTTGGACATGCTGCAGACTGTTGGACATGCTGCAGACTGTTGGACATGCTGCAGACTGATGGACATGCTGCAGACTGTTGGACATGCTGCAGACTGTAGGACATGCTGCAGACTGTTGGACATGCTGCAGACTGTTGGACATGCTGCAGACTGATGGACATGCTGCAGACTGTTGGACATGCTGCAGACTGTTGGACACTTGCGTATCGGCAGATTCTGGCATCCCAGCGGCTGGAGTTGTGTTTCTGCTGTTGCAACTACAACCTAGATACACGTGATGTCGCTGTTCTGTCCGTATTCCATATTCAACCTTTAACTCTGTTTAGGAACTGGTTTCAGTTGGTTTAGGGACTGGTTTAAGTTGGTTTAGGAGCTGTTTCGGTTGGTTTATGAACTGGTTTCAACTAGTTAAGTTACTGGTTTCAGTTGGTTTCTGGTTTCTGTTTGTTTAGGAAATGGTTTCATTTTTTTTTAGGAGCTGGTTTTGGTTGGTTTAGGAACTGATTTCAACTGATTAAGTAGCTGGTTGCTGTTGGTTTAGGAAATGGTTTAACTTGGTTTAGGAACTGGTTTCAGTTTGTATAGGAGCTGGATTCGTCTGGTTTAGGAGCTGGTTTTGGTTGGTCTAGAAATAGGTTTCAACTGGCTAAGTAGCAGGTTTCAGTTGGTTTCTGTTGGTATACGAAATGGTTTAGGTCGGTTTAGGAACTGGTTTCGGTCGGTTAAGGAAATGGTTTCAACTGGTTAAGTAGAGGGCTTCAGTTGGTTTAGGAACTGATTTAACTTGGTTTAGGGACTGGTTTTAGTTGGTTAAGGAGCTGTTTCGGTTGGTTTATGAACTGGTTTCAACTAGTTAAGTTACTGGTTTCAGTTGGTTTCTGGTTTCTGTTTGTTTAGGAAATGGTTTAACTCAGTTTAGGAAATGGTTTTAATTTTTTAGGAGCTGGTTTTGGTTGGTTTAGGAACTGATTTCAACTGATTAAGTAGCTGGTTGCTGTTGGTTTAGGAAATGGTTTAACTTGGTATAGGAACTGGTTTCAGTTTGTTTAGGAGCTGGGCTCGTCTGGTTTAGGAGCTCGTTTTGGTTGGTTTAGGAAATGGTTTCAACTGGCTAAGTAGCGGGTTTTCAGTTGGTTTCTGTTGGTATATGAAATGGTTTAGGTCGGTTTAGGAACTGGTTTCAGTTGGTTTGGGAGCTGGTTTCGGTTGGTTAAGGAACTGGTTTCAACTGGTTAAGTAGAGGGTTTCAGTTGGTTTAGGAACTGGTTTAACTTGGTTTAGGGACTGGTTTTAGTTGGTTAAGGAGCTGTTTCGGTTGGTTTATGAACTGGTTTCGACTGGTTAAGTTACTGGTTTCAGTTGGTTTCTGGTTTCTGTTTGTTTTAGGAAATGGTTTAACTAAGTTTAGGAAATGGTTTAATTTTTTAGGGGCTGGTTTTGGTTGGTTTTTAGGAACTGATTTCAACTGATTAAGTAGCTGGTTGCTGTTGGTTTAGGAAATGGTTTAACTTGGTATAGGAACTGGTTTCAGTTTGTTTAGGAGCTGGGCTCGTCTGGTTTTAGGAGCTCGTTTTGGTTGGTTTTAGGGAAATGGTTTCAACTGGCTAAGTAGCGGGTTTCAGTTGGTTTCTGTTGGTATATGAAATGGTTTAGGTCGGTTTAGGAACTGGTTTCAGTTGGTTTAGGAGCTGGTTTCGGTTGGTTAAGGAACTGGTTTCAACTGGTTAAGTAGAGGGTTTCAGTTGGTTTAGGAACTGGTTTAACTTGGTTTAGGGACTGGTTTTAGTTGGTTAAGGAGCTGTTTCGGTTGGTTTATGAACTGGTTTCACTGGTTAAGTTACTGGTTTCAGTTGGTTTCTGGTTTCTGTTTGTTTAGGAAATGGTTTAACTCAGTTTAGGAAATGGTTTCAGTTTTTAGGAGCTGGTTTTGGTTTAGGAAATGATTTCAACCGGTTAAGTAGCTGGTTGCTGTTGGTTCAGGTCATAGTTTAACTTGGTTTAGTAACTGGTTTCAGTTTGTTTAGAAGCTTGTTTCAGTTGGTTTAGGAACTGATTAATTTTGTTTTTGAACTAGTTTCAGCTGGTTGAGGAGCTGGTTAAACTTGGTTTAGGAACTGTTTTAGTTGGTTTGGGAGCTTTTTTAGGTTGGTTTTATGAACTGGTTTCAAAATGTATAAGTAGCTGGTTTAAGCTGGGCTCTGGTTTCCGATGGTTTAGGAAATGGTTTAACTTGGATTAGGGAAGTGGTTTCAGTTTGTTCAGGAACTGGTTTCAATTGGTTAAGTAGCTGGTTTCAGTTGGTCTCTGGTTGCCGTTGGTTTAGGAACTGGTTTAATTTGGTTTAGGAATATGTTTCAGCTGGTTTAGGAGCTGGTTTCGGTTTGTTTAGGAACTGGTTTTAACTGGTAAAATAGCTGGTTTCAGTTGGTTTAGGAACTGGTTTAACTCGATTAAGGAACTGGTTTCAGTTTGTTCAGGAGCTGGCGTCGGTTGGTTTAGGAACTGGTTTCAACTGGTCCAGTAGCTGGTTTCAGTTGGTTTCTTCTTTCTGCTGGTTTAGGAAATGGTTTAGCTCAGTTTAGGAACTGGTTTCAACTGGTTTAGTAGCTGGTTGTAGATGGTTTGGGAACTGGTTTTACTTGGTTTATGAACTGGTTACGGTTGATTTACAAGCTGGCTTCAGTTAGTTAAGGAAATAATTTAACTCAGCTTAGGAGCTGGTTTCGGTTGGTTTCGGAACTGTCTTAAACTGGATAAGTAGCTGGTTTCAGTTCAATTAGGAACTGATTTAACTTGGTGTAGGAACTGATTTCAGTTTGTTTAGGAACTGTTTTAACTTGGTTTAGAAACTGGATTCAGTTGGTTTCTGGTTTCTTTGGTTTAGGAACTGGTATAAGTTGGTTTAGGAACTGGTTTCATTCGGTTTAGGGGCTGGTTTCGGTTGGTTTAGGAACTGGTTTCAACTGGTTAAGTAGCCGGTTTTAGTTGGTTTCTGGTTTCTGTTGGCTTGGGAACTGGTTTAATTTAGTTTAGGAACTAGTTTAAGTTGGTTTAGGAACTGGTTTCATTTGGTTTAGGAGCTGGTTTCGGTTTGTGAAGGAACTGGCTTCAACTGGTTAAGTAGCTGTTTTCAGTTGGCTTCCGATGGTTTGGGGAAATGGTTCAACTTAGTTTAGGAACTAGTTTCAGTTGGTTTAGGAACTGGTTAAACCTGGTTTAGGAACTGGTTTCAGTTAGTTTAGGAGTTGGTTTTGGTTGGTTTAGGAACTGGTTTAACCTGGTTTAGGAACTGGTTTCAGTTAGTTTAGGAATTGCATTTGGTTGGTTTAGGAACTGGTTTCAATTGGTTAAAGAGATGGTTTTAGTTGTTTTCTGGTTTCTGTTGTTTTGGGAACTGGTTTAACCTGGTGTTGGATCTGGTTGGTTGAAGAGCTGCTTACAGTTAGTTTAGGACTTTGTTTAGGTCAGTTGAGACCCTGGTTTTGGTGCATTCAGGACTTGGTTCCGTTCAGGTCCAAAAGAAGGAGATGTAGTTAATTTTGAGATTTCTTTAATGTTCCGTCTGCATGGAAACAAAGTTCATCTGCTCATGAAAACAAAGTGTTTCTGTGTGTGTGTGTTCCTGTACTTAATACTTTGTGAGAGGACTGTTTTGGGTCTTTAACCAACAAAGTGAGGACATTTTGGCTGGTGCTCACTAAAAAAGCCATAGAAAAACCCAATTTAGAGGGTCAAGATTTGGTTTTAGAGTTTAGGTTAGACTTAAGTTTGGGTTAGGGTTAAGGCAAGGGTTAGATTTAGGAAATCAGTTGTGGTGGTTAGGGTTAGGGTAAGGGGCTAATGCATTATGTCAATGAATGTCCTCACTAAGATAGAAGTGCATGTGTGTGTGTGTGTGTGTGTGTTTGGATAGAACAGGAAGTAAAATGTGATTGGTCTGGACATGTCAGGTGATCGGTGGTGCTGACCTCAGACCAGCGGGCGGGGTCGGCTCTGCAGGAAATGACTGTTTATGTTTGGATTAAATCCAATAACGCCCTGATGGAGTCATTCTTCTTCTACAGCTGCTGTCTCTCTCTCTAAGCGCATCACCACTCCCCATGAAGAAGACCTATCTATCTATCTATCTATCTATCTATCTATCTATCTATCTATCTATCTATCTATCTATCTATCTATCTATCTATCTATCTATCTATCTATCTATCTATCTCTCTATCTATCTATCTATCTATCTATCTATCTATCTCTCTATCTATCTATCTATCTATCTATCTATCTATCTATCTGGTCCAGACTGGCTTGGACCCCCACCCCACACACACACAGGTCTGAGACCTGGATCAGACAGCTGTAGTCAGGAATGTGGGACGGTCTGAAACATTTGTCACACAGTTGTCTCCAGCGCCGGGTTTCCATGGCAACGCTGTGCTGGGGGGGGGCTTCCTGACAGGCGTGTCGGGGGTGGGGGTGACCCTCTCGCTGTGTTGTCATGGTTCTGGAATGTGGAGCCATGTGAAGTGAACCAGACGGGGCCCCGAGGGAGGGGGGGGGGCCTGCCCTCTTCCTGCCCCCCCCCCCCCCCCCCCCCATATGCTCAGAAACTTTATTTTTATCCCCAAACTGAATTTCTGTCTCAGTTCCACTGGACTGATGATGACGATGATGAAGACCTGATCAGGGATCAGTTTCAGAAACGTCGGGTCCATTAGTGCCCCCCCTCGCCCCCCCTCCTCAGAGACCCCTCCCTGGATCTGGTCTTTAATGGCTGCTGGGGTCCATCGATCCGGTTTACTTCCCGTCTCCATTAGCGAAGGTCAGCTGACCCAACGGGCCAATCAGAGGCTTCATCAGATCACCTCACTGACATCATAGATATCTATATTCGCTAGATCTCTTATGGTAGATGCTGCACGGCATCAGCGGCGGCCATCTTACTACAGGCAGCTCTCTCTGGTTCCTGAATGAAGGAGATGATCTCCACAAACACAAATCATCATATTTCCCTAAAATCCTGACGGATTTACAAACGGTTTGGTTTCTTACAAACGTTATTAACGTGGCAATGATTCTGGATGCTTCCACATGTTGACATGACAGCATTTCTTTATGAAAAACGACTTAACGTGTAGCACAGTCGTGCATCACGGCTAATAGCTAGCCTACTTGTGCAGGTAATAAAGCTGAGACCACAATTAGATCTTTAATTAAACAGCAAGTTTTAAGTTCATCAGTGAGGATTTATGATCAACCCTTTAGTTTAAATTACCGTCTTTGGTTGTAGTTATTAGCTGGAGTGCGTTAACAAAACCGTTTTTGCTAACATTTACAAACGATGGTTTTAGTAAACTCGCCCTGTCTAAAGTCTTATTTCCACCTACGGACAGTCTTAGTCCGGTCCTCCCGTCCGTCTTTTTTTGTCTGATGACTGAAAAACTTACGCTTGAACCTACGTGGCCAAAAGTCGCTGAATTCAGGCGAGTTTGAAATCTGTGAAACCTGCTCGTAAAGTTAACTGAGAAATATTATGATTTAAATAAGATTGTATATGTCTAAAGTTGTGCTTGAAAGTTTACATGATACATACCCTTCCAATAAAGACAGAAAAAAATCAGCTGCTGGTGAAATAAATCAAACTGGACAAAAAAAAATAATTCATAAACATTTGATGAAAATCATGAGATTGATTTTGAATTGTGGTTTGACAGAAATATTAAAAACAAAAAGAAGTGAAATGAGTGAACAAGCATGATGGGACTCCTGAGCTAAAGTTTTATTGAGCAACACTTTGATTCAATCGCTGCAATCAGGTGTTTCTGTAACGTCCAATCAGACGTCTGCACCTGCTGACAGGTATGTTGGTCCATGTTCATGGGAAAGATGCTCTGATGTGTCTGAGACAGTTTTGTTTGTTTTTTTTGTTATTATTATTTACAATCACAATTAAAAAGCATATACATGTGTATACATGTGTATATTTATATATATATATATATATATATATATATATATATATATATATAGTTGTGCTTGAAATTTACATCCCACCCTATTAAAAAAAAGGCTAAATTCACAATAGTAATTCAAATAACAAGAAATTAAATAAACTTATAATAAATAAAAATTTACAAAATTATAATTTAGTAAAATAAATATTGTTTTTTAACTGCGGTTGTGTTTAGAACGAGTGTACACAATATTAGAAGTTATAGATATCTGAGCTCTTTGTCCCCATTTCATTAGTTTCATGTGTGAAAACCAGCAGAGACCAGATAGTCTGACAGAGACAGATTCTCGCAGCAAGACCTGAACCAGGTTCTGGTAGCTGGATCAAAGGTTCCTCAGACTGAAGCATGAAAAAACGTTTCATTTACGCCACATTTGGTTCTTTTCCTGAGTTGAAGTGAACGTCTCGTGATGCGTTCAGGGAGCATCAGTAGCCTGAGACTCTGCAGGACCAAGAGCTAAAGGTGCGTTTACGGTTGTTGTCCAGCAGGTGGAGCCGGTCCCTTCCAGACATCATCGAGTTCCCTCTTTACCACAGGAGACCGGTTCTGGTCCAGGCCTGGTTCTGGTCCAGGACAGGTTCTGATCAAGGACTGGGTCCGGTCCCGGACTGGTTCTGGTCCAGGCCTGGTTCTGGTCCAGGACAGGTTCTGATCAAGGACTGGGTCCGGTCCAGGACTGGTTCTGGTCCAGGCCTGGTTCTGGTCCAGGACAGGTTTTTGTCCAGGACAGGCTCCAGTACTGGACTGGTTCAGGCCTGGTTCTTGTCTAGAACTGGTACTTGTCCAGGCCTGGTTCTGGTCTAGAACTGGTTCTGGTCCAGGCCTGGTTCTGGTCTAGAACTGGCTCTGGTCCAGGCCTGGTTCTAGTTTAGGCCTGGTTCTTGTCTAGAATTGGTTCTTGTCCAGGCCTGGTTCTGGTCTAGAACTGGTTCTGGTCCAGGCCTGGTTCTGGTCTAGAACTGGTTCTGGTCCAGGCCTGGTTCTAGTTTAGGCCTGGTTCTTGTCTAGAATTGGTTCTTGTCCAGGCCTGGTTCTGGTCTAGAACTGGTTCTGGTCCAGATCTGGTTCTGGTCCAGGACAGGGTCTGGTCTAGAACTGGATCGGAACCAGGCCTGGTTCCAGTCTAGAAGTGGCTCTGGTTCTGGTTCTGATCCAGTCCAGCGCTGGTCCCGTAGCAGCTGTGGTTCTGTGACGTGTGTGACGTGTCCTGTCGCTCCGCAGGTGTGGGTAGACCGGCAGCGGCCCGCGTGGACGGGTCTCCGTGACAACGATGATGACGACGGTGGCGGCGGAGTTCGACCACATGGAGCTGCAGCAGCAGTACAGCAGCAGCGACACGGTCAACAACCGCTGGGACGACGAGTGGGACAACGAGAACAGCTCCGCCCGGCTCTTCGAGCGCTCGGCGCACGGCGCTCGCAGGTACAAGCCCCGCCCCTAACACAGGTCTGAGGGTGTGAGCCCCGCCCCTCAACAGAGGTCTGAATTTACAAGCTCCGCCCCCTCTCAGAGGTCTATAGGTGTGAGCCCTGCCCCCTTTCAGAGGTCTGTAGGTATGAGCCCCGCCCCCTCTCAGAGGTCTACAGGTGAGCCCCGACCCCTAACAGAGGTCTGTAGTTGTGAGCCCCGCCCCCTCTCAGAGGTCTGTGGGTGTGAGCCCTGCCCCCTCTCAGAGGGCTGTAGGTATGAGCCCCGCCCCCTCTCTGAGGTCTATAGGTGTGAGCCCCGCCCCCTAGCAGAGGTCTATAGGTGTGAGGGCCCCGCCCCCAATAGAGGTCTGTAGAGTGTGAGCCCCGCCCCCTCTCAGAGGTCTGTAGGTATGAGCCCCGCCCCCTCTCAGGGGTCTGTAGGTATGAGCCCCGCCCCCTCTCAGAGGTCTGTGGGTGCTGAGCCCCCCCCCCTCTCAGAGGTCTGTAGGTATGAGCCCCGCCCCCCTCTCAGAGGTCTGTAGGTATGAGCCCCGCCCCCCTCTCAGAGGTCTAAAGGTGTGAGCCCCGCCCCCTCTCAGAGGGGGTCTGTAGGTATGAGCCCCGCCCCCTCTCAGAGGTCTATAGGTGTGAGCCCCGCCCCCTCCTCAGAGGTCTATAGGTGTGAGCCCCGCCCCCTCTCAGAGAGTCTGTAGGTGTGAGCCCTGCCCCCTCTCAGAGGTCTACAGGTGAGCCCCGCCCCCGTCTCAGAGGTCTGTAGGTGTGTGCCACGCCCCCTCTCAGAGGTCTGTAGGTATGAGCCCCGCCCCCTCTCAGAGGTCTGTAGGTGTGAGCCCCGCCCCCTCTCAGAGGTCTGTAGGTTTGAGCCCGCCCCCTGACTAGAGGTCTGTGTGTGAGCCCTGCCCCCTCTCAGAGGTCTACAGGTGAGCCCCGCCCCTCTCAGAGGTCTGTAGGTATGAGCCCCGCCCCCTCTCAGAGGTCTACAGGTGAGCCCCGCCCCTCTCAGAGGTCTACAGGTGAGCCCCGCCCCCTCTCAGAGGTCTGTAGGTATGAGCCCTGCCCCCTCTCAGAGGTCTACAGGTGAGCCCCGCCCCCTCTCAGAGGTCTGTAGGTATGAGCCCTGCCCCCTCTCAGAGGTCTACAGGTGAGCCCTGCCCCCTCTCAGAGGTCTACAGGTGAGCCCCGCCCCCTCTCAGAGGTCTGTAGGTATGAGCCCTGCCCCTCTCAGAGGGTCTACAGGTGAGCCCCTCCCCCTCTCAGAGGTCTGTAGGTATGAGCCCCGCCCCTCTCAGAGGTCTGTTGGTGCGAGCCCCGTCCCCTCTCAGAGGTCTATAGGTGTGAGCCCCCCCCCCTAACAGAGGTCTGTAGGTGTGAGCCCCGCCCCCTGACAGAGGTCTGTAGTTGTGAGCCCCGCCCCCTCTCAGAGGGTCTGTAGGTATGAGCCCCGCCCCCTAACAGAGGTCTGTAGTTGTGAGCCCCGCCCCCTAACAGAGGTCTGTCGGTGTGAGCCCCGCCCCCTCTCCAGAGGTCTGTAGGTATGAGCCCCGCCCCCTAACAGAGGTCTATAGGTGTGAGCCCCGCCCCCTAACAGAGGTCTGTCGTTGTGAGCCCCGTCCCCTCCCAGAGGGCTCTGTAGGTGTGAGCCCCGCCCCCTAACAGAGGTCTATGAGTGTGAGCCCCGCCCCCTAACAGAGGTCTGTAGGTGTGAGCCCCGCCCTAACAGAGGTCTGTAGGTGTAAGCCCCCTCTCAGAGGTCTGTAGGTGTGAGCCCCGCCCCCTCAGAGGTCTATAGGTGTGAGCCCCGACCCCTAACAGAGGTCTGTAGGTGTGAGCCCCGCCCCCTCTCAGAGGTCTATAGGTGTGAGCCCCGCCCCTCTCAGGGGTCTGTAGGGTGAGCCCCGACCCCTAACAGAGGTCTGTAGTTGTGAGCCCCGCCCCCTCTCAGAGGTCTGTGGGGTGTGAGCCCTGCCCCCTCTCAGAGGGCTGTAGGTATGAGCCCCGCCCCCTCTCAGAGGTCTATAGGTGTGAGCCCCGCCCCTAGCAGAGGTCTATAGGTGTGAGCCCCGCCCCATCTCAGAGGTCTACAGGTGAGCCCCGCCCCATCTCAGAGGTCTATAGGTGTGAGCCCCGCCCCTAGCAGAGGTCCATAGGTGTGAGCCCCGCCCCCTAATAGAGGTCTGTAGGTGTGAGCCCCGCCCCTCTCAGAGGTCTGTAGGTATGAGCCCCGCCCCCCTCTCAGAGGTCTATAGGTGTGAGACCCCGCCCCCTCTCAGAGGTCTGTAGGTATGAGCCCCGCCCCCTCTCAGAGGTCTATAGGTGTGAGCCCCGCCCCCTCTCAGAGGTCTACAGGTGAGCCCCGACTCCTAACAGAGGTCTGTAGTTGTGAGCCCCCCCCCCTCTCAGAGGTCTGTGGGTGTGAGCCCCGCCCCCTCTCAGAGGTCTGTAGGTGTGCGCCCCGCCCCCTCCTCAGAGGTCTGTAGGTGTGAGCCCCGCCCCCTAACAGAGGTCTGTAGGTATGAGCCCCGCCCCCTCTCAGAGGTCTACAGGTGAGCCCCGACCCCTAACAGAGGTCTGTAGTTGTGAGCCCCGTCCCCTCTCAGAGGTCTGTAGGTGTGAGCCCCGCCCCCTAACAGAGGTCTGTAGGTGTGAGCCCCGCCCCCTGACAGAGGTCTGTAGTTGTGAGCCCCGCCCCCTCTCAGAGGTCTGTAGGTATGAGCCCCGCCCCCTAACAGAGGTCTGTAGGTATGAGCCCCGCCCCCTAACAGAGAGTCTATAGGTGTGAGCCTCCGCCCCCTAACAGAGGTCTGTTGGTGTGAGCCCCGTCCCCTCCCAGAGGTCTATAGGTGTGAGCCCCGCCCCCTAACAGAGGTCTGTAGGTGTGAGCCCCGCCCCCTCTCAGAGGTCTATAGGTGTGAGCCCCGCCCCCCTCAGAGGGTCTGTAGGTATGAGCCCCGCCCCCTAACAGAGGTCTATAGGGTGTGAGCCCCGCCCCCTAACAGAGGTCTGTTGGTGTGAGCCCCGTCCCCTTTCAGAGGTCTATCGGTGTGAGCCCCGACCCCTAACAGAAGTCTGTAGGTGTGAGCCCCGCCCCCTCTCTAGAGGTCTATAGGTGTGAGCCCCGCCCCCTCTCAGGGGTTTGTAGGTGTGAGCCCCGCCCCCTAACAGAGGGTCGGTAGGTGTGAGCCCCGCCCCCTCTCAGAGGTCTGTAGGTGTGCGCCCCGCCCCCTCTCAGAGGTCTGTAGTTGCGAGCGCCCCTATCACTGAGGTCTGTAGGTGTGAGCCCCGCCCCCTCAGAGGTCTGTAGGTGTGAGCCCCGCC
>JALJCO010009373.1:0-85802 GCA_023101725.1 Atherinomorus stipes | reverse complement strand
CCATCTAATTACCATGTTCCTACACATAATTTGTAATAGACCTCACTGGTATACAACCACAAACTTGTACCATGTAGGTTCAGATGTATTACTATGTAATACACAAATCATTTACTTGGTAAGTAAACTAAAACTCTACTGTAAAAGAAAGCATTGTTTGTTTCCCTCTAATTACCATGTTCTTACACATAATTTGTAATAGACCTCACTGGTATGTAAACACAAACTTGTACCATGTAGGTTCAGATATATTACTATGTAATACACCATCATTTACTTGGTAAGTAAACTGAAACTGTACTGTAAAAGAAAGCATTGTTTGTCTCCATCTAATTACCATGTTCTTACACATAATTTTGTAATAGACCTCACTGGTATGTAAACACAAACTTGTACCATGTAGGTTCAGATATATTACTATGTAATACACAATCATTTACTTGGTAAGTAAACTGAAACTGTACTGTAAAAGAAAGCATTGTTTGTCTCCCTCTAATTACCATGTTCTTACACATAATTTGTAATAGACCTCACTGGTATATAAACACAAACTTGTACCATGTAGGTTCAGATGTATTACTATGTAATACACAATCATTTACTTGGTAAGTAAACTAAAACTGTACTGTAAAAAAAAGCATTGTTTGTTTCCCTCTAATTACCATGTTCTTACACATAATTTGTAATAGACCTCACTGGTATATAAACACAAACTTGTACCATGTAGGTTCAGATGTATTACTATGTAATACACAATCATTTACTTGGTAAGTAAACTGAAACTGTACTGTAAAAGAAAGCATTGTTTGTCTCCCTCTAATTACCATGTTCTTACACATAATTTGTAATAGACCTCACTGGTATATAAACACAAACTTGTACCATGTAGGTTCAGATGTATTACTATGTAATACACAATCATTTACTTGGTAAGTAAACTAAAACTGTACTGTAAAAGAAAGCATTGTTTGTTTCCATCTAATTAATGGGCGGAAGGGACGTCGGGGTGGGGGCTGGCCTGTCCTGGGGGGTGTGTCGTTCGGTGAGGTCCAGTCCTCCTGGGTTTCGGTCGGGCTGCCTGGTTCAGGTGGGGGTGGGGGGGGGGGGGGCGCCGGCGCCCGGTGGGGTCGGCAGCTGCTGGTCTTGGTCCACTGGGGCCTGGGCCCCCAGACCGTGGGGGGCTCCAGCTGGGGTTGCCTTTTTGGGGGATGCATATCCGTTCTTGTGGGGGTGGCTCGGATCTGGGCCTCTGGGTGGCTGCTGTGGGCCTGGGTCGGGAGCTTTGCGGGCTTCCTCCTCCTTGCAGAGACGAGGCTGTATCTGCATGACTGTATCACCATGGAGCACCCTTTATCATGCATGTGGACACTGTGACTAGGTTGTACCTCTTCTCTACTTCCCATTGCGCTGACTAGGTTGTACCTCTTCTTTGCGTGGTTTTGCGTGTTTGTATGATCTGAGGATACTCGAGCCACCTGCGGGTCCTCCTGTGGGGAATTGCTTTTTTTTGTTTTCTGACAGAGACCTTGGAATGTTGTTTCGGGATTTCTGTACAGATGCACCAGTGAACTGTGTAAATGGATTCTTTTTTTCTTTCCTCTCTCTCTCTCTCTCTCTCTCTCTCTCTCTCTCTCTCTTCCCCTTCCTCACTCCTTTCTCTCTGTTCCACTTTCAATCATTACCTCTGTTAACTTTCATTTCTCCTTGTCAGGCCCAGCAGTATGGTATGGAATGCTGTTATAGACAAATGATTAATCAAAGAAATAAAATGAATAAACATGATATCAAGTGGAGCCTTGTGTTCATAAAGCTCCCCTTGGCAAATCAAAACTGTTCAACACAATAAAGCAACCGGATTTCCATTCTGCTTGCTATGATGCTGGACTGGACAAGTAAATGAAGAAAAAAAAAAGAAAAAAAAAAAAAGAAAGCATGTTTGTTTCCCTCAATTACCATGTTCTTACACATAATTTGTAATTTACCTCACTGGTAAAAAAAAAAAACACAAACTTGTTTCATTAACATACATTACTATTTAAATGATAATTTATGTAAATAAATTAAACTGGATGCAAAGGTAAGGAACGTTTAATTGTAGGGTAGAACATGAATAAGAGAACTCCCACCAACTTTCTGCAGTGGATCTACTCAAAATATGATTTGTGAAGAACAAATGCATAACTGCAGAACTGAAGAGCTAATTGCAGCTGGTTGTTCACTTTAAAATCCATATAACTTTAAAGGTACAGACAGTAAGCAAAAAGTCTAAGGTCAATTGCAGAAAAATGTGATATATAATTCAAAACTGTGTTTCTATTGATGTGTAATCACTGTACTAGAATAGCTGTTATATGTTTAGTTTCAATAAAATGCGTCATTTATATCTACTTGCTGGGTGGTGCACAAAGAAGGCTGCCATATTTTTTTCCACCATTTTTGCTACGGTGTCACCGAATGGACAAAAAAATGTGTATGAAATAAGAACTCTGAAGTTTAAAACTGCTGTACCAGCTTTGTTTAATGGGAGCTAGAGACTGTTTGGGATCAGTAATGCCTTAAGACATTAAAATAGTTCCTTAGATCCACTCACAGATGAAAACATCTTTATGTCTGGGAGAATTTTAGCCACTAACAACCACCATATATTCACAGAAGTGCTTGGAATATGAAGTCATTTGAAAGAAAACATTTTTTCTTTCAAATACCTGTCTTTACCACTAGATATCAGTAATTCTTACATACTGTACCTTTTAAATCTGTATTTGACTGGAAACGAAAAAACTGCTGAAACATTGTATAAAGGGCTGTTACACTTTGTAACATGCTCTGATGTCTTTAAACAACCGTCCAAGAATGCCCTCCTTGTGTTCTTTTCCTAGCCAATGATTCCACTCAATGAACCTTAAGTTCATCTTCAAGGCCTCCTCTGACAAGTTGCCCCGGTATCGGTAGATTTCTTCTTTGTAACTCCGCCATGCCCGTTCAATGTGTTGTGTATGAGCACCAGTGCCAGGGTGGACGAAATATCTTCTGTGATTCACCTGATAGTGAATGTAACCTTCATTGGACAATCTATTGTAGGCCCTCCAGCAATCACTTATCACTTCACTACCTGGTCTAATATATCTTTGTATTATTGGCAGTAATCGCCTCCTAGACCGATTTTTGACCAGTTTCAGGATGGGACGTCGGCTGGACCTCTTCACCTCCAGCATGCCAAAGACCCACGAGCGTCTTTGCCAGGTGTGTCCACGTCGTCCACGTCCGTACTGAAAAATAAACATTTCATATAGTTATCCCACCTAAAATATGTAATTTGATGTTTATGATGACGGATGTTAGATCCACCCTCATGGAACTAGAGAGGAAACAGTATGGAATTTCAAATCACAATTATCATGGCCAAAATTACCATGGTGTGACAGTATTATCAGGTATAAAAATTTGATGAAAAAGAAAAAAAAAGGAAAGCAATTACATAATAATAGTTAATGACTTAACTATAGGGATGCACTGTACAGATGTGGGCATGAAAAAGTTCCGCCTTTTTCTGCCAGAAGTGATGCACTATCACTGGCTGAACAATTTGTCCCGTGAATACGTCATCATGCACGGTGTCCAAACTTGCCGTGTGGAAACGTTGTTCTGGGCGTTGAATTATGCTCTGAAATCGTTTCCCCTGGGCACACAGGTGTTTCTCTGTCCGACTGAATTAGCACAAAAGTCGCTGGTAAGTGGCTGGCAGTCGGCAGAAAGGGGAACTTTTTATTCACACTTCTTTAACTTCTTTTAAATTGGCTGATACCAAAGGCAGATACCAATGACTGATAAAAGATATTTATAGTGCCACGGTAATTCAGGTCTAATCTACTATTCAAAGCATAAATTACTATTTTGAAAACAGAACAATACCTTTCTTTTGTGTCTGAATTTGCTCTCATCAATTGCAACAAAAGCTCTCCTCCCTCCAATGCGCATTCCCCGTCTTCTCTCCATTTGCTTGACAGCTTTAGCGCAAATTTCTCGTAAGAGTGTTGTCACCCTGGTCAGTGACTTGCTGCTCCCACATACTCCATCCTCAATCATGTCAATTTGTCTCTTGCGCAAACCCTGTGACAAACTAAGACCCCCCCCCACACACACACACACAAAAATCCAGAACAAAACACAAAATGTATTAACTGTAGTACATTAGCAACTGATCAGCCTGACTGTAATCACATAACAACAAGTAAGAATCTAATTACGTTTTATGAAACAAGTTAAACTGGTTTTAATAAGTTATTAATTATAGACCACATTCATACAATACATTGTGTTACTAAACACACTGAGGGAAAAATATAAAGAAGAACCCCAACCTGTGCATGATTGTCATCCAATTGGATAATGGAATGTGTGAGCGGGAGAATATGGAGCCCTCTCTGATGGACCTTGTGATACCCCTGCCCTTATGGGTTGTCTTTCTACAGGTCCTGTAACAAAATTTGTAGATGGCACAGAGGTATAAATAGAATTGATTTAATATACTTATTTGATTAATTAACTTTGTTTATTATGTGTTGTTGAAAAGCAAAACACTGTTGTTAATTTATTGTGACCTCTAAAGATCTTTGAAAAGTTACTACTCTTGTTATTTTAATTTTATGCTTTAACAGTATCTTTTTGGTAGATTTAGTGTGGTTTTGAGGTACATATATCAATAATGAGTAACATTGCAAAGCTTTTTCTTTTACTTGTTTCTAACATTTCTTGCACCAAAAGTAAAGTTTAATACTGGGCGCGGTTGCCTTTTTTGTCTTTGTTGTCCTTGGATGAATCTTCATTGATTACAGCATATCTCAATCAGCCTACAGTAGGCTATGTGACTTGTAGTCACCACCCTAGCCAAGAGGTTGCACAGACAAAATGTTTAAATGCCATTCTACATGTAAGTAATTACACTCAACTACTGTATACTCAAGTGTACAGTAGGGCAAAAAGACAGACAGATCTAGATATCAATAATCAGCAGACGCTAGTCACTCAAACTCTAGAAGAAAAAAAAAGAAAGAAAATGTCGGAATCTGCACCAAAGAAATGTAAGAGCTTTAGATAATGCATGTTGGATAACCAGGACTAATATTAGTTTGGCTTTTACCCAGTTTTGAGCTCTGAAGGAGAGGCTTGAAGCTGAATAGGCTGAAGAACAAGGTGGCCATTAGCCTGAGAGGGAGGGGCGCTCAGTTTGAATACTGTTGTTTGCAAACAGAAACAGTGAGAGGACTTTGGACTCTACCTTTAAATTTTGTCAGCTAGGTTGCCACCTGCAGGTCCTCCTGTAGGGGTCTGCTAGTTTTGTTTTCCAGCAAAGACTATGGAATGTTTTTTATGGGTTTCCATGTAGGAGCACCGGTTGGCTTTTTTTTTCTCTCTTCATCTCTTCACTCTTTTCTCTCTGTTCCACCCCTTATCGTTTCTTCTCTTTAGCTTTGTTTCCCTCTTGTCAAGCCCAGCAATACAATGTAAAATGCAGTTATAAACAAATAATTAAAGATATAAACTGAATAAACTAAGAATATCAAGAGGGAGGCTTATATTCATAAAGCTTTCCGTGGCAAAGCAAATCTGTTAAACACAACAAAGCAGCGAGATCATCATTCTGCTTGCTACAATGTTGGACAGGACAAGTTAAAAAATAATGGAATAATAAAAATAATAACAAGAGTGCCATGGGTATTGGTATTTCGGTATTTTGAATTACAAGCTGCTTATTTTCATTTCAAGTACATTCTAAAGACTGTGTGAAACGTGGACCTTACCATCTGTATCTATCTTTAGTTGTGTCAGTTCTTTGAAATTTCATTCTGCTGTTGCACAGAGGGCATCGTTTTTTTCTTGCCAACAGTCTCTTCTTCTGGAGCCATCTTATCAAGTTTTTGCCACCTTGTGTTGTCTTCTGCAGTAATGTCCTTGTCAACGTCATTTTACTGCAAATAAATAAATAAATAAATACACACACACACATATAGCCTATATATATATATATATATATATATATATATATATATATATATTTTTCTGCCACAGAGGTATATTACATGTTACCTTCGTTATTTATATATATATATATATATATATATATATATATATATATATATATATAAACGAATGTAACATGTAATTTTATACCTCTGTGGGTATAATAAATAAATGCATACATTTGTATTAAGGGCCTACTCAGCTGGTTACGTTGCCTTTACGATATTGATTTAATAATTTATCATTTTTTCCTTACCAGATTCAGAACTCCCGATGGAAGTAACCCTCTCTTCTTTTGCCTTTGCCGCCTAGAGATTTTACCGGGCTTTTCACTTGGTATCTGAATCAACGGAAATACTTCACAATAAGAGCGTTGCTTGTGTGAAGAAGAAGAAAAACTTAACCAGTGAAGCGCCTAAGCACAAACTGAACTTTTATCACTCACTTACGTGAAGTAACGTTTATTGAACATTTCAAAGTCATATGTCATTTTTAATGTCACATGTATATTGTTACACAAAAATTTATTTTACTTACATTGGGTTGGCGATATCCGGAAAATGTGTCAGACCAATGATGCTCTTGCAAAACTGATGGGGAAAGTCGACCTGAGGGAGGGAAAACTAAACACGCAGCAGACGTTACCAACAGGTAAGTTATTCTTGATTCGTAGACTCCCATTTCAAAGCTTTGCGTTTTGCAGTATGGTTAGCGACAAACCGTTTTGTTCAGACAGCCGAACGAGCCAACGCATTTGAACATGGACAGCTGATAATCGGCGTCTTTAAAGTGCGGTCGCTAACTTTTGCTAGCGGCTAACGTACAAATATTAGCTGTACCTGTTCAAATGTGTTTGTTTGTTCGGCTGTCCGAACACATTTGACTTGAACTTAAAACTAATTAACTTCTAGTCAGATGTTTTTTTTTTTGTAACAGGCGGTTAACACGTTGTATGTGTCCGTTGCATGATACAGCAACATACATCCCCAAATAACATTAGGGTATTTGGGGATGAGCTTGAGTTAGTATACTTAGGGAGTCTGAAATAAATTAGTTTTGTTGCAACAAATGAGCTGTGACTTGGCTTTTACCATGTACTGTTTGATATAATTATATCTTATATTTCAGATATCCAGAGTCATGCCAAGGGGAGTTAGAAGAACAAACAAGAGGAGTAATAATCAAGCCGATAATGACTTGGTACAGTCTAATGATGAAGGTAAGTTAATGTTAGCAGCTAGGCAGCGCTTAATTAGTTCCTTCATTTCTGCATGCCACATTTATTTGATTTGGGATATATGTAGGTCAGCTCTACAATGTTACATAGTACCAGAAAGGCAATCATGAATGGGAGTGTCTGAAAATGACCATTCTTCTTTCTGCCAGCTCAAGGGATTTTGTTTACTACAAATCTTATTAGTAATTGAAATACCGTACCGTACCGTCTTCTTCCGCTTATCCGGGGTCGGGTCGCGGGGGCAGCTGCCGAAGCAGGGAAGCCCAGACTTCCCTCTCCCCGGTAATTGAAATAGAACAGGCTATAACTGATAACTGTAACTGAAAGATATTGTATCTATTAAGTTGTAGAGACTCAAACCCTGGCTCCAACCATGGATAAGTTCCAGAAGGAATTCAACTTGGTGAAAGAAGAGAACCGGCTCTTAAAAGAAGAGAACCGGCTCCTAAAAGAAGAGATCCGGCTTCTAAAAGAAGAACGGGATTTCCTTAAAGAGAAAGCCAGCTCTTCAATTGGCCCTTCAACACCCCTTCAAGGTGTCTGTATTTAATTCTGACCAAACTTAACATGAAAAAATGTCTAAAAGAGTATTAATAGTAATAATAATAATACTAATAATAATATCCCCACATCATGCGACATGCATTAGTTAAGTATATTACAAGTGTTTTTTGTAGGGCTGTCAAAAAATTAATCCTAAATTAATCCTATTGTCAAACAATAGATGTCCTTTTTAATTACTACTGCTTTATGCAGAAAATACATTAACTTTTGTTTTACAACTTAAAGGCTAAAACCAAGCTACACATCTGGGAGTAGTCCAGGACTCAGACCTGAATTTCAGCTTCACATTAGGACAGTTGTGAAGTCAGCGTGTGAGGACGTATCGGCAACATTCTGGACTAAACTGCAGCTGTCTGAAGGACTTAAGGGAGACATGTAAGGACAGGGTTTCAGTAGTTTAGTCTACTAAAGATAAATGCAGAATTCCTGCTGAGACACCTTTAACCCTAAATGTGTTCTAGAAGTGACAAAAGCAATGTAATTAATCAGGATTAATTTTTTGACAGCCCTAGTTTTTTGATATGCAAAATCAATCAGATTTCTCAAAAAATAATTTTATGGTGTTTATTACTTTGTCAGGATCACACAAAAGAAAAGCAAAGGATTTCTCAAGCTCGCCATCATCTGACACATCACCAGAGTCAGACTCCTCTTCTGAAGAAGAGAAGCGGAAGAGAAAGAAGACCAAGAAAAAGTCTAAAGCATTTGGAAAAAGAGGTAATTTCCGTAATTATGAAAAATATGTCTTGCAGTAATAAACACTAGGGCTGGGAATCACTAGGTGCCTCGCGATACGATACTATCATGATATTTTACAGTGATTCTGCAAAAAGCAATATATTGCAATAAATTTATCCATGATTGACCACAGTATTTGTCCCTGAAGAGATTCCTAATTTATTGACCAAAGTGAATCCATATGAAATGAATTACAAAATGTTATCATTTAGAAGCACATAAGTGAAATCAATTAATATTAAATGAGCAAAACAGTAAAACAAAGTGCACAGTGGTTCTTCTTCGGGGAGCATAAAAAAATAAACATTTCAGTCATTATTCAATCATAATCTCAAACAACTGGGTGGTCTATGAAAACCTGTACACACATCTTAATGTGTACATTAAAATGTACACATTTTAAAGTACACATTACAATACATAGTCCTCAAAATTATTCATACCCCTCAGTTAAAGAAAAGGCTAAATTCACAATAGTAATTAAAAAAAAAACAAAAAACTGATAATGAATAAAATTTTACTAAATTAAAGTTTTGTGAAATGAAATATTGCTTTTAAAATGTGATTGGTAATACTAAAAAAAACAGATACATTGACCCCATTTACATTAGTTTTAATTCCGAATAAAAGTTAATTCCACTTTAGGAAGACCATGTAAACCCTTTCTTCCAAGTGAAAACGATAATTCCGAACTAAGTTAGTGGTTGGTTTATTACTCTTTTAATTTGGAATTATTAATTCTGAATTAAACATCATGTAAACGGGACCAATAGAGCACCTTTCCCATTCATGGACCAAAACATCTGTCAACAGTTATAGAAGTCTCATTGAACATTACAGAAAACGCCCTATTGCAGTTATTGCCCCAAAGTGTTGCTCACCAAAATTTTAGCTTCAGAGCCCCATGATTGTTTACTTGTTTTTAATATTTCTTTCAAACCAAAAATCAGTGTCATGATTTTCATAGAATTTTTGTTTATTACTTTTGTCGATTTTAATTTGTTTCACTGACGAAGATGATTTTTTCATTCTTTCATTGGAGGGTATGAATATACTTTGAGGATGACTATATAGCTTCACTTATGTGTGGGCCTGTTATTAATCAGTATTTGTACTGATGTAACACTGTTTTGAATGGGAGTACTGGCAAGACTAGTTGGCTTTGGTTTATAAGTTTCTGACTCTAGTATGTCGTTATGTACAATCACACTTATCAATATATTTGTGAAATGCTAATATAAAGTTAATCTGTATTTTCATTTTATAATCTATCTTGATAGTTCACAATCCAGAGGAGGTTGTCCATAGATACCGGGCCGTCCTAAAAGAGTTTAGGCGCACCAGGAGCCTAAATCTCTGCTGCAAATCTTTGGATGTGGACAGAAACACAATTGCGTTGACTGCTGTCATTGCAGAAGTCATAATCGCCTCAGGGGGTGAGGACTTTGGACCACTGCCGGTGTTCACAAAGGAAGACACTGTTGCCAGCTTTGCAAAAACCTGCAAGAACTTTTTTGATGCAAACAAACGTCTTGAGGAGAAAATTGAGAAAATGAAAAAGGAATCTGAGCTGCTTCCCATCAAATATAAATTTAGGAAATGAGCAGCAGCCACACATCTACAGTGTGCTACAGTTATTTACACTTCTGCAATGAGCCATACTGTTTACACTTCCAATGTGCCATATTGCTGGTTACACTGATTTTTTTCAAATGTTAAAGTGAGGTTATAGAGTAAAAAAAACTTTTCAAGTGTGTTTGTTTAAATAACTGATTGTGGAGTACACCAGATTCGCCACAATACACCATATTCTGGCAATTTTCACTACATTGTTTTTTTTTTTTTTGCCACAGAGGCCCCTTGGAGGATGTGTTTTTCTCATGTGTGTGTGTGTTTTTTTTTTTTTTTTTTTTTCTTTTTTACTATTATTATTCTAATGTTCCAAAATTAAACTTTTACCTTTGCATATAGTTTAAGTTTAAATTGTCTTTTACCTAGTAATACATCTGAACCTACATGGTACAAGTTTGTGTTTACATACCAGTGAGGTCTATTACAAATTATGTGTAAGAACATGGTAATTAGAGGGAAACAAACAATGCTTTCTTTTACAGTACAGTTTCAGTTTACTTACCAAGTAAATGATTGTGTATTACATAGTAATATATCTGAACCTACATGGTACAAGTTTGTGTTTACATACCAGTGAGGTCTATTACAAATTATGTGTAAGAACATGGTAATTAGATGGAGACAAACAATGCTTTCTTTTACAGTACAGTTTCAGTTTACTTACCAAGTAAATGATTGTGTATTACATAGTAATATATCTGAACCTACATGGTACAAGTTTGTGTTTACATACCAGTGAGGTCTATTACAAATTATGTGTAAGAACATGGTAATTAGATGGAGACAAACAATGCTTTCTTTTACAGTACAGTTTCAGTTTACTTACCAAGTAAATGATTGTGTATTACATAGTAATATATCTGAACCTACATGGTACAAGTTTGTGTTTACATACCAGTGAGGTCTATTACAAATTATGTGTAAGAACATGGTAATTAGAGGGAAACAAACAATGCTTTCTTTTACAGTACAGTTTTAGTTTACTTACCAAGTAAATGATTGTGTATTACATAGTAATACATCTGAACCTACATGGTACAAGTTTGTGTTTATATACCAGTGAGGTCTATTACAAATTATGTGTAGGAACATGGTAATTAGATGGAAACAAACAATGCTGTCTTTTACAGTACAGTTTTAGTTTACTTACCAAGTAAATGACTGTGTATTACACAGTAATACATCTGAACCTACATGGTACAAGTTTGTGTTTACATACCAGTGAGGTCTATTACAAATTATGTGTAAAAAATGGTAATTAGATGGAAACAAACAATGCTTTCTTTTACAGTACAGTTTTAGTTTACTTACCAAGTAAATGATTGTGTATAACATAGTAATACATCTGAACCTACATGATGCAAGTTTGTGTTTACATACCAGTGAGGTCTATTACAAATTATGTGTAAGAACATGGTAATTAGATGGAAACAAACAATGCTTTCTTTTACAGTACAGTTTTAGTTTACTTACCAAGTAAATGATTGTGTATTACATAGTAATATATCAGAACCTACATGGTACAAGTTTGTGTCTTTATACCAGTGAGGTCTATTACAAATTATGTGTAAGAACATGGTAATTAGATGGAAACAAACAATGCTTTCTTTTACAGTACAGTTTTAGTTTACTTACCAAGTAAATGATTGTGTATTACATAGTAATACATCTGAACCTACATGGTACAAGTTTATGTTTTTATACCATTGAGGTCCAATCCAAGTTATGTGTAGGAACATGGTGATTAATGGTAATGGGCTACACGGTGTCGCATTGGTTAGCACTGCAACCTCACAGCAAGAAGGTTGCTGGTTTGAGCCTCGGCTGGGTAGGGTGGTCTGAACAGTGGCCTTTCTGTGTGGAGTTTGCATGTTCTCCCCGTGTATGCATCGGTTCTCTCCGGGTACTCCGGCTTCCTCCCAACATCCAAAGACATGTTCGTTACGGTAAACAGGTCTCCCTTGAAAAAGACACTGCGGTCTCAATGGGACTTACCTGTATAAATATAGGTTAAATAAATAAATTAGAGGGAAACAAACAACCCTTTAATGATACTCTATAATTTACCTTGTAGTTACCAGGTAAACAACATTTTTGCCAGTTTCTTTGTACTTACTATGTAATTACCTGTGATAATTACTCAGTAACCATGTAATTACCCGTGATAATTACTCAGTAGCACACTATAATATACAAATAGTTACCACGTCAATACCAAGTATTTGGGCTATAGTTTCATTGTAATTACTGTCTTGTTACCATTAGTAATACCTAGTAAAACTTTTATGTTACTGTATTTACTGGGTAAATACCAGGTAGTTACCACGTAAATACAAGTATTTGGGCTATAGTTTCATTGTAATTACTTTCTTGTTACCATTGGTTATTACCTAGTAAAACGTTTATGTTACTGTATTTACTGGGTAAATACCAGGTAGTTACCACGTAAATACCAAGTATTTGTGCTATAGTTTCACTGTAATTACTTTCTTGCTACCATTGGTAATTACCTAGTAAAGCTGTTGTGTTACTGGGTATTTACCAGGCAAATACCAGGTAATTAGGGGACTGTAAAAGAAAGGGTTACCTTTAGAGCTGATGAGATGAGAAGAAAGAGGAAACTGCCAAACAACTAAGACATACTTCAGATATGCTCTTTAATAGGGACAGACGATAAAGAAGGAGAAAATAATTTATCCGGTGACATTTTAGATGTTATTATTAAGATGGTTCCTCTTAACCACAACGCAATTTCACAAGTTGTGTTGTACAAATGAAAATAAACTCATTCAAGGCCACAAATTCATAATGGAAGAGGAAACCAGAATGATTTTTCATCAGTCTGGAATTTGGATTTTAAGAAAATATTGTAGAAGTAATAATTTTCTGTGTAGTTCAAGTATAAATATAAAGGCAGGCTGAGGTGAACTGTTGGCTGTGGGAGGTTAACAGTAACAGCAGCTGAGCTTTCACCAGATTTCCTCTCTGCTCTGTTCAGGTTAACACCAGGAATACTGCAGGGACCAAACTTGTTTGATAAGGAGACCTTTCCTCCCAACACACACACACACACACGCACACACACACACCCTCTACCTCTCCACTCCACAAACACATATACCTTAGGACTGGCCAGAATAACTTATTGATCTCCTGCTATCCCGATTCAAGCCCAATCCCACGTTTAAGACAGTGAGAAAAGTGTTTGTCATCTGCTGCATTAACAGTGTGTCCCACTGTAGACTTGTGTGTGTGTGTGTGTGTGTGCATGTGTGTGCAGCTGTGGTGGAGGCAGTGGCTATTATGGGGAAGGAGAGATTAATAATGACATCCCCAGAACAAGTCGCTCTCCTGTGTGGCTTGCTGCACTAATAAAAATCGGCTAACTCTTGTTTAAGAGAGGAGAACGTATTGATTTTTGTTTCATGATTGTGTGTGCGTTTGCATTTATGTGTGTCCTTACCTGCCAGAAGTCAGCCACAGTGGAGGGTAGAGGACCTTGAGTGGCGATGTAGGCCGGGTTCCTCGGATCATGATCCATCTGTGGGGAGAGGAAAACAGAAGAGGTAAAGCTGGAGTATTAATCTTTAGTCATACAACAGATGTCTGTATTTAATCAGCTTATGTTCGTTTTCTTTCACACTCAATTTACAAGGATGGTAAAAGGGGAGCTATTTGTAAAAAAAACAAACAAAAGAAAAAAAAAACAGTTCTCAGGATCTTCCATGAAAAACAAGTCATCAAAAAATACTAACTTTTATTATCAAATGTGTCATTCATAATTTGGACCGAAATGCAAAATGTCATTGAAGAATACAGTTTTTTAGTGTGTTGCATTAAAAGAGCCATAAAATCCACAAATGAAGGCTTACGTCACTGTGTTTTTATTCTGAAGGAACATTTCTCACGTCCTTTTTGGTTTTTGTGGCTGTCTTTTCTTTTGTTAGGTTAAAGATTCAAAGTATTTGGGCTAAATTATCCAGACATGCAAATTGTGACAAAGCTGGACAGAAACAACCATGAAATTAAAATCTGTCTGGAAAATATCATATTCCCTCCATTTAAACAAGCAGGCTGCTTGTTTACTGTATATTCCAGGCAACAAGCCGCCACTTTTGTCACACACTTTCAACACTGCTTGAAAAACTATGCGGATAATCGATGGATTGTTACGGGCATATACGCTTCATGAAGAAAATCTGGGGAAAAAAACACCCGATCCTTCTCATTTATGATGCTTCTCAAAGTGATCAAGCCCTTCACATCAAATCTCCATCATCCACTGCCCATAAATGGTGTAAAACTGCTGTTGTATGAGGGATTTGGATTTCGTTGCTAAAGCTTGTTATACACTTCACAAGAGGCGAAAGTTTTCTTCTTAATCTCTGGGACACAAGAACAAAATTACGTTATTTTGTTCTCACTGATGTGATTGAGGACATCTTGCGGCTTGTTCACGACCCCTTGGCCGAGCAGAAGGGTGGGTGGGGTTAACATGGAGATGCTTGAAGCAGAGAGTTGTCACCTTCGCATTTCTGCAAATGCCAGGTTGAACAGATAGTTTTTAATAAACAGCTGATGGACACTACTGTGTGCGCAACCCCCATCCTGCCATGGACGAAGTTTATTGTAAATGTATAATCGCTGCGTGAACACTCCCACACCCCTGCATGCCCCGTCACAAAGCTTTTTGTGACGTATGATACTGACTTGATGAAAAAAAAAAATTGTTTTATTCTTGTGGCCTTTAGTGCAAGAACAAAGTTGTTGCTTCTCGCGGGGTAAATAACAAGCTCAAAGACAGATTACACTACCACTTCCTGGGGGTGACCCGGAGCCACACACCAGTACTCGTACTTTCTTATTATGGACATGATCTAAGAACTACAGTTGGAATTTCGAAGATCAAGCCCTCACTGGACAGAACTACTGCACGTAAGCTTGCAACAGTGCTCACTGGTAAGATTTTGGAGACGGCAGTATTTAATTAAAAGTAAAAAAAAAAAAAAAAAAAACCTTTGTGTAAATATCTGATGTCACAACATAGACACCTTCGGCTTAAAGACAAGTGCAACCTGTATATCTACAAATCTCATTTTCTAGTGGGTGTGGCTCGTATTTAACTGTACTCAATAGTCTGCAAAGTACTGTATATAAGAATATGACTCATTGGGACACCCTGTAAACAAGAACACTTAAAATATCATGTTATTTTTTTCTCATTAAACATCTATAATTCCTTTCACAAACCCTCAAATCTTTACAACTGCCACATTCACTCCCTTTTTCTCATTTCCACAGGTGGGAAGACCAATTTGATCACAGTACGATTTATCACTTCGGTGGACAACAATTTAATGTTTACTGATATCACAAATTCTGCCACCGTACAATTTCAATTCGATCCAGTTCAGAAGCCAGCAATTGATACAATTAAATAGACTCACTGCCATTCAAATTAGAATCACAAAAAGCAACTAAAATTTCAAAAATGATTTTATTCTGAGCTCAATCATATTCATAAACCAATCTGTTCTTTTGACAAAAACAGACCAAAAAACTGAAATAAAGCTTAAAAATGTTCACACTGTAAAAGAAAACAAATGGTTGTATATTCATAGACATAAAAGCAGAAAATAGCGTAAATCTCACAACTGTTTGGAGTTTTTTAGAAGTTAGAATAAACACGGACATCGCACCTTTTCACATCCACATTTTCCTCATAAGAAACTGGGTGTTAGAAAGGAAACATTTGTCTACATTTTCTGTCTTATGGTCAAGGTTTTCAGGACAGACAAGAGGAGTGAGAGTGAGAAGCATTTAACTAAACAAGACATCTTTGCTTTAGAGCATCACTTTAAACTGACATCCCCAAAATATGTTGCATGACATGCAACATCCTCTCACCAGCTGCAGCATAACACATGATCTCAACCCTGGTCCTCAGGGACCCCTGCCCTGCATGTATTCCAGGTTTCCAACTCCACCACACCTGATTCAGATCAACTCAACTGCTCATCAACTTCTTTGCAAGCTGCTAACGAGCCTTTCATCTGAGTCAGGTGTGTTGAAGTAGGAATATCTTGAAAACCAGCAGGGCAGGGGTCCCTGAGGACCAGGATTGAGGAACACTGATTTAGATGAACAAATGACCTGTGGCATCACTTTGGGGAATTGGACAGCTATAGGAACAAATGTTTCATGATTCTACTCCATAAGGTGGCAGGAAGTCATAGTAAGTCTGACCAAAAATATAATTAGTGTATTCATCCCCATGGGGGATATTCATATTGTCCAGGACCTCACAAATTCCCACTTAAGCACATTTTCAGAATAATCAAATTCAATTCAATCAACAAAAAGATTTCAGAGATATAAGAGTAAAGATCACTGTTAAAGGGTATGAAAAACAAGTTAGAACAGTCTAATAGCCGTAAGGACAAAGGATCTCCTGAGCCTCACACTGCAGCGGGTACTCTGTCTTGTTGGGGTGTTATGGAGGGAGTGTTTAATATTGTCCAAAATGGCCAGTGGTTTCCTCCTTATCTGCTGCTCCACCACAGCTCTAATAGAGTCCAGCTGCCAACCCAGCACAGAACTGGCCTTTTTAACCACTTTGTTCAGACGTCTAGAGTCTTTGTAGTGCTGCTCCCCAACCAGACAGCAGCAGAGAAAAGTGCTCTTTGAAGGACCTGAGCCAACCTGGGGAAGAATTTTGCCCCTTCCTCCTGGATGTTGTATCTGTGTGGGAAGAACGACCTCCAGGTATTTGTACTGTAGATCTGCAGAGTCTATTTCCTCCCCATCAATGCAGACTGGCTAGCTACTGTAAGTGTTTCTCTGATCTCTGAAACCCACCACCAGCTCCTTCGTCTTGGCGGTATTCAGGAGAAGACTGTTCTTTTACTCCAGTCTGTGAAGGCCTCCACAGGATCTCTGTACTCCTCCTCATACAGAGTACTTCTGTATGTGGCAGGACTCTTAGTTGTACCAAGAGTCTGATGTGTAGAGAATGAAAAGAAAGGGAGCTAAATCAGTCCCCTGTGGAGCTCCAGTGCTGCCCTCAAGTGTCCCAGAAACACACCTCCCCACCCTGATGTACCAGGGCGTGAATGACATCAGATAGTCCAAAATCCAGGGTGTCAGGAAAGGGGCTGGAGCAAAATAATGTACCAAGAGAAGGTGAAGAGGATGCAGGGCAGGGGCGAGACAGAGAGAAAAGTAGAGGCAATTCGAACAATTTCTTCCAACCATACAGATATTAAACATGACATCACTAGCTGGCAAGATGGACAAGCTCAAATTGCTAAAAAGTTCTCAAGAAGTATACGGGGAAACCATTATTACGTGGTTTAAACAAAGCTGGCGCAGCAATTTCAAGTTCAGAGAGTTTTATACATTATACTTTTTTGTCATTGACCTTTGATTTTGTGATGAAGAGCCACTTTAAGGAAGCTGAGATCGTTTAATATCTGCATCAAGATGCTGCATATCGTCTTTAACGTTGAGCATCAGAGCCAGAAAAACTGAACAAATTGATCACGTATGCTGGTTCTGTGCTGGAGATAACTCGAGCTGCTTCAGAAAAGAATGCTGCACAAGCTGCTGAATATAAAGGATGATTCCTCACATCCTTTACACAGCATGGTGAAAAAAACAACTACTACAACTTTGCAATTTTCCTTTGGGATAATAAAATCTTTAATTTCATAATTGTGTGCAAACTATCTTATGAGTAACGTTGGTTTATTGCAAATGTACATTTGAATCCACTCATAAATGTTGATCAGTTTGAACACTCATGATTGCATATATTGCAGACTGCACAACTGTTATTTGTGCACAAATTTTTATCTTCAACATCACAGATGATAATTTCCATGTAACAAAGTTCCTGTACATGCAAATGAGTGTGCACACAATTTCTGATGTGCACAGATCAGATAACATGTGTGCATCAAACAGTTTGCATGTGCAAGTGGGATTTTCAGACTCTTTTCATGCATCCAAGATTCCTCAAAGTTCCAGAAATACATGGTGTGTTTAAGTGCTGTTGGAAAGCCAGGACATCTGATTTTCAATTCAAGTATGATTTTCATCTGCACTTATTTAAAAGTGAGGATGCTTTCTTTGAGCAAAACAATTCATTTCCCCTATGGTGATTGATAGTTAGATGCCTATATCTTTGCAGCAAAAAATCAGCAACTACTGTGATTGTTACACAACAAATCCTGCATGATGACACCAAAGAAAAGCTCAGCATTCGTCCATTGTGTTGACTTGGTACACCATGTATGTATCAGATCAGTATTTCCATTCTTCTCGTTCTGACATTGAAGCTTTTTGGGAGAAAGAAGTGAAAGACTTAGCGGTGTGACAGACTTCTTCCTCAAGTCGAAATGAAAATTACAGCCCGATGAATGCATCGAGAGCAGAAAACAGACGAACGTGACAAGAATTTAAGAGGAAGTGAGTGACACCCCCGCTTATAAGCATGCAAATTGTATGGTAAATGTAATAATTGGCGAGACTAATTTAGCCGGAAGCAATTACAGAAGAAAAGGCTGATAATTTCTGGGGGTTTTCTGCACACCAAATTGTCTTTAACGGCTGTCTATTCCTTTTGTGAATGCTAAACAATAATGCACCTCTAATAAATTTAAAAGGTGGTAATGCAGTCAGAGGAGAGGTCACATGCTTTCAGGGAGTTTCGCTCATTAAAAGATCCACAGCTGGAAGTGAACTGCAGGCCAAATAGTTAGCTGGAGGCAAAAATGTATGTAGAGCTGATGCACCAATGATAACATGTTGCTAGTTGGCCAAAGATTTTATGGCTTTCCCTGTTAAATGCATTTAAGTTGGCTCTTTTGGAAGATTTCTTTCTATCAATCTATTTCTTTAAGTAAAGAAAAATCTTGATCCTGCAGCAGATTATGTTTGCGCTTGCAGCTTTAAAGTTTGTGTTTGTCTTTTTCTGTAATGATGCAGGTTAATGGAGAAGTTAAAGGAAAAAAAATGAAGGATTGCTTGATTTTTTTTCTCTTTTTCCAACAGTTGAGATATATTTTAGCTTTTTAATTTGGGTGTCTATTTTTGTAGAGAATGATTTGGGCTGAGTACATTTTTTCGGTTGCCTTTTCATCCTGTCTACAGAATATCTGCACGGTATATGCTAAAAAAAAAAAGGACAAAAAGGAAAATCTTGAATAAATCCAGATGAGATCCTCCAAATGTGACCTACTCTTGACTTGAACAATAATATCTTCCCATCTTTCATTTCTTTGGAAATGGGAAAGCAAGGAGTACCTGTTGCTATAGATCCAGAGCAGTAGACTGAGGAAATTGAAAGAGAAAGAAGAGGGAAACAAATTGACACGGAGAAATAAAAAAGACATGAGATTAAAAAAAGGATGGTCGACTTAAAACGATGTTGACGTTCAAAGATGAAAAGAAAGGAAAAGAATAGAGAGGAGGTAAAAGTGCAGTCATGATGAAGATAAAAAGTCCTCGGTGGAAAGATGGACAGATCAGGTCTGTGCACACTCGGCATCTCTCTTCACTTTCTTCTCCCCCTCACTCTCTCTTCTTTTCAACCTCTGCTGAGACCAAATGCTTTCTGACATCTGCGAGTGTCTCCAGAATTAAAGCCCGCCGTTAACGACGGTGGAAAAGGACGACTGTCTTCTTTTGGGGAGGATGTGACATGCATAATTTTCCCTCCTTTTGGGTTTTGTCCCTCGCTCAGCGGAAAGGACAGAGCCAGATGTGATGAGCTGCTCTGTCTTATCTGAAGTTTGATGAAAGTGACTTACTGCTGTCTGACGCCTCTGCAGGGCTGAGTTTGTGTTTGCATGTGTTGATTGTATTAAATGGGTGAGCTGTAATCGTGACTCTACATTGCATAAAATAACATCATTTATGCTGCTTCATTGAAATTTTGCATTCATATACTCACCTTTTCTGCATCTTGATTTGTACTTCACTCATCTATGGAAATGGATTCTGACAGTGTAGCATTACCATAGCCATCAAATGGTTTTATCATTTGCTTTTTACGTGTATTTTCTCAAATTATTTTTAATGATACATCTGAAATCTATTTAACTTTGTGTTGAGAAAGTGTGAAAGAAGTGTTTGATCAGTAATTTCCATAAAGTTTCTAAAATCACTCCATTCTTCATGACAGCAATGTAATTTTAGGATCATGGTCTGCTGAAACCAAATCTACAATTGTCTTTGATCTTTGTGTCTACATTTTGGGCCGAGAGTTGCACACCTATAATAAATTGAATATTTATCTCTGCAACCACAAGGTCTATATGATTACTTCTGGAGTCATAATAAAGGAAAAAAAATTTTTAGCTGTGTAACAGATGATTTAGTGAAGACGGCACATTGCACAAAAAAAAAAAAAAAAAAAGTTTGAGGTTTGCCAAACAAAAAAACAAAACAAAACAAACTGTCGGGATGAAAAGGAATATCTCTTTGGAATGATGCCTCCATAAGATCACAAAACGACACATGAACATTATCTCTGTAATGATAAACTATGAAAAAGTGAAGCGGAACAAAATCAAACATTTAACATTTTTGGGTAAGGTCTCCAAAATGCCCATTTTGGTACATTTTGGCACCATCTGTTCTCAAAGTCCTCCATTTGAGGAACTTCCATTTTAAAAGGTTAAACAGCTTTTTCAGTTAAACCTTGTACTTATATTCTTAATTTATTCTATCTTTTCGTGATATATTCTTAAATTTTCATAATAAAAAAACCTCTCTTTTTTTTTTTTCCCATTACTGGCAGTACCCTTCCCTGTATTCTATTCTTATATTTGTAAAATATAATTTATACAACAAACGCCACAAGTCAAGGGTTTGGACACACTTACCCAATGGATTTTACGCGAAAGTGTGTCCAAACTACTGTAAGTAGTACACAGTTACACAGATCTATCTGGTTCTGTCATGTGGCCCAACATTCTATCAAAACCACATGCTTTGATCTAATGGACTGAAATTTCACTCAGGAAGTTTAGTCAACTTTTGTCATATCTCAGCTAAAAAAAACAACAAAAAATGTGACAAAACAAAGACAAAACAGCAAGGTGGTGGTGATGTCTGACTGGTACTGTAGTTAGTATCTCCATGGACCATTATAATGGCACCACCCTGAAAGGCTGATAAAAGCAGGGTGAATTTAGGTTTTTACAGATGGTACGGAAAGTATTCAGACCCCTTTAAACTTTTAAAATTTTTGTTTTAAGGAAAACTGGACAAGTAAGGGACAAAAAATCTTGTTTAGCTAAAGGCAGGGTGGATGATGTTTTGCACCCTGGAGAACATCCTGGATGTTTTCCAGAAAACATCTATGCTGCTGTTTGCTCTTAAAAAGAAAAAAACAGATGTGGATCAAGTCATGGAGGTGTTGGTGTTTGCAGTGAGGATGTTGGAGGTGAGATAATTATCACTTTTAGGAAACATGGTTACTGTGCTGTTTACTGGGAAGCTAACAAGCTAGTCACTCGGCTGTTCCTCGGTTATGTTCGCCAACAACCAAGCACGCGTTCCTGTGCTTTGGAGGCGTGGTTTCGGGGGGGGTATACCTTTTCAAATGTAGCTTGCTCGAACCGTTTTTCCAGGATCCCCTACCCTGCCTTTAATTTGCTTAAAGGTAGAGTCCGAAGTCCCCCCACCGTTTCTGTTTGCAAACAGCAGCATTCAAACTTAGTGCCCCTCCCTCTCAGACTAATGGCCGCCTCGTTCTTCAAACTATTCATCTTCAAGCCTCTTCTTCAGAGCTCAGAAGCAGGTAAAAGCCAAACAATTATTATCCCTGTTTTTCCAACTTGCATTATCAAAAGCTCTTACCTTTTCTTCAGTGCATCTGCCGTTTTTTCTTTCTTTCTTTCTTTCTTTCTTTCTTTCTTTCTTTCTTTTTCCTTGAGATTTTGAGTGACTGGTGTCTGCTCCAATCATGAGCTTATTCCCACACAGCGTCGTGTCCTTAGATCTGTCATTGGCTGGTGATATAAACGGAAATCTCCACCCAGAAACGTCCCGAACACAACAAAACAAAGCTAAAGAGCAAATTACAGGCAGGGGGAGGGAGAGTTGCATTCAAACGCGCCACGGCACGCGAGTAGAAGCCCAAAGGCGCAGTTTGAGACGGTTATCCACTTGCACAAGTCTAACGTTTATTTTCAGGGGGGAAACGTCGGACTCTACCTTTAACTAAGCCTTTAATTATGGCTCAGTTAAGCAATATTTAGATTTTAGCATCAACATTGGTGTAAAATATACAGAATATATACAGAGTATATTTTACATCAATGTTGATGCTAAAATCTAAATGTTGCTTAACTGAGCCTTAATTAACTAAACAAGATTTTTTTTCCCTAAGTGTACATTGTTTAGTTTTCCTTATTTGGGGTCCAGTGTAGCGTAAGCTCCATGTTGGCTGACAGATGCTCCTCTTTTGGTGCCTTTCTCTTAGTTTAAACTGGCCTGGCCCGCCTTATTTCTTCTTTGGGTGCCAACCACAGTGCATTATTCTCTCTCAGAACAGCTACTTAGTAAATGTAAGATTTTCCAACAGTGACACTTGTCCATCTGGCACTTTTAATGAAGCACAATCTCCACTGCTCTCGACATTTGGCTCTATCTCTGCGGATACTCTTGGCCATGTTTACATGGATAAAGTTGCCGCTATTTCAGCGGCTGATTAGGAGTTTGCTTTAATTATCAAACAAGCATGCAACTGCTAAAGTTTATCATGTCTACCATTTTAAAATAAGGAGCAATCTAAAGTCTTGGAAAGTCATTTCTTTCATTGCTAATTAGATTCTGTTGCTTAGGTTATTCTAGGAAAAAAATAAAGTTGATTTTAATTAAAATTGGAAACAGTGAGGTTCCACTAAAGACACTCATATTTCTGACTATTAAAGTGTTACGAGGTGGAAATGAATAGACAGAAGATTAAATAATTTGCAGCCTTTTTCTTTCTCTTCAGTCTAACTCTTTTATTTCCTTAATCAAGAAATGTCAATATACTTGCCAATTAAGGCTGTGAGGCTGATTGAAACTTGAGCTGCTGTTATCAGCATGCAACATGCATTACAATAACTGTGCATGATTTTTGTGTGTGCATGTTTCAGTGGTATGTGAGTGACTGATTAGGTCTCAGGAAGTGTGTGCATGAAAGTTTGTATGAATTACTGATTGTGTTATAACTTTAAAGTTTTGTGATGGACAACTTTTTGCAACATTGTTTGCATGAAATGCGACAGACTGGCGACCTGTCCGGGGTGTACAGTACCGTGCCTCTCGCCTGATAATAGCTGGGATAGGCTCCGCAACCCTGAATTGGATAAGCGGTATAGAAAACATCTGACTGACTGACTGTTTGCATAAAAATCTGAAGCATGAAGATGCCTTTGTTTCATGCAATGCTGCAACTAGCAGGCAGTTAAAAGGTTAAAAAAGGTTAGACTAGTTATGTGCTGAATGATATTACTGTAAACTTGTTGGGGCTGCAATCAGTAGGATAAAATCATCCAGTGGTAGGGGCCATACTTTTGGGGCAGCCTGATTCTGCTGCAGAGATGAGGCCCTGCAACTGATTTAGTCACATTTCGTTTCATTGGGTATGAAGAAAAATAAAATGTTGGGTTATTTAAATACATTTAATTGTGTTTGTAGGAGCTTAATAGCCCAAAAATGGAACATATGCAAATTTGCAAACCACGGTTATTTTAAATCCATTTGTTTAAATGAATTTGTGCTCATTCTAAGATAATGTGATGAAATAACCCAAAACTGTTGGGTTATTTTTATAGAAAGCCATGTTCCATTGCATTACAGTGAAAAAAATACCAAAAAAACCAATCCTGTTTTGTCCAACATCCATTGACCAAATTGTTTTCAACATCTGCGTGGCCTCATTTGAAAATCTGTCTATCCTTTATTAATGCCAACAAGTTGATCCAATATAATAGTTGATCATTTTCTGATTACAGCTACGCAGACATCTCATAAACATTAATAAACCAGTTTTATGGTTATTGAAGAGCTGCTGGAAGGCCATCCCAAAAACGTCATCTGTTCTGCCTACTTCTGGTTGAAGCGTGGGAGAGCGCAGTTGGAGGAAATTCCTTAAATATCCAAGGCATGTCCCATACGTTCAGATGCATTCACTCTTTATTATTAGTGTGTGGGAGGTGAGAATGGATGCTTGACAGTCTGAATGTGTGTTCATGTTTCTGAGTGTGCCTTTGCATGTCGGTGTGGGTGTTTGAACTCTCTTCTGTGTTGTGCATATTTGCGCATGCACATTATGCGAGTGTGTGTTGATCTGTGCATGCTGGCACAGTTGTGCATGTGTCTCTTTGGGCATGTGTGCGTACATGTGTTGCATCCGTTCTTGTGACATTTGACAGGGTTGCTCTTTTGTTCCCGCGCAGTTTTGATTCCTACTCCCTTCGGTCTTTTGCTCTCACACACATTTACAAAAAATAACACACACTCAGCCGGTTTTTGGTGTGACGCCCAGATTTGAAATGCATAACGTTTCTGTTGCTTTTAATGGAATACCACTGTATCTGCCTCGAGGGGAACGTAAACCTACTATTCCAACACGGGTTTCCAAATTGATTCACTCACTTGCTGAATTCACATGGCTCTTTCTTCCTCCCCTTCTCCTTCCTACAGCCTGTTTTGCCGCTTAAATCTGTACTCTGCCAAGAAAATGGCCCAGCAAGCCAAAAATAACAGTAAACACAAAGTAGTGTCAAATTAGCATAACCCAAGGTCAGAAACAATCATTCCCCAAGACCCTCCAGATCAATTTTGTTTTCACAAATGAGTAGCGAGCCAAGGGGCCGCGCACATGTCCTTTCACACCTTCCCCAAGCGAACACTCGCCTGGGGTATTTGCTGTATAGCAATCATTAATATTCATGGTGCAGAACATGCACATAGTGCGAGGCTGCCACTGAAGCTAAGCAAGCATTGCATCAAAATTTATATTGGGCGACGGTAGGCTGCCTTTGTTTCTGTGACGCCCTGTGGGGACTGTGGGAGCTTGGCACAGCAGTGGTGTGAAGCGCAGAGTTGGAATTCAGAGGAGGTACTTACAATTGGGCTGGCATTGATGTAATCAGAGTTGCCTTGGCTGCTCTCCACCTTCAAGGTGATTCTGGAGTGATCATCTGGAAGAAAGAAATGAAGAATTCTGCACTTTCTGTCTTAGTAATGAAACATTTGGCTGGCTAGATTAGATGCATTGCAGTGAGGTTTAGATTTTTAAATATCTGAGGAAACAGGACTACGACCAGGTACAGCACATGAAGGCTTTAAAGCAGGGGTCTGCAACCTTTACAATCCAAAAGCCATTTTCCACCTCAACCAAGCTGAATAAAAGCTGTTTAGAGCCGCAGATGTATTTATCATTTTTGATAAATTCTTACTGTAAAAATTTGCTGTCCTTTTAAAGGAATCAGTTGTATTTCTACTTGTTGGTTTTGAAAATTAGAAAAAGAAAACTTGCAAAAAACGGACACATTTTCTTTGAAGTAAATTTAACTGTACAAAAAAAGTTAAATAAAAATGTAGGTATTTGTAGTAGATTATGTGTGAAAAAATCCCTAATTTCCAAGGGAATGACAAAAGAAAGAGATGTTAAGAAAATGCATTATTGCCTTGGTACTTTTAGTAACTTTTAGTTTACTTATGTTGCGGAAATTCACAATTTTTCCACGAAAAAACTGGTAAAACCGACAAATCTTATCCTGTATATACCGGTATTTTAAAAGCAAGTGTTGGTTCTTCATTATTTCTAGTCCATGTAATGGAGAGCCATAGTGACAAGCCCACAGCTGCAGGTTGCAGACCCCTGGTTTAAAGGTACAGTATGTAAAAAAAAAAATCAAAAGTCAATGGCAGAAAAAATGTGATACATAATTTAAAACTGGGTTTCAATTGATGTGCAATCACTGCACTAAAATAGTGTTATGTTTTTCTTAGAATGAGTCATTTACATCTACTTGCTGCGGGTGCACATACATGGAGGCTGGCATATTTGTGCTGCTATTTTTACTACGAGGTCCTGAAATGGACAAAACAATGTGAATGAAGTGAGAACCCCCTAAACTTTCAAACTGCTGTACCAGCTTTGTTAATTGGGAGTTAGAGCACTGTTTGGGATAAGTAACACCCTAAAAGACAAAAAAAGTAGTTACTCGTAGTACAGTCACAGCTGCTCCTGAGATCACTGGATCCACTAACAGATCCAAACATCTTTTTGTCTGGGATAATTTTGGCCACTAATGGCCACCATACATTCACAACAGTGCTTGGAATATGAAGTCATTTCAAAGAAAACATCTTTGCTTTCAAACACCCACCTTTACCACTAGATGTCAGTAATTCTTACATCATACTGTACCTTTAAAGGATAACTCTTTTTTTTTTCAACCTGACCTAATTTCTAGTTTATAAATACATTTAGTCACCGGTAAAATTTCTGTAACACTTTGACTCCTTTGGACAATATTTAGATTAAGCCATTTGTCTTAAACTAGTGGTGAAATGAAGCAGTTTTGCTGCAGATAATGCCTTATATAGAGGCCCACTCCCACTGCGCCATCTCTCCCATTACATGGTTATATGCCAGATGGCAAATGAAAAATTAAATATCGTCCAAAGGAGTCAAAGTGATACAGAAATTTTAACTGGTGAGTAAATGCACATGTAAACTCCTAGAAATAAGGTCCAGGTTGAAAAAAAAACAGTAAGTTATCCTTTAATGAGCTGAGGTATTTCCACTCTATTAATCTAAGCTGTATTTCAGGATAAAAAAGCTTGGGTGTTTTCTCAATGGTTTTGTTAATTTTCCCCCTTCTTTTGGGTAGGTTGGTTCATGTAATGTTAAAAAGGTCAAGGTTTAATCAAACTGACATCAAAATCCAACAGAGATTCATAAATTACCAGAGAAAGTGGTCGCAGCCTTTAATGCAAGATTCACACAGCCAATGATCTTTTAGCTTGGACATGATCTGCTCATGTCTGCTTAACTGAACCGTTGAAAGGATCAAATTTTCCCACATTTCACTCTTGCGAGCAGTTATCTGAAGCCTGCAGTGAAAGTGGTAAAACACTTCCGAGTATTTTCTGTTTTTTTTCCCCTCTTCGCAAGAGCCAGAGATGCTTCAAATAGGAAGCACAATTTGTTCCTGACAAACCGCTTTCCCAGCTGACGATCTGGATTTCATTAAGCCTCGGCCTGGTGGAGAGAATGGGACAGCACTTTTTTAGATGGGCTATTTCTACAGAAGCTTAGAAATTTTAATCATTGATGAGGTCTGTGCAGGAGAGCTTTAATAGAAAACTAATTTACAACCCTTCTGCTCGCTGCATCTGCTCTCGCTTTCTGATAATAGAGGCCGGGCTCTGAATGTGCGGAGGAGTGTTGTTGAGAGGTGGCGAGCGTAAAGCCGCCATGCTTTGGAGACTGATATCGAGAGGTGTTACAGCTGAATTTTGGGTTCCGCTCAATCTTTATGGTTTCCTGTGCTTCATCAGTGAGGAGGACATCTTCTTTTTCTCTCTGGTAGCCATAACATTCCCAACATTGTTGATACTTAAAGGTACAGTGTGTAAAGAAACCAAAGGTCAGGGGCAGAAAATTTAATGTATAATCCAAAACTGTGTTTCTATTGATGTGTAATCGCTGCACTAAAATAGTTGTTATATGTTTATTTTCTTAGAATGAGTCATTTAGATCTACTTGCTGTGGGTGCACATACATGGAGGCTGCCATATTTGTGCTGCCATTTTTACTATAGTGTCCTGAAATGGACAAAACAATGTGAGTGAAGTGAGAACCCTCTGAACTTTCAAACTGCTGTACCAGCTTTGTCTAATGGGAGTTGGAGCACTGTTTGGGATAAGTAATGCCTTAAGTACAGTCATAGCTACACCTGAGACCACTAGATCCACTCACAGATGAAAACATCTTTATGTCTGGGAGAATTTTGGCCACTAATGGCCACCATACATTCACAACAGTGCTTGGAATATGAAGTCATTTCAAGGAAAACATCTTTTCTTTCAAATACCAGTCTCTACCACTAGATATCAGTAATTCTTACATACTGTACCTTTAACATTAGAACAAAGACAATGAGCTTGTGAGTTAAATTTGGACTCTAAGAACCTTTTTGTAGTTCTTAAAAAGCGTAAAGACAGTCCCTCTTTGTTTCTGTGTAGAGCTTTATGGTCTTTGTGATGGGTTAAATGCATAAGCAAATCTTTTGAATCCACTTTCACACACATAAAACTTGAAAACATTGGCAAAAAGTTAGTAATATGAACAACAGTTCATACTGTCAGTCTCTAAAACTCAAAACAAGAGTATTGGAGAATCGATGACACCCAGGGTTTAAAAAGCTTGAATGCAACAAAGGAACCGTCTGGCTGTAATGCCACTCCGGCATTCTTATCTGCTATGAGAATACAGCCAGATAAAAAGCCTTTCAGGTATGTCCTCCTTGGGGGAAGCTCCACATAACCCTGAGGACCATCTGATCCAGATGTGCCCACAGTCTTCCCTTGACAATATTCTACAGTAGCATGCTAAAAGGGTTGTTCATATTTTCACCTGTGATCCATTTAGGTGAGTGTCTACATACATCCCAACTAGAATTAGACAAAAGCCCCTGAAAGAACCCTCAACTATGCAGTTCTTTGGTTTCACAAGACTTTGAAGACCCTCACATTAGATTCAGACCTGCAGATGCTAATTGTGAGAAAAGCTCTCAAACTTCTTAGGGGTAGAAAGACATTAGCACTTAGGAAACTGCCTGGGACGCATTGAAACTAAAGCCATGTACTAAGGTATGTAGCTGTATTGGAAGACATGCCAAGGATGACATCACAGAAGTAATTTGTTTGGCTTCATGACTACAGCCAACAAGTTAACAAAATTCAAAGCATACAAAAGTCAGAATGGTGCTTACATGCCACCACAGTGGTTGAGCGGTTCTTCTTCGCATTGCCATCCTTGAGGCCAATGGTACTTGCGTTGGGTTCGGCCTGGTATGCACACAGTGCCTCCCACTCCTTCTCCAGGCGATCCTTATTCTTCAGGTGATCCTCCATGTACGACTGAAAGAAAATAAACAGCGTAGAGGAGGTGAGGGAAACATAGCTAAGTTGCAGTGTAAGCTTGGAAACGTATCCATGCCAGGCAGTGAGGTACTGTATCATTACAGTTGCTATGGGGTTCCCTCCATGGTCAAGCTTTTGTTTACCTGTCTGAGGTGCTAAAAGATTGAGCATTTGCCTTCATACCCCAAAAATCTTGAAACCAAATGTTCTGTACACTGTTTAGGTTAACATTCAAGGGGCAACAAGTGGGACGGCAGGGAATTAAGGAAAGTCCACTATATAAGATAAATGTGCTGTCCTGTAGTTGCCAACCAGCTATTCAGGTGTTTTCTAAGCGAAGCCCTGCAAAGGTAAACCTTATTTGTTTATATCGGCTTTGGCTTAAGTTGCTAATTTAAGGCGAATTCATTGAATTCAAGCACTAATTAGAAGAATGAACAAAACAATCAGACCAGTTATGCACCTCTGATTCAGGATACTTGGTAATAAACTTAATCAGCTTCTGACTGACTACTAAAATGAAAAATCAGACCACTTGGACATGCATTATTCTCAGATCTGAGAGGTCATGTGTGCATTGACCCTTAGTTTATAAGATGCACCTATACGGTCGTAATCAGAGTTAGGGATGCACGATAACCTTAAAAGAAAAAAACAAACAAAAACGATACAATTATGAGAACCAATAACACACATACATGCCTAGTCATGACATCAAAACTATTAACAAAATCAAAAGCTTAAAACTTGTATTTTCAACTTCAGCCCACCTGATCTTAAAAATTCCAACTGTAGGCAGCAGCTTTTTTCCCCAATGGCAGTATCTCTATTACAGTATGTTATCAGGACAAGTTGTCATAATATCGGACTTATCGGAGTGACATAATCATTTCCTGTTATCGGCCCGATAATTGTTGTGTACCCCTAATCATAGTGTTTGCCCATCGAATCTCTTCTTGCTCCCTGTAGCAGTAACCAGGTTCGCCCTTACCATCGTCTACATTCAGACAGTTCTCATAACGTGACTTTGAACTATTGCCTGCAAATTAACTTGGCGTGAAAGCATAACAAGTGGTCCTCGCCATATCTGATGGTGGAGGGGGGTTGCTTTGTTTTTTAGCAGACCTGAGAATCAGCAGCTCATGCATACAAAATATGGGAGATCGCCTGTAATATATGAGGGACCGAAACGAGCTGGTGTAGTTCTTTAAATGGCTCCAGAGATGATTTATGGTGGCAGTTACAAATGGGGCTGATCTTAATCAGAATTAGCTTCCAAAAAAGCCCTAATGGCTTTCTGCTAAACGAGAGGAGTTTGTTAAAAATGGAAGGCAGCTCGGCAGAAGAAAATGGAAGTGTCCTGATCGAATGCAGTTTTTCTCAGGATTTCTTTTCAGTCTGCACCACTTCAACAGCTAATATCCTGTGTTGATGTGTTAGTTTGGAGCTGCAGGCTTCGAGTTTGCATAGCTGCAAGCTCACACACACAAAGTGTAACATTAACCTTTCCTTCCTGTAAAAAGCAGCTCTCCATTATATTTGTCTCTGAGCTGCTAAAAGCAGCACTGATGTAACAGGAGGTTGGAAACTGCTACCCACCACCTGCACGCGGCCACTTATCAACAACAGGAGGTACAATCCATCAAAAAAGCTCGCATGAAGCAAATGCATAGCTATATCTGAAGCAAAAAACCACGCAGAATAGTGTTTAGAAGGTCATAAACACACACAGACACAAAGCAATGTTCACCCACACACTAAAAAGACACAAAAGACGACGCAAAAATGAAACAAACAAAATCCACATATCACATGGCTTGCAAACACGCTACTGATACGGAGAAGTGCATATAGGGATACGTGTAATCCTACAGACGCCACACACACAAACGCTTATACAGTGTCCAAATCAGATGCCCCCCACCGCCCTCTACCCCCTACCCTCTCTCTCCTCCTCTAATGCCAGAGTAATAGGGTTTTGTGGCTGTGTAAAGGGATTATTGCAATCCAATCAGGAGGTGCTGAGATCACCATGTGTCGGCCAAACACTGAATAATCCCCTTACTGCGGGGGGGCTTACAGCTGCCAAAGGTACTCAATAAAAACCGCTACGCAAGACGACTCCCGAGCCGCCATTGTGGCTCTGGCGCAGCATCTAAGCACCTGTAGGAAAAGAGCAGCGTGAAAGCCGGCTGCATGGGAGGTGATATAATGCAGAAGCCATTTTGGATCGGCGGACGCTGAAAAGAAAGGGGAAGTGGGCGGAAGAAATCGCAGCGAGATAGTGTAACCCAGTGGGGGTGGTGGGGTCTGTACATTTACCAAATGTAGTTCATATATTCTAGTGAAACAAGCATTATCTTTTATGTTATCGTGTGCGTCCTTTGAAGAACAAAAGGTTGAGGTGATATTTGCCTAAATTCTTCAACAATGCCAATTTTACAGAAGCTGTTGTCCTGCTTTTACTTACACTGCAAAAACTCAAAATATCTCATCACACTCAATATAAGACATAATTACCTAAAGAGAAACATTTCAGTGACATATAGGAACTTGTTTTTAGGCAATCCATCTTATTTCAAGAAATCTAATCAAGAAAACTTCACTTCTATTGGCAGATATTTTATTTTCATATTTATTTATTTAAATTATCATCATTATTTTTTTTTTTTTTTTTTGCTTATTACAAGTAGAGATGCACAGATCCGATGCCCAGCTCAGATATCGGCTCCAATATTGACAAATTAGATGGATCAGATATTGGATGAATGTGGCCGATCCAGCATTCTGATCCAGTCATTTCTGTTTTTATTAATATAATAATAAATGCATGCTTTGTTATTTGTTAATGAATAAAATTAAATACATTTGTATCTCTATTTATGTCAAGCTTTATGCTAGATGGTTCATTCATTCAACAGTAGTTATCGGATCAGGTATCGGCTGATGTGCTCAGCCCAGATATCAGCATCGGATTGAATCGGAAAAAAACTGGATCTGTGCATCTTTGATAACAAAAATCTTGGCCACTCTTGAAATAAGGGGGAAAAAAGTTATTTATTTTTTCCTTTTCATAAGCAAAAACTAATCTGCCTAGAATAAGTGAAATTTTCTTGAAATAAGATTGTCTTAAAACAAGTTCCTATATCTCACTGAAATGTTTCTCTTTAGGTGATCATGTCTCATATTGAGTGTGATGAGATATTTTGACAAGAAATTAGAAAAATATTCTTGGTAAGATTTTGAGTTTTTGCAGTGTAAACGCTGACATCATCCTGACACATGAGTCCAATGCTTCCTCCTCTTCAACTGACCACATTAGAGTGATTTAACATCCATTTCCTGAAGCTCGGTCTTCCTCCAGACATTGCCCTGTGACCTGTCAACTCCACAGATCACATCCCAGCTGGCCTTACAGGCGAGCCGCGGAAAAACCACCACAAATTCCCAGCACGGCTAATCTCGACGGAGGCTCCCTGCCGCAGTATAATCTATGACACTTACTTGGCCAGCAACAAAAGACAAGATAATGTGCTTTATATATAGAGTTGCTTAATCCTCTTAAGACACAAGCAGAGAGGATGTGCGGGGGGGTGGGCGAGGGTGCAAAAGGCTTCTTGGCGCAAGTCACATGAGAGCGAGTAATACATTAACTCAGATAAGATGGTGAAAGCTGTTTCTCCTCAAATTAAAATCAGTGGGTGGAAGATGACATGGAATTTGCCAGAGGTTTACGAGAGGCAATTAATTACTGGGGGTGCTGGTGGGGCGGCGGCAGGGGGAGGGGGTCGTAGGGCGAGGAGGGGCACTGCTGCTCATCAGCGATCGCGCCATTCCTTTCTTTGAAGCTTGTGATTTTTATTAATCGCTCAACAGTTGCTTTACTGGAGCGCAGGGCAGGGTGTCAGATGAAATATTTGCTTTTCCGCAGCGTCGCCGCGCTCGTCTTGCTTTGTGATGGATTCGGTCTCTTGCTGTGACACTGCTCTGAAAAATCTCCCGACTCAGAGCTTCCTTCCCAAACGTGTCGACTGGAGCCCAGGTTTGTTGCCAGAAAACTCTCTGCTCGGTCCCCGCTGTCTCTAGTTAACATCGCGGTGTGAATTTGGAATGAGCTCTCTTGTAAGTGTGAATTTTTTTGGTGTAACTGACAGCTCCGACTGCAACGGGGAAATATGAGCAGTCACAGAAAAGCATTGTTCCAAATCGTAGACAGGAAGGGTGGAGGGGAAGACAGGCAGACTGGCGAGAGCGGAGGAAGAGAGAAAGAAGAAAAACATAGATAGACAAAAATCCTGGAGAAGGGATGCAAAGAAGGACTGATATATAAAAAGAGGAAAAAGGTGATAGGTAAGCAATAAAGAGAGAGAGGAGAATATGAAAAGCAAAAATAAAGAATTAAATGGAAGAAGGATGACTACACAGAAAAGTAAAGGACTCTTGGGAACACAAGTGCAAAGTAATAAAGGATGAAGGATGGATGAAAAGAGGTTGTCTATTAATCAAAAGAGTTTACTAAAGACGAAGGTTTCTGGGTGTTTGCAATTATTACGTGATTACTGATGCCTGAAACATCGTTTAAGTTTATTTTCTCCTTAAACTTCCAGCTTTGCATGCCCCTGCTGAAAAACTGTTTGAACTTTGAGCTTCTAGAAGGTTAAACAACTCAGCTGGAAATTGGTTGCAGGAGCTGAGATTTTTAAGAAAACAAGTCTTCCACATGACAGTGGCATTACATAACCCCCCCCCCCCCCCTCCCCCCGAGCTGCCTAATGTTTCAGCTGTGGGAGGATGTAGATGGTCTGGACCAATCAGAGCAGCAATCTGCCTCGCTGCAAGTGTGGAGCTGTCCAAGGTTCTGAAATGCTTTCAGTCCAAGTCCCCTCTGTTTCTTAGATTCATGGCAAAATCGCTGCACATTAAAAAGTGAAAAATAGGGAGAGATGTTTAAATAAGGAGCTCACAGCTTCCTCCAATTAACTAATATCACATAACACCTCTAGTGATGATGAGCAGCCTGTGACTTAAAAACTCACAGACTTCCCAGCACATCACCTTTTCTATTTCTCATTTGTTTTATAGCTAATAAAAGTTAGAATTAAAAGGAGTCCATTAGCATCCACCATATATTTTATGTAATAATCCATCTACTAAACAGCATTATAAAATACTTTCTATTAACCAACATTTGTTCTGTACAAAAGAAAACACGGTAGTATTTTAATTCATGTCTAAATACCACAAGTCGGCATATTATAGGTTGTCAGGCAGAATAGCAGTAAAATAACCACAGCAGCAACAGAGTCCATCCTAGACTAACATAAGAAATATGCGATGCTCCCACCTGATCTACAGACAGAACTTACAATAACACTGGTCAGACAGTTTCCCAACAATAAAGCCTCCAATATTCGACAATAACCGTTTTCATGGCTTGTTTCGTTTTCTAAATAAGGAGACAAAAACTTTGCTTTGTATTGGAAAATAAAGTGCAAGTTTAACACTGATGATTTGGGCAAACCACTAATGAGGAGAAGAAGAGGTGATGGGTGGCGTTAATCTGCCAACTCAGACAAAACGAGCTGGAAACTCCCCCCCAAAAAAACAGTTCTCACACTCTTTTCAACCCCATACTTACTGTACATCTAATGCACAAATGTTTCGAGTTAGGATTTAAGGAGTAATTAGGTTTAGGAAATAAATATTTGGTTATGTTTAAGACTTAGTTATTTACATAGCATGAAGTGAAAAATTTTGATCGTTTGAACTTTAAAATTTCACTATTTGTTGATTGGGATTTTTCTTGATGTTTTGAGGGTGTTGCTATGCAGAAATTAACGTGACATGGATTTGATGTCAGCTCTTAATTTCAATTAACTATGACACTAAAACAGTTTTGGCTTGTGAACAAATGTCTGAAGACTTCAATGCAATAACAGAAGATGTTACAACCTAAACAAACAGTAACAGGTACCATGCCGTATCCCACACAAAAGTCAAAAGACTTTCATTACTGTAAGTAGACAAAGATTTGTATCCTGTGCAGAAGCAGTATGTCTTTAGACTTGCTTTTAAATGGGTGATTTTTGGTATTATTCTTACTTTTTTTCCTTTGAGACTTTAAGTTTTGATTTAGGGATTAAATCTACTTGGTGAGGTTGAGAAAATTAGATTTTTTTAGTTTCTAATTAATTGGTTTTCCCACAACGTTCACCTCATGATTGAAGAAGAACTACTTCTTCACTAGACATTTTATTGGACCACTATGTCCAATAAAATGCCCCCAGTTTAAAATTTCACAAGTCTTGATAATAAAACTATCACATTTTCCCTTTTGTGTGTTTGTAATTTCATTAGAACTAATTTTCAGTCACAGTAAAGTGTTCAGCTTTAAGTTTGTTGCCTGTGATAACCATGACTGAACTTTAAACATAACCTTCATCACTTTTGGATGATACAAAAATTACATAATCATTGTACCTGGAGGGTTTTTGTTAGAAAGAGAATACCAATACATGTCATTTCCTCACATTTTAAAGCTTCTTTAGAGCATTTCAGAGCTTAAATTAAAAAGAAAAAGAACTTAAATCAATCTCCATCACCTAAACAATCAATCATGGCCAAACTAGATCCACTTGATCATCTTCTTCCTCCCTCATGCCATTATAACATGCAAGTCTCTCCAGTTTAAACAAAAGCAGGTGTTATTCTAATCAGCCCACACACCCACCCTTCATTTTCTTCCTCTTATCTATCAAGTGGGCTCATCTATGCAGAGACAACTGCATCTAGCAAAGATGCAGCCAATGTAGCTAAAGATTTTTGCACCTTTCTGTCACTACTCAAATGTATTCCCATCCACACGTAGCCTTGGCACCTAAAATGCATGCATTATATCTTTTGGTGGGTGCATCTGCAGGAGAAATATTTTAGCTTGATTCTGTGCTCACGTACGACAACAGAAACACCCTCTCTGCAGTGGCACCAGGGCTGCAAAGGGAATCATTTCAACTGCACACAACTCTGGAGCAAATCTCAGGGGTAATTAGTATCTTTGTGCCTATTGAACACATCAAAAAAGCCTGCTCTATCTCATCCCGCCGGCAGCTTCATAATGCATGGGGAGTGAGAGACGGGGGTGGGAGTTGGGATGAGGGTGGTGGGTTGTTGAAGTGAGTAGCTGTATATCGCAATTATGATGGCGCTCGACAGAATGCAACAGAGGTTCAATAGAGATTTTCATCTGTGGGATAGAAGAGGGTGAGAAGCCTGCTTATAGAAGCTGTGGGTGTAATGAGATGTACGGAAACACAAAGACATGGAGAGAGATGAGGGATGCAGCGAGATGAGAGCAACGGGAGAGGTGTGTGTTTGAGGGAAATGATCAGTATACGAAGAAATGCAGACATAGATGCATCAGAGGTGGAGCCAAAATGGTGTGGAGGGGGGAGAGTAAAGAGATGATAGGAAAGATGAAGGAAGCAGTGAAAGCTGGTTAAGAAGATGAAGATAAAAAAAGTGAAAAATAAAAATAATAATAATAATCTTATTTAATTTAATCTAAAATTTAATTAAATCAAATTTCAATGGAATTAAAATACATGAACTTCATGTCATTTAATCAGGGAAATATAACAAATATATCCTGTGAAGAGAATTAATTGAGTCAAATAAACTGTCATTTTCTTTACTGCATTTATGAGAGCCAGTTTCATTTCCTTCCTTATACATAACAAAATGACAAATCATTTGGGGAATTACCTGTACTCTATTCTGTTTTCTTTCACAGTTTCACAAGCCATCAATGATGTTACAATAGATAAAAGTAGACCAAAACAAAACTTTGATCAAGCCTATTTTTTCCCCAATTTGTGGCCAATCTTTGTTGTTTTGCTTTCTATTTTTCATGCGGGAAGCAATTTGTGTTCCTCAATCACACACTGATTATAGTTCCATTCTTAGTCCTGGTGAACATTTCACTAAGCTGTGTGTCAAACAGGTTTTCTCATACTAATACACAAGATTGTGTGCGGCCTCTCTTGTGGAAATATAGTGTTGTTATAGTCTGGTTTAGACTGGCAGCTCCAGGTTGGCTCAGTAAATCCTGATCTCTGTTGTGTTTCCACAGCCACCTTTACTTGGTAGGTGGTATATTGCTCAGAAAATGATAGATACATCTGCTATGTAATAGCGTGACGTCACAGCAGTGCAACTCAGTCCTTAAATTATAACAAAGAGGAATGAGAGAAACAAAAGAGAGTGGCAGCAGATCATGCTCTCTCTACTTGTTTTGAGGCTTTAAACAACCAAAAATTCCCAAACATGAATGTGTTGCCACTTTGTTCTTACTAGGGATGCACGGTATAATTGGCCCTCGATCGGTATTGGCCTTAAAACTGAGTATCGGACATTGACCACCCCACGATAATTAACCAATATTTAACTGATGAACCCGCTATTCTAAAGTCACCCAAAAACTTATTCCTCTTTTTCAAAAACTTTTTTTTTTACAGACTTTAAAACCTCTAAAGACTAGGGATGGGAAAAAATATTGATACACCGAAATACCGCAATATTATCATATGCTGATATCATAATGACATTTAAAAATCTATTGTACAAACGAAATCTTGCAATATTTTATCGTTCTTTTACAAAATCTCGTGAGAATTCACAAAAATTTTGCAATATTTTCATATGCTGATATCATATGGACATTTAAAAATGTGGTATCAATCTATTGTACTGATGAAATCTCGCGATATTTCATTGTTCTGTAACAAAATCTTGCGAGAATTCACATAATATCGTGAGATTTTGTAACAGAACGATGAAATCTCACGAGAGTTTGTAAGTAAAAGAGATCAATACCATGTTTAAATATCGATTTGATAGTGGCATATGAAAATATTGCGATATTTCAGTGTATCAATATTTTTCCCACCCCATTTTTCAAAGTGTCGGAAACGGATAAAAAAAATGCTATTTGCAATGACTGCTTATTTTTTTCAGCTTTAATATCGGTATCGATATCAGTTACCGGCCACATGAGTTTAAAATATCAGCATATTGGATATCGGTCAAAATTCCAATATTGTGCATCCCTAGTTCTTACGGCTGAGTCACAGAGAAATCGTTGGATGCAGTGTGTCAAGCTCCACTAGTTTGGGTTGGCTCTGAAATCTTTCGAGGTTTCGTTTGTAAAAAATCTTGTTCCATTAGCAGTGGTCCAGCATGTAGAAATATCCCTGTTATCCTGGAAGAACTTCATATCCCAGCATTCCTTTCAGAGTCATGTGACAACGGTGCAGCTGCTGCTGCTACAGACTGACCTGCTTTGAAGCTGCTTATAATATGTCTGGTTTTAAGTTGTTGGTTAAGTTACCAAGTTGTCAGAAAGAAAGTTGCCACATGTTGGCTAATACCTGCTAGTATCTGATATATAGCAGTCAGATGTCCAAAATAAACTCATCTGGCTGAGTTAAGGCTATTTTGGGATCTTTGCTCTCAGAGAAGAGCACACGCAGTTGCATCTCTCTAAATATGAGAGATACAACCTCACAGTTGTCTGCATATATCGGTATCGGTCGAAATCCGACATTAGAATTTAAGAGTTGGACAATATCAGATATCAGACATTGGTAAAAAAAAAGCCAGTATTGAACATCCCTAATCATGACCAATTAAAACAGATCCACATTTGTCCAACTAATAACAATTGTGTCGGAAATTGTTAAAAAAATTGTTATATAACTTTGCAGCTAAGGATCAAATGAACATTAGGGCTAGATGTCAGTTTGAATGCAGAAAAATATGTTGGTTTGTTGTACTGACTGGTAAAATATAAATAGAGAGCGTTTTTTTTTTTTTTAAATAGCTGAAAACACCATCTGAGTCTTATAATACACTACACTTCAATCCATGACATGACTGTTCAATGATATATTAGTAGAACCACTTCATAGGAAACTTACCAGTATCATGTGACCAGTGGAGATGTCCATGTTCGAGTGGGCAGGTTCTTCACTCCATGAGGAGATGCTGCTTCGTCCAGAAGGGCTGACGGCTTGACCGCCATCACTGAACTGAGATGAGACGCTGTTGATCCTGGAGGAGAGGGGCTCTGGACGCTCAGGGGGTTTGACCGCCATCCGCTGCCGACAGAGTTCCTAAGGAGGGAAAGCACAGATGAGTCACTGCTGTCATGCAATGAGGATGTCACTTGAGGTACAATTTCTTTTGAAGGACCATAACAATTTACTGATATAATTAGGAATAAAACCCCTCATCAGCAGATGTATTGCCGTGCGTTATCATACAGCCCTCATATGGAATACTAAACATAAAGTCTGCAACAAAAGGGTATAGAAAATAATAGTATCCACATTTGTGTGGTCAGGCTCAGATGAGATCTAGAGATTGTAGTAAGTCTTACACCAAAGTTATCACAAAAACACCAAAAAATCTTGACTTTTTTTCCCCTGAAATATCAGCCTGTAAAACTCTAATGTAAAACTTAAACTATGACATATGAATAGCTAAAGCTCAGAATTATTCTCAGGCTTGTATAAAGTAGTATCAGTATATTGTGTTTAAGGTCTGTGTCTCTGTTTACCCCAGCAGTTTTCTCTGGTTTAACGTGATTTCCAAGAATCTCCTGCCTATATAAAACCAGATTAGAGGAGGAACAACTCTGATAGGTGGTATTCACTGTCACCTGTACAGTTGCATTGCAAAAATACCAATTCGAGCCCCCCTTTTGTTTTTGTTGTTTGAGGAGCTGACATGAAAAAGTTACCCATCATCATCATTTTGATTTCTTCCACCTTGTTTGTCTATATTTAAAACACTAAGCAATGGAAAATGGGACTTAAATTGTACTCAGTTGTTTTAAAACAAATCAAGTCACAAAACTACATTAAAAAACTCCCCAAAACTATAAGTTTCTGACTGCCAGTAGAGGAACTTTAGGCAGTAATTCAATCTCAGGCTGGTGGTAAACACTTGAATGCTAAAAAGGTATTATACTTAAACACTAATTACTGAATACTGCAGGTGAAAGATTAGATATATATTAATATCACTCCCAGAATGCCCTCCATCTAAATGATGATAAAACAATGGGTCTCATTTTATGCCTCCAGTGGACTTAATATTGTTACATCCAGTCTGGGTCTCCCCCTCCCACTTCAACCAGGTGGTGAAAAATCTGGGGGTGAGACTGGGCTGTTGCTTGAAACTGGATTAAAAGTTTGATTCTGTTGTAAAAACTAGCTTTTTTCAGCTTTGCATGGTGTCAAAAGTAGGCATGAAGACATCACACCTGTCCTCTTCGCTGGCTACCAGTTCGTTCAGGATACAGTTTAAGCTGTTGGTAGTTTTTATAAAGCACCGAATGGTCTTACACCAGCAGAGCTCTACGTTCTGCTGGTCAGCATCTGCTAGAAGTGCCTCGATCCAGGTGCGAGCAATGGGGAGATCAGCCTTTCTCAGTGCTAGGTCCAACATTGTGGAATATTCTTCCCCAAGAGCTACACTTGCTCGCTGACCTGCCTCTGTTCAAAGCCAAACTCAAGAGCCACTTATTTAAAGGAGCAGTGTGTAGGAAAATCAAATGTCAATGACAGAAAAATGTCATGTATAATTCAGAACTGCATGTCTATTGATGTGTAATTGTTTCACTAGAATAGCTGTTGTATGTTTCTTTTCAAATTGAGTCATTTATATATACTTGCAGGGGTCCACATACATGGAGGCTGCCATATTTGTGCCTCCTTTTTACTAAAATGTCCCTAAATAACCTCTGTAGTGTGAAGTGAGAACTCTCTGAACTGTAAAACTGCTGTACCAGCTTTGTTTACTGGGAGTTAGAGTATGTTTAGGATAAGAAATGCCTTAGAAGACATTATAAATAGTTACCTGCAGTGCAGTCACAGCTACATGTGAGACCACTGGATCCACTCACAGATGAAAACATCTATGTCTGGGACAATTTTTGGCAACAAATGGCCACCACACATTCATCGCAGTGCTTGTCATATGAAGTTATTGCTTTACCCATCTTTACCACTAGATGTCAGTAATTCTGACAAACTGTACCTTTAAACAGGTCTTTGAATTTTAGTAATTTGATACTTTATGTGATTTTCTTGGTTTCTTCACTTTGTTTTGGACTTTTACTACTTTCTCTTAAACTTTTCCCTGTTTTAATGTGTTTGGTTTTTATGTGCTGTAAAGCCCTTTGGTCAATTTGAGTATTGTTGAAAGGTGCTCTCGAAATAAACTTTAATTTAATTTGATTTGATATCATGACTGCTTAGAAAGTTCTTACTGGATGTCTAACAATAATAAAAAGAAAAACTTCTGGAAAAGTTTAGCCAACTAAGGCAGTCAGTCTCTCAGCAGCAAATACAATATCTTCATTCATACGCCTGAGCAAACTGTCATTTTTTTTCTGTCGACTGGATACGTGACCACAATGAAATATTGACATAATGTCTAACTTTTCTCCCCCCCGCCTTCTCTACACAGCTCCCAGCAGGAACGTCAGTGAGCTGTAATGAATGATTGTGTCACTCGGTACAGGAGAAAGGACAATGACGAAGACAATGCTGCTCTAAATGAAGAGCTATGATTTCACGCAGTCTGCATTAAAGACTATAAATGACACATGTTGATCTTGCTGTGAATGAACTATACGTCTATTTTAAAATGAGAAGAGGAGGAGCCAAGTGTGAGATTTTCAGGCAGCCATTCAGTCTGCAGAGGTGATGAGCAAAGGGCAAAGCTGTTGCTTCAGTGGAAATCTACATTCCCACCACCAGCTACTAACATCACAATGCAAGAGGCAAAAACCGGCTTCCGCTAAAGGTTGCTGGGGCTCAGCCTTAGAGATTCCAGAGGTGAAGAGGTGCTGCTTCCCTGCATCCCAAAAGCAAGATGAGGTGACTTTGGATAACTTCTAAGTGTGTTGTACATATCCAACTAGAGGGAGACCCTGAGGCAGAAACAGGACATGATGGATGAGTATTTCTCTGTATCCCACCAGTCTGGATAAAGAGCTGAAGCTATGCTCTCACTGTCTGACAGCAATAACAGTTTATATACAGTATTTATTCATTTCTGGATGTGCACAATTATTGCAAGATTATTCGTTTTTGAATGTTTTATGGTTTTTATATGTTGTGGAGCACTCTGGGCACCTTTGGTTGCGTAGATGTGCTCAATAAAGTTGAACTTAACCTTCCAAGTCTGGCTTTCTCTCTTAAATTTATCATCAGCATGGTTTTTTATCCTGAGGCGTTTAGAGAACCATTTATAATTGTTTAAGAATGATCAGTAAAGAATGATCAGTAGCCTAATGTGGAGATTCCCAAAGTGTGGTGCATGCATCCCCAGGGGTGGGCGAGTTGCAAAATGTAAAGGTGGTCTGGTGTAATTAATATTTGGCCTACAGTGCACAGTTACAGTGGGATTTTTCCAAACAATAAAAACATGAACAATAAACATTTCCTTGGTAATCCATTTTATTTGAAATAGAAAACTATAATTTATTAGTTTTTGATAGAAATGCTGAAGAAGACAGCCACTGTCTTGTTCTACGCACTGTGGGCTACATGCTCGCCAATTTGCATCATTCATTCTTTCAAATATGCTTAACTGGTTGAAATCAGGGAAACCGTCAGGGTAACGTGGGATGTTTCATGACAAAATTTTCAGTCATGGAGGAGGAGAGGGACCAAGGGAGAGTGAGGATTTGGAGAGAAAACGAACAGATCCAAGAGATGAAAGTGCGTACTGCTGCAATTTTTTCTTTTACGTTGCTGAAAAAATAACAAAATGTCAAAATCTTGCTTTCTGGTACTGAGCATCTGTCACTCATCCTCTTAAAATTGGAGGCTAGTGCGTAACTTTGTTGCATTATATTGAAACTTTGTTGATGTTGTTATTGTTATGTGTGTGATTATTTGCATTTGGTAAAAAAAATGTCTTTATATGGCAATAAAACAAAGCTTAGTTGCACTTCTTTTTTCCCCTTCTTTTTGAAGGAGGGATTGGGGGTGCGTCAACCCAGTTGGGACGGAGAAAGAGGTGGGCTGCAAACAAAGTTCGGCCTAATGTAAGAAATAATAGATGATTTCTGGGTTAATACTGTATACAGCAGTTGTCACATGTCGATGCTCTGAGGGGCTGTCCTCCTCAAAACCAGACATTTTATCTTTGCAGGAGCAGATCCATCTTTCATTGGATCATGTGACCTGGAGCGCTTTGCTTTATGGCTCGATGACTTTTAAATCAGCTGATCAAAGTAGTCTAGAAATACGATTCCAAAACATGGATAGAGACTGTTTAATTTTGCGACAATCGTCCTCCCCTTTTTAAAACATTTTATTTTTAGAGATTAGTCTGGGAGATAATTCTTCGTGCCCCCCCCCCCTCATCTAGTTCTCCAAACCAATGCTCCCCCCTCTCCCCAGCACGAGACTCTTTTTTTTTTTTCCGCCCCCCCGATCCCTCTCTACCCTCCTCTCCGCCCCCTTTTTTTTTATATCCCCCCCCCCCCCCCTTTTTTTCCCCTCCCCCCACTCCCCTCCCCGGATAAAATTTTGTTTTCTTTTTTTTTTAAGTTGGTTTTTTTTTATCATCCCTTATTCCCTTTTCAACCCCTCTCCTCAGCTCCCCTCTCTCACCCCCCCCTTCCCCCGGGGGCAGTTTTTTTTTTTTTTTTACCTTCCCCACTTCTCTTCCCCCTTAGTCCTTTTCCCCCTGGCCCTTGTTTTTTTTAATTCCCTCCCCCGTCCCCTTTCCCTTTTATCAGTTCTCCCCCATTTTTATTTTTTTGTTTTTCTTTTTTAATACAAGACTCACCCCAGAGGTATTTCTCTCCCATATCTGTGTGGCCTGTGATAGGTTACAGGTTTAGTGCCCCTAGTGGCCAAAAGTTACACAATATCCCTTTAATTTTGCAGCTGAAAATTATTTGTGTAACTGAACAATCTTTATTTACTTTTTTCATAAAAAATGTATTCTTGTGCTTTGTTTCCATTGTAAATGAGAAAAAAAGAAACAGTTACTGTTGTCACATTCTGATGAAACCTTTGAATGAGCTGGACACAGAACCAGAGCAAACAAATCTATTAAATAACTGTTTTCATTTACATCCTTATCCTAAGAAAACATCATTTCTTTGGAACAAAACAGGTCAGATTTTTCCTCTTTTAAAAAAAGTAAATGATACAGGCATGACCTGATCACTTGTAAATGTCAAACCAAATTTTACCTTCTCATCAATATAAAAGAACATGTCATATTTATGCCACTTTAGTAGACTTGCACATATAGAAGTATTTCAAATCTACTCATCTAACATCTTTCTCTTTAAAGAGAATAGTGTAAAAGACAAAATACAAAACAAACAAAAAGAAAATCCATAAGGAATTTAAACTAAATTGCATGTGGGGTACAGATGGTGCAGGAGTAAAGTTCCTGCATCTGAAATTGAGCAGGCTGTCCAATAACCATGAATCAATTAATAATCAGCCATGACACTAAACCCACACCGGTTCATTAATTACAAATTATACAGGAAAACTACAGCACATTACAACGTGGACGGCAAATGAAAAGCCGACCCATCACCTGGGACATCCTTTATCTCATATTACATAAAACCATACATCACATGCATATACCCGCAAGGACGCTGTCCACAACAGAAGACCTGGGCTGAATCTCGGCGAGAATCTGTGTTTCTTAATGAGAGAGATGCTGATGATTAACCGACGGTGTGTTTGATTGACGGTGGAGGTAATGTGAGCAGGCCTTCATTAGTCTGTATCAGATCTAACGGATGTTCTGTAGGTCGGCGCAATGACACTGATCTATGGGCTCGGATACAGACTCATAAATGCGTGCAGATTATTAAAGTGCTATGGTATCTGACCCGGGGATAGTGACAGAGATGCTGGTGGGAGGCAGCGCAAACATGCCTGCATGTGAAAGCCGAGCGAGCGTGCAGACAGTCGCTGCTATACAGGAGGCGCTGAAGCAGAGCTGAATTCATTCTGCAGCGCTGGTTTTATGGACTTTATTTCCTCAGTTCCTATAGGCCTTACATTTTCAGATGTCGGTATTTTGTCAATTTTAACTGAGGCAGTGTTCAAACTGTTAAAGAGATGAATAGAAATTTATTCAATCACTCAAGAAAATGCTTCACATCCACTGGTGCAGCTTCAGCCACTCGGTAAATAAAAACTTGGAAGCTCTGTTTGAGTATTTGAATTAAAGCTGAATCCAAATATTCTAACTATGTTTGCAACGTAAACTGAACCTGAAGACGTTCTCAGCGTCTTTAATGTATTTTTGAAACGTAATTAGATTCAGGTGTGCAGAAATGCTACTTCAGGGTTGTTAATCATCTTACCTCATGATAAACCTTTAATCAATACTCCAACAAATGATTCATGTACGCACCTGTGAGCCATCCGATAGCGGCATTAATGCATGACGATGTGCATGTCAGACCTCAGCTAACTGCTGTTTATCATGACAAGTCCGACTCGCTTCTGACTGATCTACTCTGAATGATCCAAGACCTGGGTCTGAAATACTGTATGCAAATTAGGGCTGGGAAAAATATTGATACACTGAAATATTGCGATATTTTCATATGTTGATGTATTGATAATTAGAACACAGTATTGATCTATTTTACCAATGAAATCCACAAGATTTCATAACAAACGACAAAATCTTGCGTGTTTTCGTGTAATCTCGCAACACTTCATAAGACAACTATGAAATTTGGCAAGATTTCGTTGGTAAACTCGATCAAAGTCGCGTTTTTAAATATCAGTGTGAAATCTGCATATCAAAATATCGCGATATATCAGTGTATCGATATTTTTTCCCAGCCCTAATGCAAATACACACCATTGGAAATATTGCAGTATATGCAACCACTGGACACTGTTTTTGCACACATGTCCCACAATGCACTGCAGTGCTGACATAAAACCAGTCAACAGTGAAGGACTCATGTGTGTAACTCGTCAGTTCAAATCGCAAAGGATTATAAATCTTTGAAAATCACCTCACTGCATTTCACAAATCACATTCGTTTACTTGAATGTATTACAGATTGGTTTCCGTGGTAATACCACCAACTAAAAAGAAAAATCCTAAAGATTAGCCTGTTATTACACTTGGGACAGGAATTACTTGGTGGATCACACAAATGGTGTGTATGTTGTAACCCCCCCCACCCAAACTCACCCCAGCTGTCTGGCCTTTTTCGAAGAGGAACTACAGTCTAATCAGTTCAACACACCCAATTTTGGGTGTCTTATTGAAGAGGGGGAACGCAAGATCTGCAGCATTCATGGTGTATTTGAACGAGCCAACACCCCCCAACTTTGCAGCTGCAGCAAAATCGTCTGTAGTGTAATTAAAACTGCTTCAAAATGGCTTCCCTCTGAGAGCCAATTAGAAGGCAAAAGGGGAATAAATTAAGATAAACACTATAAAAGGCTTAGAATGTAAATGCGAGAGATTTACTGTCCCAACACCTCTCATCTCCAAACTGGTGTCCATTCAAACAAGAGAACCTTTATTTACAGCGTATTGATTCTCAATACACTTCATCTCACTAATCGCTGTGTTTCATGGCTTAGAGGTCAGTCTGTCGGGGATTTTTAGGCTTTTAAAGGACTTTTTGTTGCCAGTTTGGGATTTTCTGCCATCAGTGACGGAGCAGGTGGAACTTACAGTCAGACTTCCACAGAAAACTCTTGTTTCATGCTTAATGGTATGGAAACCTATTAGTGCCAGATGGTGTTAGTGAAACAACTGCTGGAATATTGAAGGTCATCCAACAATAAAGATTTTATCAAATAAAAAATAGAAATAATGCTTTATTTTTGCAGGATGTCCAGATTACCATTTTCTTTCTTTTTTTTTCTTCTTTTTTTTTTGACGGCTCATGAATTGAATGCTATTTGGGAAATCTGGATCCATTTCAGCAACCACATTAACCTTGACAATAATAATAAAGGTGGATAAATGTTCACAGTGATGGATTACTCATCTCTGGCAAGCTTTAGATCTTTTTTTAAATTAGCTTCAAAATATAATAAAATGAATGAAAACAAATGTTTGTCTGGCAGGTAAGACATCAATGTTAAAATTGAAAGCAGTTTTTTTTTTCCCCAAACAGGAGAAATTACGTGATTTTTTTAAAAACAGTTATTGGTAAATAAGCTATTGGTATGATGTAAGTTACTGAAATAGAAAACAATTGCAAAACTCGTGGATAAGACAAGGGAAGTTTGCTTGAACTCTTCATGTATAAGGCAATTCAACATGCTTTTTCACTTTCTGAAATAAAAAAAAATGCATTACAAAATCTACTGTATCTTCTTTTAATTAAGTATGCTAACTGTCATCCATGACAGAAATGATGTAAAATCATGTGATAGTGGTGTCCTCTGTGTGTGTAACCCATCCTTGCATGGAAAAGAACAAACATGCAACCAACAGCCCCTCTAATGGACATCCTGCAAGGGAACCCAAGTGCTGCATGGAATCGTGCATCAGCCTGAGGTGAAGGAAGGCATGTAAATGCAGCGAGGCGTGTGCCACCTAAGGGACCCCCCTTTTCTAAAGTCTGGGGTCGGAGTGTGTAAGTGCATCGGGCTCAAAGGAAGACCTCCGTCTACATTCCTCTCTGACCAAAACTAATTCAGGGGCCCCGTTTGCTTCGACTCTGCATACGAACAAACAAACAAAAAGAGGAACAATATGATGGTGTCAAGGCTAGGTTAGAAACAAAGGAGGGAAAAGTAGAGAAACTAAGAGGAGGAGTTCTTTTTCACGGATGATAAACAAAAGTAAATTTCAATGCAAAGGCTGAAATTTATCAGTCCTGCACAGATTTTTAACAAGCCTGAAGACTCACAGGGATTAAAACAGAGATAACTGAACTACTGGCAGTAGATTTTTATTCAGTTGCACCATTTTGCATCACTATAGTTTGCTGCAGAGATCACTGGTTAAACTCCAGTGTTCTTCCACCCAAATCCCACAATGCAACGCTACCCAAAACAAATGAAAAGTGACTTTTCAGTGGAGAAAACTGCAGCATCCATATCACACCATGTCATTGGTGGAAAAGTCAGTAAATTGAACCAAGAGATGTTTTAGAGCTTAAATAGCTGTAAATTATTATAGTAAACTGATGGCAATGGGACACAAACCGTCGCAGGTGGCAAATATTAACTCCGCCCACCAACACTATTTCTTCCTGCAGTGGCACTGAACTAACATGAAGTTCAACCGAACCATTCAGCATGCAAACTGAAACTGAAATCTGCTTTGTGCTTCAACCCTGTGCACGTTTTTAGGCTTCTACTTAAAAATTGCAAGCAAAATGAGCATCTATGCAAGTGCAAAGTTTGTATGAATACTTCTGGAGTTATAGTAAACAAAACGTGAGCTTTAATGTGAGAATATCAGTATAGGTTTTCTTGGTGAAGAATAAAGAAATGGCACATAGCCCAAATGAAAAATATTTTAGGCCAGCCTAAAACCCCCAAACTTTTAGGATAAATGATGCAGCTATAACTCTAAACCTCTATTAGATCATAGAACAATATTTACACCACATTTCTTCAAAGCCAACTCTGATAAAGAGAAGCAAAGCTAAATTAAAGAGTTTTAGTACATAAGGTTCAGGTTAGGTTTCTAAAATGTTGATTTCGGCCCAGTTTGGCATTTCCTCTCAAAGTTTCCCATTTGGGAAGCTACTGGTTCAAAGGTTATGGTGGAATATAGTTCATAATTTACCCCTTCTAGTAGTCATTCTAACTTGTAGACAAGGATTTAGAAACTACAAGTTTATGAATCTATAAGAAGAACATGTAAAAACTGAGAAAAAAAGGTGTTAAGGAGAGGAAATCTAAATAAGAAAGATTGAGAAACAGGGCAGTCAGAGAACAAAGATGATTATTTTTGACCCTTATTTAGGAAGTATTAGTTTTTTCTTCCTTTTTTTTGGCCTTTTTCATTTATTCTTTGGCAGTGTAACAATGCAACCACACCAGTAACAGTGGGCTCCCTGTCATCAACAGAATATAGTTGTTTGAGTTTCAGCTCTCAGAATCAATCAGAATGTTAGACGATCTCCATCAGCTTGTAAATAATCTGAGGATGTGGGAAAACTCATACTTTAATAAAGCTGATAAAACTTCAAAAGTCTTGATTTGTGGAATTTTCATGCAAAAACCTTCCAGTTTCCCTGCAGTTCCACCGAGATGGCTTGTAATGGTCTCCCGCTGCGAGCAGAGCGCTGCCTCTGCTTTGATAAAAAATTGGACTTTTAGGAGCAGATAAAAGTTTGGATCAGATGTAAAGATAAACTGAATGCGATGCAGCAGACTCCCTTGTTGGCTGCAGAGTAAAGCAGGGACTGATGACTGACAAGCATCACGCACCGCCTCCTCGCCCCCCGCCCTCTGCGCACACACTCCTCTGTAGATGCTTGTCAATCAGCGGCTCTTTTATCGGTGCGGCCAATCCTGTGCTGCGGTTACATCGGGAGTGTGTGACTGACAAGATGGGGGAGAGGGGGGGGGGGGGGGGGGGGGGCTGAGAGCCAAAGCTGGTGGCACGGTGACTTCACGGGAAGGCGATGGGTGTGTGAGCAAGAGGGCTTAAACAAAAGCGCCAAGGACAAGAATCATTAACATGCAGTAGCTGGTGAGTGTGTGGACGCATACAGCGAGTGTGTTTGTGCATTATCCGTGTGTGTGCTTGACAGTCAGCATGAAGGAGCTGCAGTAGTAAGGCCGTCAGGCTGCCTGCCGCTTCCTGTCTGCTTTAATTGCATCTAGCCCTGGAGACTGTTCGCTCTCTTTCACACACACACACACACACACACGCACACACACCAGCAGAAAGGCAGAATCCAGCCCAGGGAAGCCCTCTACACAGCAGTGCTGACAAAAAGACAAGGTTTACACGGCTAAGAACACGGAGGCCTTTCACTGAGGATGACGACGGCTCACTGTCGAGGCTCGATAAAGACGACAGAGGCGAGAGAATCGACTCCAAGGGCTTTGAGAGCAAAGCAAGGCTGAGCAAAGCTCCAAAGAACGAGCAACACGATGCTTTTTTGTTAGCTTTTAACCAGATGAATAATGCACAAACACAGTCTTCTGCTTGCATTTTGATTAGTGTTTTCCAATTATAGGCTTTAAAGTCATTCTCAAAGGCAGCTAACCAAGAAGATAAGCTTTCTTATTAAAGAAAAACAAAGTTTTTATATTGACAGGAAGGCATGCAGCTGAAATATCAATGAGGGCGAGATGTGTTGGGTTAATGTTAAGAAACTTTACCTCCCAAGAAATTGAATTATCGTTATAAGCTGATGTTTCGATCTTGTTGGCAAACAGTAACGAAACGATGAGGTAAAGCTTTGACGCAGCAGCACAGTCTATTTCAGGAGTTAAAAATCCCCGGAGAAGAGCGTAAAATGTAAGCACTTAGGGGACGGGCTGGGCTCATTATAAAATCAATGCTCACAGGACCACTCTCATTTAAAAACATGGCGGGGAAAAGGTCAGAGAGAAGCACGGAAAAATCTCAATCTAATTCTTTGCTGAAAAAGCCACTTAATATTGGATTCTGTAAATTAAATTTCACACTTGGCTATTCTGGCCAGAGGATAATTGCAACCAGCAGAGGGGGGTGGAAGTAACTAGAGGTGGAAAACCTGTTGGATTTCTGAGATGTCTCAAACAAGAAATTAAAGCGAGAGATAATCGGTGATGAATGCTATTTACCATCCACTTCTTCCCCAAAGATGTCAGTAGATTTATAAAAACTCAAGGTCCAAAAAGGCTTTTCATCTTAATTCCCCAATTAAATCAAACCCAAGTGTTTTATAAAATATAATTTTACCCTAAACAGCATCTGAGCCACACAATAACTAAAAACTGATTTTTTTTTTCCTGGTAGTTTAGTCACGATGATAATTAAAGCTGCAATTAAAAAGGTCTATGATTCATCCTGCATGAAGGAATAAACTAATTTTGCATCTAATTAAAGACTTGCTTTAATTAGAAGGTGGGGGAGCCTGCGCGGAAACATGGAGGTGACCAATCAGAGTACACTGATTTGCTTCGTTTGTTAATAGGCAAATATGTGGGAGCTGATACCATTCTGCTAATCATCACAACTTTGAAGTCCTGTAGTTTGAACAAGATAAAACAATGCATCACTGTAAACAATTCTATAAATGAACAAAAAGAAAGTGATTTATCTTCCTGATTCGTGCTTTGAGTTGTTTATTTACTGGAAATTGCAGGTCATATGATGAATTTCACAAGTCTAAGGGCAAAATTTGGGAGTGGGTAGCCTAGAGGTTAATGCTGCGGGCTTTGGCATGGTACACCCAAGTTCTGGTCCTCACAGCACTCAGGTGAACCCCTGGGCCCCTGAGCAAGGTCCTCAACCGCCACCAACTGCTCCCCAGGGACTGTCATTGGCTGCCCACTGCTCTCAGGTTAAAAACTTGAGATGAGTTAAATGCAGTAAACAAATTTCCTAATCGGGATTAATAATTAAAAATAGAATGTAATGAGGATTTAGTGTTTAGGAATAAATCTAAAATGAAAAATAGAATATTGAAAAATGTATTCCACTGCAAAAACTCAAAATCTACCCAAGTATATTTGTCAAATTTGTTGTCAAAATATCTCGTCATGCTCAATATAAGACATAAAAACCCAAAGAGAAACACTTCAGTGAGATATGGGAACTTCTTTTAGAACAATGCATCTTAAATATGTCTTAGTTCAAGAAATGTTATCAAGAAAATTCCACTTGTTCTGCTGGCAGATTTTTTTTTTTTTTTTTTTTTGCGTTTTACAAGAAAAAATATCTTGGCCAAAAATCTGCCAACAGAACAAGTGAAATTTTCTTGGTAACATTTCTTGAAATAAGACATATTTAAGAAGCATTGTCCTAAAAGAAGTTCCTATATCTCACTGAAATGTTTAGCTTTTGGTGAGTATGTCTTATATTGAGTGTGATGAGATATTTTGACTAGAAATTTTAAAAAAATATACTCGGTAAGATTTTGAGTTTTTGCAGTGTATTTGTTGTGATTGTGTTAAGCTTTTAATTCAAAGAAACAGGACAAACCTGATGAAATTGAGAATAAATATGATAGAAAAAGAAAGGAAAAGAGAATTAACAAAAAAAAAATCTCTGTCTTTTGTCTCTTTCCAACAAGTAGTACTGTAAATTGATGTTAAATCTAAACTTTATTCTTTAAAAAAGGATTTGGTTAAATACTTTAATCTTTAACATTTTTAGCTCTCGCATGAAGACCGCAGCTATAAAAACGTGGACATGGCCCAGTAACACCTCCTACCTGGTAGGTGGCGGTAGCATCGCTGCCAGTATCCGTCCCCAGATTGGTGAGCTTCTCCTTGAGCTTGTGGTGGGAGCGATGGCGGAGGCAGTAGACGACGGTGGAGGCCAGCAGCACCCCGACAATGCACAAGATGGACACAACGGTGAGGATGAGGAACTTGGTCGACTCTGCTTGGCTGTACTTGGTGGGAATCTGGTTGATCTGGCTTCCCTGTGGGCCACAAAGGAAAAGATAGAGAAAAGGTTAATATCATTCTATTCTTATTTTTATCTGCTGTGAGTGGCTCTCTTTGCAGCTCAATAGAGCGTGGTGCTGCTGAGATAAGAGTTTTGATTCATTCACCATGCTGAAAATGGATGCGGCCATGATGGAGGGAGATGCTTTGGGATACACTGCAGGGGTGTGAAAACTGTGTTCCTAAAAGTGTGCAGGCTTTCAGGTTTTACTGATCCATCACACAAGAAGAACAAATATGCAAATGTAAGTGATGTGTGGGACTGAAACAACCCTGCAGGACTCAGAGCGTCAAGGTTTTATCCTCCAAACAGCCAAATTTGACAAGATAATCTGACTGAAACATATTAAGTATTCTTATATTAATGATTACCTCTTCAATTTGATTCTACAAATGTATAATCACATGGTTCTTTCCCTCTTTTTTTTGGAAACCCATAAACATGCATATCACCGTGCTCGATGAAAAGTATAATCACAAGCGTTTGTTCCACCATCTGTGCCCAGGAGTGCGCAGAATACATAAACTCCTGTTTAGCAAAGCGCTGTGGATGCCTCCAGACACCTCAACACACCTTTACTACTACAAAGGTATCCGAACAGACGCAACGGACGATCCGGTGTCTTGACAGCTACAACCTCGGCTCCAATTTAATCCAACGTGTGAGAAGCAGATCCCAGAGCAAACAAACCAGAGATGAAAGATTTCTTTTCAGCCAGTCGGCTGCTCTGAGACAGCACAATGAACACGCGCGCCATGATAAAAGTCTGAGCTGCTTCCTGCTCCATGAATGCGTAAAAAAAGAAAAAAAAGAAAAAAAAACACCATGGCAATAATTTGAGCGAGGGGAAGCAAGTCTTTATTGAACTGCTAATTATGCACCCCAGCTCCAACCGCTGCTCGCTGTTCATTTTCAGACATAGCGGGCCCTGTTGCATTTGTACCTGACGACTAAGAGTTAACAAAAGGCGACATAATTCCCCATTAGTACACACAACGTAACGATGTCGACAACAAAGAGCGAGGCAAGAAGGAAAAGAGAAGAGCTGCAAATTGCACTGCCAATGACAAGGCTTACAATTCCTCCTGACAAAAGAGTTTTCAACAGAAATCAATAGCAAAAACAGCCTTTTTCTGGCTTGTTTCTTCTCAGAAACATCTTTCTTCACATCTTCATACCACAGTAAAGATCAATCATTCTTTGTTACACATACTAACACTTAATAAACCTATTAGTTTGCTGGTAGTATTAAATTGTACACTGCAAAAACTCCAAATCTTACCATGCTGTTTTTCTAATTTCTAGTCAAAATATCTCATCACACTCAATATAAGACAATCACCTAAAGAGAAACATTTCAACTTGTTTTAGGACAAATGCATCTAATTTAGGGAAATTTTATCAAGAAAATTTAACTAAAATTTTACAAGAAAATAAACTTTTTAAAAAAAATTTTTTTTTCAAAATTTATTTGAAGAGTGACAAAGAATTTTTTGCTTGTAATGAGCGCAAAAATAAGAAAATTTTAATTATCAAATAAAAGAAAAAAAAAGAAAAGAAAAGAAAAAAATAAATTAAATTCTCAAAAAAATTTCATGTTTTTTTTTTGTCAGATTTTTTTAAGTGCAGACAAGATCTTTTTTTTTTTGCTTGTACATTGATAAGCGCAAAAAAAAGAAAGATAAAGAAAAAAAAATCTTGAGAAAATTTCACTTGCCTTATTATTAGATTTTTTAAAACAGTAGCCAAGATTATTTTGCTTGTAATAAGCAAAAAAAAAAAAAAAAAAAAAAAAAAAAAATAAGAAAATGTCACTGTTCCACTGGCACATTTTTTAAAGAGTGGCCAAGATTATTTTGCCTGGAATAAAATCTATAATATCTAAAAATATATCTAAAAATATCTGCCAATAGAACAAGTGAAATTTTCTTGATAAGATTTCTTGAAATGAGACGCATAGTCTTAAAACAAGTTCCTATATTTCACTGAAATGTTTCCCTTTAGGTGATTTTGTCTTATACCGAGTGTGATGAGTTATTTTTACTAGAAATTAGACAGATATACTTGGTAAGATTTGGAGTTTTTGCAGTGTATTCTTTTTTAAAAAAGAAGAAAAAAATGAGTCTTTTTACTTGTCACAAAGGCAGCAGGTTTTCCTTTAGGGTGAAGGAGGAAGGCAGGGGGGGTTAGGAAGAAAAAAAATCCCTGTCCCTCAGTGGTAGAGGTCACAGAGATTAGGCGAGGTGCAGCGTGGTGAGTTAATGGAAAGGAGGCTTTGAAAGCAGTGGGGAGAAAGGGGGCAGCCTTGTCGGATCCCTCCTGCCTGCCTGTCAGCACAGAGGAACCCTGGGAGGTGGGAAAAGGAGCGCTCTACACGAATTGTTCAGGAATTCTTGTGAGGTTTCAGGGTGCGACCACCCTCCCCCCCTTTCCTCAACACCGTCACCACCATCACCACTCGATAATGCTCGATAACACCCCCTCATCCACAGCCCCCGTGATTGCATTCATCGCTGCTGCATTCAGCACCTCATAAAGAGTGGCCGCAGAAAGACCCACAATGGGGGACAACAGTTGTCCGACGCTTTGTGAGGTTTCCAATTTGCTTGTGGAGCTCTAAGCCGTACTGTAAAAAGCCGGTTGCATAGTAATGTGATGGGCCTGAAAGCAAACAGTGGGCGTCTATGACTGCACGAAAGGGCGCTTTTTCAATGTAGGGGGGCGGGGGGATAATAAAGCAGAACAGAAAAAGAAATTGTGAGGAATTCAGCTGTGAAAGGACCTGATCTGCTAGTGAGTTCAACTTACTATTAAGGCAGTTCATAAATCTGTAGCAACATAATTCAGTGGCAATCGTTCTACATTTGCACGGCTGCAGACATTAACTTTGCATCAGCATGTAAAAGCAGATACAATTAATTGTGGGATTTTCTACGGCTTCTTTTCATTAATGTGGTTTTACTGCAAAAAAAAAAAAATGCAGCTGCAAATATGAGCCGTTAAGGAAGCATCGTAAAGAAAAGTAGCTGAGCAGCAGCCTGTAAGTGTTGTGGGCTTGGCATGGCCATTAATAATGCATTATTGCTGATTCCACATGCTTCCACTGCAATCATCTTTTGCGAAATGTATATTTTTGCCCCTCCCCACCACAGATCAAATAACTTCATTTGTCATCTTACTCCCTGAGTCATCTCATTGTTTTGTCAAATTAAGTTTCATGGAGAAGCATTGCATCTTGCTCGGCTAGTAATGGCCCATAATTCAAAGCTCTAACTGTAACAGCTCAGTCATCTTTCATGGGACAGATGCCGGCATTTGCAAAGCACGCGCACACACACACACACGCTGATTCCACCCCCTCCTCCCCTTGTTTGGTCTCTTTATCATGGCTGCCTAGCATGTTTGTCTATTGATTCAAACAAACGTAGCCTGACCCTACCTGCTTAATCAAGTTTGGTTGCAGTTGTTGGTAATAGTAAAAGGGGTTGGGGGGTGTGTTGATGTGAGAGACTTGGAGGGATGTGTGACTTGTTAGTTTGCCGCTATGAAAAACGAGCCTCCATTCTGCCGGCGCTGCAGAGGCAAATGTAGCAGAAATTTGCAATGATTAAAAATCTAATGTTTGCTTGCGATGGGAGTCGGAGCGTTCGCATATGCACGAGTAAACTGTGCAAACAGCCTCTTCTGTAGTGTGCACGACAAACCAACAAGCATTTTAATAGCTATACATTGCTTGCACTGTACATTTTTAAATAATAAGAGGTTGTCAGCGCAGCTCTGCAGCTACAAGGCCTGCTCCATCATCCCTCCTGTGGCTTAACACTTTCAATCAAATTACAGCATAAGGGCTTGATTGAGGGAGCTGTGACTGCTGGTGAGCTGCACCTCAGCGGAGGGAAATTAAAGGACAGATAATTTAATTCATCTTGCTGATATGATTGTGGGTAAAAAGGAATAATCTTAGACAGTAATCAGTCTGAGTCCTGGGTTGAAATGATGGTTAAAAGGAACACAGCCAGAATAAATCAGAACTCCAGACTTCAATCTGCATCATTACTGGCTCAGATGTCAGATTTTTCATTATTTATCACAGAAAGAAAAAAAAGGAAAAAAAAAAAAAAAAAAAAGCAGCTCTACTGAGTCGGTTTTGAGAAAAAAGGGGAGGGGGGGAGAAAAAAAGATATCATCTCCCTAAACGCAAAGAGACAACGGGAGTTCCTTTCACGCTTCCACCTCTATTGTCCATCTGCTCCAACGACTCCGATTGTACTTGCAAATTTTTCATTTCTCAAACCCAAATGTGACCTGCCCTGCGAGCGCTGCGTCTCACCAGGATGAGTGTTTCTGAAAAGCGTTAACGTAGACGGTGGAGGATGCTCGCTGGCTGTCTGCACTGCTGGTCCAGCCCCTTTAGGAGTTAACACCAGACACACACTCCCTACAGACGGCCTTCAAACACGGATGAAGGCTTTAAAAAACTACAATAAAAGGTCTCATTGCAGAAAATCTTTTTCTGTCTTTTCTATTTTTCTTCCGGTGAGTTTTTCATTCAGTTTCAGCAGCGATATGCAGCAGAAAATGTTACAGAAACAAAGTAAAGAAAAAGAAGTGTGTGCAGCTCATGCTTTCTGGATTTGAGTTAGAGGTTTGTTCACTGGAGTGCTTAGAGGTCTCCCAGTTGATGCGTGGGTGACAGGGAGTGTGTGTGTGTGTGTGTGTGTGAATAGGGGTGTGGATTAGCCAGGCTTCCATAGACAAAAGGCAGATGGATTTGCACGGCTCTGGCTTATTCAGAGTGGGTAAAAAAGGTCAGAGGGAGAGCAGCGAGCAGCTATTGTTTTCCTCCGCGATGACTGCTGTAGAAAACAAAGATGTGTCCCTCACCTCTGATTCATCCCGGGCCTTGCAAAAAGTTCAGCCTGAATCTTAAAATGTTTCAGCAATCAAACACACACACCCAACTCACCTAAGTGTGAGGTATGCACTGAGGTTATCACATAAACTGATCTTACACACAGACACACAACCACATCCACGTAAAACTTTGTATAAAATGCAAATATTCAGCTAACACGTTTAAATTCCTAACTATTCATTTCAGCTAAAATCCAGTAGAACTTCCCCCAGGATGAAAATCTTGCAATATTAAGGCATTAAAATCTAAATGTTGCACTCCAGCAGCAGCTGGAGGAAAGGAAACCAGCAGCGAATCCCATTAAACTGACGTTTATTACAGCGTTACGGGGAGATGCAGCTACAAGCAGCCCCTGGGCCGGGATGCATGTCAGTCAGCGTCTGAACTCCACACACACTCACTGCAAGCTCACCTTCAACAAATATTCACACGCTCGCTCATTTTTCTCCTTCTTGGCAAGAATTAAAGGAAAAAAGAGTCATGGCTGCAACAGCATCAAAGACAATATCTAGAGATGAATGTAAAGCAGAACACACTCCTTAGCCAGGGATGGATGGATGGATGGATGAATGAATGAATGAATGAATGAATGAATGAATGAATGAATGAATGAATGAATGAATGAATGAATGAATGAATGAATAAATGAGGAGTAAGAGCAGGGCAGACTCGTCAGCATCTTTGGAAAAGATTTTTTCAGAGCAGAAATTTAACCGACTTGAGCGTGTTAATAAGTAAAATATCCTACCAAAGATCCACGGCGAGGTAATGCAACACACACCTCCTCCTCCTCCGTCTAGTTCCCATTTCACTCCGGCTGCACAGACACCTCAGAAACACCAGCAGCAGAGGAGGCAGAGAGGGAGATGGAGGGAGTTTCATCTCCTCCCTTCATCCCCTTTCCCTCACTTGGAAATATATGGAAAAAAATGAAAAAGCTCCCAGCTTCCTCTCCTCCTCCATTTTTCTGCCAATTGTCTCAAATGATGTTTTTTTTTTTTAAAGGAGAAATGCAGCAAAAGATTTCTCTCCGTTTTTTTTTCTTGATGCGATTCAGCGCACGTTAAAGAGGAGAGGAGAGGAGAGGAGTGAGATGACCGGCAGCCTCTGCCGCTTCCACAGAGATGATTTTTCCCTTTTTTCTTCTTCTTCTTCTATTTTTTTAAAGAGAGAGAGACTACAAAGTGCACTGTGGGGCTCCTCCTTATATTCCTCCCATCCCTCCCTCCATTCCCGGCCCTGTCTACAGCACATGTCACCTCCCCTCGTTGCCATGGCGACGGCTCCACATGTTGCCGACAGGAGGTGAGAGGAAGAGGAGTTTAGGAAAAGCGAGTAAAAGGAGGGGGTGGGGGCAAAAATAAAGATGAGGGGAGAATGTGGATGAAAAAAATAGGAAAGAAGGGAAAACAAGTGGAGAAAGGGAACGGGGTGAGGCTGTGAGGAAAAGATTAGAGGAGAAAAGATAGGAGAAGAAAAGGAGCAGCGAAAACATCCGTCTCTACAGCAAATTCAGTCTGAAATTCTGAGAACGGTTCTGAGGCGAGGCTCTTTCTCCGCTTTGCTGGGAGTAAATGGAAATATCTTCAGGCAGATCTGCTGCAAACAAACCTGCTTCTGCTCAGCTCAGGAAAATGAATGGGACTAAAGATTTCTCTGAGAAATAAGCTGGATTATCCACACCGGCACTGCAGCCTTTCTTCACTCGACTTATTAGATTTTACGACTTTATTAGATACACTTACTTAAAATATGGCATGTATCCTCACAGAGGAAGAAAAAAGTCAAGATCTGATTAAAATGACTCTGTATCCAATTTTAAAATCCATTTATAATCAGTTCACCTGGGTCAGGAGTGTACACCGTCATTCACACAGCATTATTCGACCATTGAACACATCTGAGGCTATGTGGAGTTCAGTCTGAAAACTTTCAAATGTAGATGTTAGAAACCAGGGATCAAACTATTAACACCCCCCCCCCCCCCCCCATATTATGATAGTTTTATCTGTATGGAACTACAACTCCTCTATGGAATCTGTTTCTATTAGAATATTAATTAATTAATTTTTGTTAACTTTGTTGAATCTTAGGGATGTTTGATACTGTCGTCTGATATCAGCATTAAAGTGTGATATCGGAAAATCTTTTTAATAATTAAATCTTGTTGTTCCTTCACAAAATCCCGTGAGATCTTGTTCTATTGGCATTGGTCCAGCGTGTAGAAAAGTCCCTGTTATTGTGGAAGAACTTCATATCCCAGCATTCCTTTCAGAGTCATGTGACTGCGGTGCAGCTGCTGCTGCTACAGACTGACTTGCTTTAAAGCTGCTGGTTTTAAGTTGTTGGTTAAGTTACCGAGTTGTCAGAAAATTATAATTAGCCACATGTTGGCTAATACCTGCTAGTGTCTGATATCTGGCAGCCAGATGTCCAAAGTGAACTCCTCTGGCTGAGTTAAGCCTGTTTTGCTATCTTTGCTCTCAGAGCAGAAGTAAAACTCAAAATATGAGAGCTACACCCTCACAGTTGTATGTATATATTGGATCGTTTGTCATATTGTATATCGGTTGATATCGGATATCAGAAATTAAAGCTCCGTTCAGACTTGCACTGGAAAGTGGTAATAGTATGGACATTGTCCTTCATACCATTTGCATTCATTCATGTGTTCCGGTCTTTTACCTCAGACATGTACGGCATGTACCGGCTGCTCACCATGTCATAAGAGCAGGAATGTTGTGGATGCACAAGTAAATGTTCAGGACAAGGTTATAATAGCTTTAGATTTTTAATTCAGTTTTTACTTTTTGATTTTGAATTCAGTTAGTTTTAGTTAGTTTTTTGTGCAGGTTTGCTAATTTTTGTTAGTTTTTATTTTTTGGAAAAAGCTTGGTTTTCTTTTTAATTTGTATTTGTTTCAGGGTTAGTTTTAGTTTTTAGGATTTGTTTTTACTGTAAATTGTAGGTATTTGTCTGGTATGACATTCAAAATCATCAGAAAGTCACTTGGAGTCAAACCGTTCAAGGAAAGTAATTAGATTAAATAGAATTAGATGTCATATCAACCCCAAAAGCTAATATATTAAATAAATTCACAAAGACTAAAACTAAGGATGTTTTTGACATCATTTTAGCTAGTTTCATTTAGTTTTGTAAATACATAATACAGTTTCAGTTGCTTATCGTTTTTTAAAAAACTGTCATTTTTATTTTCATTTCAGTTAATGAAAATGGTTTTCAATTTTATTTTTCGTTTTTTTCGTTAGTTTTAGTTAACTATAAGAACCTTGGTTAAAGACAGGGTTGAAGGGAGAGTATGGCTGTACTGATGTATCCTCAACATTTCCTAATGTCTGAAACCGCCCGAGAGGAAAAAGTCTGCAAGGAAGAAACTTGTTTGAAAAGACAAGTCCAGTTAAAGAGCCGATGGACTGAAAGCAGCTTAAGAGTTGTTTGTAAAAGAGCTAGTTTAGAACATCCCTACTCCCAATTATAAAAATGTACTATCGTAAAAGTAAAAATCAGAGTTGTGTTGAAATGCATCGACTTATTAGTAATGAATCAATTTCAAATGTTTAATCTGGCACTTTGTAACTGGCAGCCTGTTGCACTGATACATCTTTTGTTACTATTCTCTTGCTGGATTAATGAAAAAATACCACTAGCATGCATTGAATTTTATGCTTGGACCAACAATGCCCTATATATCCCTTGATTATCTCTCTCCCTTCTCCTATATTCTTTGCAACTACTCTTTTCTTTTTATCTATTCTTCCCCTGTATTTCGTTCGATACATATTAGCGCCCATCCTATCTTCCGTTATTTATACGTTATATTTCCATTTAACTTTTCTTTTTTAGGTTATTTTCTTCATAATATAGTGTTTTTTTTTTTTTATTTTTATTAATGCATTTTTTTATATATTTTGTTATTTAATTCATATTTGGTAAAATTTTCTGTTTCCGAATTTATAATTATTTTTATTATTTTTTTTCTTAAATTTTTATTAACCTACCTATTGGTTTCTTATTTTATGGTTTTAATTCGTGACTGAGTCTATAATTTGATTTCTTAGCTTTTGATTTCATCTCATGTTCGGTGATTTTTTTTTAGATAAATTTATCCTAAATTACATTCTCCCCCAAAATCGATATACTCCTACTCTCATAAATTTTTATCACTTTATATCTTTTTTCTTTGTATTTTTTTCCTTACTCTTCTTGTTTTAATATCTCCCACATTATTTTTATAAATTATCTTTTGTCTATTTATTTCTATTTATTCATTTTTTTTTCTCTCTATATTTCCATTCACGGATAACCCTCATTCCTTAACACACTATTTCACAATACTTTCCCGCCACTTATTATGCCCCTTTTTTCATACCCCTCCCTCCCCCCCACTCATCCCACTCCTCCCCAACTATTCTATTGATTGATTTCTTTTTCTAATCTCTTCCCCCTACCTTCTTTTCCCCTTCTAATTTCCCTTCTCTCCACATCCAGATCTCATAGCCTTCCGAAACTACATTTCGCCCAAATCCACCCCTTCTTTTATTTCCATATTTTCTTTCCTCCCATTTTTTCTTAATTTGATTCGATATCTGCCATGTTTTTTTTAATCGTATCTATTCTTCTCTTTTTTTTATCTCATCATGTTCATCTTATCATTACTCCTTTTTTATTTGATTTTTTTTCTTTCAATTCCTTCCCCTTTATTTTTTTCCTATTTTTTCTTTTTTTTTGTTCTTACCTATTCTTTTTTCTAAGTTCCTTTTTTGGAGGCCTATCTTCCTAATATTTTATTTTTTTCATTATTTTCTTTCCTTCCTTTTTCCTTTATTTTTTTTCCATTTTAGATTATTGATATTATACATGAGAGAAAATATAAACCTCAATTCAAAAATATTCCCTTGTTTAGGTCCATTTTTTTTCTTTTTTTTTTTTTTTTATGGATATTTTCCTTTTTTAACAGTAAATTGTCTTTGTTCCTCCTTTCCTTTTGAGGGAAAATTTTATTAAGTTTGGAAGTCTTGCCCCTCCCCCCCCTTGAAAATATACTTTCTTATTTGTTACTGGATCTCTCAAATTCAACGCCCAACAACGTTACTTAGAGATGTATTTAGGAGCTCACCCTTATTAATGTCTTTTTTAATCCCCCGGAAACCCGCCAATATGATTTCCACGGTGCTGTTAGCTGAAAATGTAGCATATGTCAGATTTTTAAAGAAAGAAAATAGAAAGGAGTGGGACAAAAATACATTCCAGGCCTAAAAGTCCATTCATGCTCAAAGCAGAAGACATGTACAGATGGATGGACAGTTCTGTCCGTCTCCTGTGTCGGTTACGTGTAATTTGGTGTGTTTTCAGGGTTCTAGTGGATCCGTCACTCGACGCAGAACACCACCACCAGAAACCGCAGGGTCAGTGTTGAGCTGTATTGCTGGCATACGAACCAGCGACAGCAAAAACAGAGAAGAGAAGAAACGGTGGGGAAAGACGGGAAGAAGAAGGAGAAAACAGGTGTAGCTTTAGAAGGAAGGCTGTGTAAGTGTGTCGGCCATGTTGGTTGATTGTAAACAGTGTTATAGCGGTGCATTACCGCCACCGACCAGTCTGACACTGACGTTGGGTCACGGAAGTGAACTCTGAACTTAGTACTTAACAACCATGGCAACTTAGAAGACACATGAAAGTATGAAAGTGGTGACGCATGGCAACATTTTAAACAGATGTCCCTATTTACGTATGTAAGGGAGCATAAATGGACCTTATGAAGTGACCTCCAGAAAATGTAACACTGAAAGGGATGTCCTTAAGGTGTAGGACAGAAATCCAGCAAAGACATGACCCCAGAGATGAATCTGGACCTTTAGTTGGTCCATATACTGTTGGTTGAAACGGTCTCCATGGAAGGGTGGCTAAATCAAATCAATTGAATTGAAGATACTTTATTTAAAGCCATTCTTAAGGAAGGGAAGCAGGAAGAACAGGCTGAAGTATGCCACATGACCCAAGAACTGGACTGAAAATCAACGACAACAGGTCTGATGGAGGGATGAATCCACCCCAGAACCCTGACCTCAAAGCAAATGAGAAATAACAGCAGGCTGAAGACTTCCACACAGTATTCTACTGTAAATCACACTCATACAGTCATTATATACTGTGTACCTGCGTGTGTTTCTGCTTTCCAACCCATCTATGCAGTTGCAATCAGCCACCGACACAAAAACCCCTGAACAGGTGAACTCAATCACACGGTGGCTTTACAATACTGGGCTAAGAAGTCATGTTGACATGATCGCCCACGTTAAACTGAGCCCTGACCAGGTACTGCTCAGGGACATGACCTTCACACAAGCTTTAACTTCACAAAAGCCACACAGCAAACCAAAAAATGCAGCACAAATGAAGAGAACAAGAAAACATCTACATGGAAGAAAAGAATGATAAATGAGAATAAGAATAAATGCCTACATCTTTATTGAACACCTGCTGAGATGAACTGGACTTGTCTCAGCATCTCCCCCCAGTAGATGGCACCCTATGTGACCACCTATATCCCCTATAGGACAGACTGGAACATTACAGGAAAGACCAGCGCTGTGACAGGAAGGTGTCTCATCCTGTGTCTGATCAGTGCATCTATCAGTCTTTGTTTGCCAACAGAGAGAGAATGATTGACTAATTTATGCTGTCAGGAAAGTGACCTGAACATGTCTACACACATGCACAAACATGCCACAGCCGCCATTAAGCCTCATCAAATTATGAGGCAAATGACTTATTAAACGTGGAGTGTGTGTGTGTGTGTGGGGGGGGGGCGGGGGGACAGTGGTAGGCTCTGAGCTGCAGCAAACATCAGAGACAGAGCAGAGCAGTATGTTAGGAACGTGTGTTTGTTCGCATGTGTGTGTGTGTGTGTGTGTGTGATGGGGCGGCTGTGCAATGCAGAGAACAATTCTACAGTTTTACCCTTCAGGTGTGGATATGAGGTTTGTTGGTGTTTGCGTGTGTGTGTGTGTGTGGGTGTGTGTGTGTGCATCTGCTGGCAACTCCCACCTACCCGTGTTTGCAGCTCAGCTCGGAGGAGAAAGTGAAGGTGCAAAGAAAGCAGATGCTGCCTAATGCAGATGACAAGGTCCTTTCGTGGTCAGTGTGTGTATATGGAGAGGAGCTCTTCAGTTTATCTTTCAATTCACCCCCCCAACATACCCCTCCAACTCCTTCACAGACACCCCCACACAACCTTTTGTCTCTCTTGGTGACAGCTGGAGGTGGCAGGCAGGGAGGACTCAGCTCTACTCTCTCTGCAGAAGGGGGAGTTGCTTTGTGGTTGATGGTTTGGGAGGGGGACCAGTGCCTTTCAGTCTAATCCCCCCCCCATCCTCTTAATGCTTCTCTCGACCCCCACCTGCCCTATTCTCACTGTTCTGAACGCAAACTAACAGAGCTGGAAGTTATGGGAGCTTTGGGTGCCGATATTTCATCGCTTCTCCTTCCTGCAGCAGGGAGATGGCGTGCAGCTACATGTACGGCCATCCACCACACACACACCAACGCTGCCACATGTACCTGCTGCACCCGTCTGTCTGCATCACACACACACACACAACAACAGCCTAAAAGCAGGAGGATTCATCACCTCAGTGGAAACTTTAGTGCATCTCTGAACTCTCAATCCACCGATGTGGCGATTTATTGCATCTAAATATTTCTCTGAGATCACAGGTATGGGATTAACTCTGTCCAGACTGGCTGGGGCTATTTGATATGGAGATAAAAGGATTATTTTCATTCAGGATCATATAAAAAAGAAAATAAACCCCATTTCAGATCCAATGTTTACAACAGGGTATTAGAGCCACATTAAGAACATTTTTTTTTTTACAGACTTTGAGAATAAAATTGTAATATTACAAGAAAAAAAGTTGTAATTTTACTGGGAAAAAGTTGGTATTTTACAAGAATAAAGTCGTAAATTTATGAGAATAAAGTAATAAATTTACAAAACTGAAGTAATTTTAGCAGAATACAGTCGTAATTGTATTCGTAAGTGGACAATAAAAGATGCAAGAGTGTAACACAGGCTTTGGTTTAAACTTCTCAAGTCATTAAACAATTTTTAGGTGTAAGTCAAAAAGGACAAAAGCACTCTGAATTGTGAGACAGGAGGCAGGTCAGATGTTCCCTGATCATCACTGAGCTGGATCACACCATCTATGCTGGATGTCGTCTTTTTTCCAGGTCAGAGCATTAAAACCAACTGAGGTTAACGAAAGAGCTCCACAGAGTAGAAATACTTCATCCAAAGACGGAAGTTCTGGTTGCTTCGATTCACCTCCAGCTGCAGATTCTTCTCGTCTCTTTGCTGCTGCACTTTCTTCTTTTAGTCTGATGTTGGATGATTTATAGGGGTGTAATGATTTGGTTTAACAACGATTGATTCATATCATAATTCATGGTATCTGATCTGATTCGTGGACGATATTGGTTCATTTATAACGATACGATCTGATTTGGTTCAGTGACTTGAAATGGAATCAAAAACCATGAATTGTGATATGAATCAAATCTTTAAACCGAATCCTTACATCCATAATGATTTAATACACTTTCGCCCTTCTTTTTTAAGATCCTGAGATGGCTCCTATATCCCAAATCATTTACTGCTTTCCTTCCCCGTCACAGCAGCTATTCATTTATTCTTATTTCACTTTACTTACCCACAATACTACTCTGTTTAAGAGCATATTAAACATTTATCTCTTGCTCTTAGACTTTTGCATGTGTATCTAAAATTGATCTCTTTTGATAAACTTGAGTGAGTGAAATGAGTGAACTAAGATGTTTGGTTTGCTTCAAACTCAACGGGGGAAAAAAAAAGCTTTTTTCCTCTCCATCATTTAGAGGAGAAACACAAGTGATTTCTTTGTGACCTCTCAAGGGACATGTTGTCGCTGTAAATGGCCCAATGAGGGAGTTTCTGGAAGTAAATGACCATGAACGGGCACAAGGAGAGTGTTTAGGAGAGTGTTTTTTAAACTTTTTGAGCCATGACCCCCAAAATAACATATTTTGGTGTTCATGACTGAATGAATGTGTTAACAACAGATTAATATCTTTGCATAGCCCCCCAAATCCCAAATCTATTTAATAAATAGGCTCTATTTTTCCTTAATGATCTGGTGATCGGGAGTCGGGACCTGGGGGGGGGGGGTCGGGACTGGGGGGGTCGGGGGTTGGGAGCAAGCTTGCCTCATATCATGAAAGTCCTGGGTTCAAGTCTGCTTTAATGCAAACAATATTCTTTTTTATTCTCCATAATCTTGTTGTGAATCTAAATCTATCTATCTATCTATCTATCTATCTATCTATCTATCTATCTATCTATCTATCTATCTATCTCAACATGGAGAAAAAAAATATTGTCCACCCAAAACAGGACTTGAACCTGCAACCTCAGAACCACAGGGCAAACCTACTACCAATTACACCACAAGCACTTCCTCTAACAGTGCAAGTAATGATATGACCGCTGCCTCCCATCTTATTCTCGTCTTCTTCCCCTGTTGCTGTTTTTACCGGCAGCTGGCTAACAATTCATAAGTTGCGTTACTGCCACTTGTAGGGAGTGTGAACTGTCGCTCATTTAATGATGTCACTCTCTGACCCTGACATCTGATTGGCTAACCCGTTGGCCAATAGGCAGCATGCAGTAAGAGAACGTCAGACATAGCTCGCTTTAGCATGCTCAGAACCTCGCCAGAGCAGGTACAGAAAATGTATCCCCTCAGCTCGGAAAAACCCCAGTGGAAAAGCCCAAAAACCGAGGCGAGGTGAGGGGAGTTGATCAGAAAAGTGATGGTGGAAAAGGGGCATATGTCAGATGTGTTTTAGGAAGTTTTTCTGTCCATGAGCTGAAGAAAAATAATGAATTGCTTTTGCAGCATATTAACAACACTACTTAATTGGATTTCTACTTGTTTTAACTCGATTCACTGGTTGGAAGATACTCATCAGGGGTACCTTGATATCCTTTACTGTATATTTCTCCACATCCCTTTTCAATTCAACTTTATTACAGACTCACAGTCCAAAAATTCATAAAAAAAAATAAATAGACAAGCAGCCACAAGACAAGAAATAACAAGAAACAATTACATACACAGAAGACTGCTACACCAGTACCTCCATAACGAGGACTGATAGCAGACACTACAAAGGGTAACATCAACTAACAACACCACCACTTGATTTTTAGACATATTGAGGCGACGGATGAAACTGTACATTAGCTTATGCTGCATTGCCTGTAACGTGCTCACCCCAGCTGAGACAAACATCTCACTAGCACTAAACCATCTTGGTCTCCAAAGCAGTACCCGTGGAGCATCGTAGGCCACATGCAGCCTCTGTATGCTTCTTTTTTTGAAAATGGACCATAGGTGAGCTGTATACAAACTTGTGCAATATGAATTAAACAACATTGTTTTAACTTTGTGCAGGATCCAAATTTACGTGCCAGTGTTTGCCTGAGCATATACTGTTCTGCACTGCACACTTATATCGGCATCATCAGACAAGTCGTCTCTCAAAAGATATTCAATTTAGCTTGTTACAGTCAGTAACAAGCTAAATTGAATTTAATTAGAAACTTCATTATTTGCTATGAAGAAATTTGCAACTTAACAGACTCAAGCTTATAATGCAATTTTTAACTCCAAGGACTATTTCTTCAGTGGGTTGTTCAGCGCTAAACTATGTAGTTTTTCCATAACTTCAAAGAAATTTTTGCATTTTACTAAAGTTTGAAATAGGTATGTTCTTACTCAGGGTCATGAACACTGAGCTGAATTATAATTATAAAGCCTCCACCTAAAAGAGCTTTCCATTGAACACACTGCATTTTAAATGGCCCTGGTGTGAATGGGAAGTACTGTACGAGGCCAGTGGAGGGGATGTACTGTGTGAAATACCAAAGGTTTGCATTGGATTTTACAAGGATCTGATCGCAAAAGATTTGTCTGAAAGGAGCTTTGTGTCCATGCTGAATGGGCCTTCTGCATTTAGTGCTTTTCTGTGAGCAGAATCTCTAATGTTAGTTTGTTTTAATTCTCCTACCAAGCCACTCTTTGCTTTTGCAGAAGCAACAAGACAATTTTGGGAGCCTGCTCTCACAGACAACTGAAGTAAAAGTTTTCAAAAATGGCAAAAGGAGTGACAGAGCGCTGATTGGAGAGAAGAAATCCGTAGGATTTGTACTGTCCTGAGCTGAACAATGTAACCAAAGATATGCAAAAATATTAACTACAGTAGACACAATTACACCAAATTACATTAATATTTTGTCCGAAGAAAAGTTGTGTTTAGACAGATTTTTAAAAACTTTACTACTATCGCCATGATTGGTAAGTACAAATTGTCGTCTGTAGGTGTGAGATGGTGTGAGCAGGCCAATCTGCTGCACCACTGGGGAGCATCATGGCATTTTCTTCTTAAAAAAAAAAAAGAAAAGAAAAATCAAAGAAAAAAATATCAATATTTTTTGACCAGCAGACCAGTCAGGCCACTTAGGGCCTCCATGCCACTGGGTCCCGCTGCCCCCTCCAGCAAGTCTTTGCAGCACTGTGACACAATTTGTCAGGTGTACAGTAGGTGGATCAAATACAAACCAAGGATGTCAGAATGGTAGAGTTTTTCATTCTCATCCAACCACAATTAAATTCACTATCTGGACGGTGGATGGATCTAAAAAGGTTTTTGTCTTTATTTTTGGAGCAATGACGAGCAGAAATAAAACGGAGGTAAGGAGGCTATTTATTTTTTTTTTTTTTAATGTAAGGAGTAGAACCGATAACTGTTCAGAAATGTCAGGAGTAGAAATATAAAGTAGGCTAAAATTAACTACCTCAGTAAAGTTGAACAATTTATAACATTTCTAATCAAGTTTAAGTATTTTCACTTTATTTTCCACATCTGTTATTTATTTTATGGCTAAACTTCACTGACCATGGCAGAAAAACAGGACAGTAAGAAGATGTCGGATGGTACTGGGTCAGGTGTGACTTGAGCTGTTCGGTATGTGGAATGTCCATCAACTCCTTCCACCTCTTTCTAAGCACTTTGAATGTCTGGTAGTTTTAGCAATTCACAATTTCACATAAACCAGAATGGAAAAATTTTACATTTTGCAAAGGAAAAATGCTGCAGATGCATCCAACAGCATGAGGCTTTATCACAAATCTGTGTATGTGTATATCTATAGTTTTCTCCAGCGTTATAAAGCTTAATCATGAAACTGTGTGCATTTGCATGAATAGTATTTCTGCTGCCATTAGAATTACAATCACAGAAGTAAAAAAGAAGCAGTTTTATCATTAGTGAGTTTTAAAATAAGAGATAAAAAAAAAATTATATTTTGTTGATTTTTTTGGATATTACACCAAAAAAAACAAAAGAATTTCCACGTTTTTTTTTGAAACCCCCCCCCCCCCCATTCTTGTGTGATTTGGATTTCGACCCCCACTTCTTTTTTTTACCCTTTTTCTCTTTCCTTTTTTGATTTATAACTCGTTCTTCCTCCGGCTCGAAGTGGCTTTTCAAAACATTTTAAAAAAATAAATAATTTTTATATTATTTTTCCCCCCCCTCCCCCCTCTTTTTTTTTTTTTTTTTTTTTTTTTTATTCCTACATAATTCTCCTTCTCATCTAATCGGGGGGGGGAGGGGGATACCTTGGGGCTTTTTTTTTTTCTTTTTTTTTGTATTTTTTTAAATATATATCATTAATATTATCCTCTTTTTTTTCTTTTTTTTCAAAAGACAAACTACAAACCTAAACAGGAACTTTGATTCTCCTCTGACTTTCACATCCTCTTCAGTCACAATAGATCATATTATACACCAAAACCCCAGAAAAGTGAAATTTGATTTCATGGCACCTTTAAAACTGATAAAACTGAGACCCTGAGTGAGGCAGAGAAAAGGGGGATTTGTTTTATTTTGTACTTTCAGTTCTGTAATCATGAATAGAGGAAAAACCGCTGAATTTTAAAGGTAGCTCTGTCTGTTTAGAGCAAATAAACCTGCAGATGTAAAGAAAAGAAAAATATTGGATTATCACCCAGCAGCCAAGATATGCATCTGTTTGCACATCACATCAGGACATGTCAGATAAAAAGAACCTCTGCCCAGGATAGCTCCAGCTCTGCTTAGATATGATCAGCAGGGATGCACAGATGTGCAGATGGATCATTTCAGCTTTTTTTTATTTTTTTGTTGTTGTTTTTTTAAAGTCTTATTAAAGTCTGTGATTTTCTGTCACAAAATAAGCAAAAACACCACAGAATTTTAAAGTCTTTTAAGAGACTTTTTTAAAAATCCAATACACACCTGACAATACTCCAGTCATTTACAGCACATATATTTACAAAAAATAAGAGTGAATTATGAAAATTGCAGGGGAAAACACTATCATCCAGTGCAAACTCCATGAAATTGTCTGTTTTGTTTTATGGTAAATTATGTGCCCAATTTCCACTCCATATCGCAGATTACTATAAACTATGCACATGTATGGTCTGGAGAATGCACACACTGTCATCACACATTCTTCCTTCAGAAATACACACAGTTATATGACGTACGTTTGATGTGGTTGGGCTGAACATGCTAACAGACCAGCATCACATTGGTTCCCTTGGAGAATCCAACCCTTTCTTGGCCAAATTAGTCTCATTAAATACTATATAAGATTTCCTCCAAAATAAAATCTGTTACACCTCACCTTTATTCAAGATGTAACTGAATATTCATGTGGTTTATAATTTAACGTTGTACATATAGACATGCAAGTTTCACAGAAAAGGATCAAGATGTGCTTATTCAGTCAAGACAGGCTTTTTTTTTATACAACTGCTTGTTAAGAGCATCCTCATGGTTCATATAAGGATGCCCTTCATACAACTTCCAATTTCAAAATGCAGCAGTGAAGACAAGATCCTCAGAAAAGGTGCATGAATATTAATAACAGTGAAGAAAAATTTAAGACGCCCCTTTCACATCTTGCAGTTTGCAACAGATTTAAGAGATTTCTTCATTGAAAATTTTTAAATGCAACAGCGGTTGTCGCTTCTTTAAAAGATGCCCAAACTTTAATTTTTTTTATGACATCAATGTCTCATTCCCTCTAATGTAACCATGACAGCAAAATTCTGTTGTGCATGAGATTTCTTTTAAATAGACTTACATAACCATAACCAGTTTAGTTTTCTGAGTTCTTGTTGATGTGTGGAATGTACTGGTACTGGCCATTAAGTTCTCTGATATGTGAGACCTGCTTGATTTTATTCTCTGCTACCACTCCCATACAGAACCCTGGGTGACCAAGTCCCTGCTGTCATTAACTAAGGACCAACAGAAGATTTTAGACCAACAGTCTCCACATAATGAGCTCAGAAAACATCACTCATCCCACGGCCGTTAAAAACAGCCACGTCTCCCTCTTTGTGTGATGGCTTCAGAGCGACACGGACATCAACTCCACCGTCAGCTCTGTCAGATGGAAAAGAACATCAGAGGCTACCATCGCCTGGATACTCGCATACAGCTTGTGTGATATTCAAACCGTCACTGATGGACACCAAATGAAAGGGTCGCTCTCTTGTTTTTCACCAAAATGACAGCTCATTCAGCTCAGGACCACCAAACCATTGTCCTTTGTGTGGGGCAGGATATTTAGGATTCCTGTGACCCACCATTGCTGCCCCCACGTATCTCGTCTTCAAGGATGGCATCCAAGACAAAAGAGCCATCAACCGCATGATATGGTAGCCCCTCAGCCCTGACGCCCCCTGGGACATAAATCTTCAACGTACAGTATGCAAGCATAACATCTGGTCTGACTGGCAAACTAACAGCGGCTAAATATTTTATCCAGTTTGTCTTATAACAGAGCAAAAGTTACAGCCTATTCTCTGTCATATAGAGGAAAGAATGAGTAGCCAAACATTCACACAAAAGCACAACACACTAGTATATATAGCAGATTCTGAGGGTGCATTCACATCAGGAAAGTCAGCTGGACTCGGGACCATTGGGACTTGGATTAGTTAGAAGGTGCAACTATCTTTCCGACCAATATCATGCTAAAGTCAAGGGGCAAACTCCGCTGGAGGTGAGTGAAGCCTGGAAGTAAAGTTAAATATTTGTACTTCTTTCTTCATCTGCAAGGGGTTGGCTCCAAAACAGAGCAAATCCCCATGGACTCCCATGTTCAAAAGGACAACCTCACAACAGAAATAAACATGTTTACAGCAGAAATAAACATGTTTACAGCCTGGGTCAAAACATCATTTTAGGTTTAATAGGTAAAGTTTACCTTTATGTCAACTGTGAGGGGGGGTGAATATTTTATATAACTCCGCTTTGATGGTTTTTAATCTTGAAATTACATCTTGATTGACAGGCAGCAGACCGGGTGCCGATTTTAGCTGTGGAGGCTAATAGTTAGCTCCCTGCTTGTTCCCAGGAAGGCCTCAGCCTGTAGCAGAGTTGCACAACAGCGGTTTTTAATTGATTAACAGCAAGTCTGAGCGTGTCTTACCTTTGAAAAACCTATCTTTGTTCTTTCCTGTTCACTTTGGATTAGCTTGGTTAGCATTAGCTTGACTGTCAATCATTTACCCCAAGGCTCGGAGTGGCCTTGCCGTTGACCATTTTTTTTTTTCCAGGAGTGACAACACACGTGACAAGACAAGTTGGCGATCGTGGGAAACGCCCAACTGGCTTCACTTTCAACTCTTCAGACGTAACTGGATACTAGACGTCCATTTTTTTTTACAGTCTTTGGCAAAAAAGGAATCGTACCATAAATAACTTACTCCACTCTTTGCCAGAGGTGACGCTGCATCAAGCATTACTGAAGAAAATAGGAGACACACAATGCAGAAGAAAATTGGTTTTTCTGTTGGTTACTGCAGCCCAGCTTCTGTTTCCACCACATCAGCGTAAAACATGGAGCTGCATCAGATCCTAGCAGCCATGAGTTGATCATTTCTATAAGAGCTTTTACTGTGTTTTCCCACATTTGACCATGAGCCATTTCTCCTGTCCAGAGCCACCTATCGTACCACTCATGTTTTTGTTTTGGTTATGTTCATTTACTGTATAATGTACTTTTGTTTGTAGTCCGTTTCCTGCATTTGATCCACTTGACGACCACTTCTTTGATCCAAATCAGAGTCCGTTAGTAAATTCACAATTCCCCAAAGAAAGCAGCCTTTTGAGCAAACTTGCTAGAACTCGAATAAAAACTGATGTAAATACCACCGACCATGCTTATAAAATTAAAGTTCTCAGAGTCTGAAGGAGAGATTTCTAAGAAATCCTGAAGAGAAATCTAAGAGATTTTTTTCCGAGCAGAGGACAATTGGCTGATCCGTGCTGTGTCCCACAACCCTTACAGCCAAAGGCCTGCTGGCCTGGGAAAGGGACAGGCAATCATATAAAGTTTAAGCTGTGTGGTGGAAGTGTGCAGATGGGTTTCTGTGTTGGAAGATATTACCCACTGTATATTCTCAACAAAACTGTATACGGGGAAGCCTGTCCCAGAGGGAGACCAGGCTGTTCACACAGAAAAGACGGGAGATCGACAGGGATCGGGAGCACTCAGTGATGCGGACTCTGCATCGGTCAGTCGTGGTGAAGAAGGAGCTGAGCCAGACGGCGAAGCTCTTGATTTACCGGTCGATCTATGTTCTTACCTTCACCTATGGCTATGAGCTCTGGGTCATGACCAAAAGAACAAGATTGCGAGTACAAGTGGCCGAAATGAATTTCCTCTGCAGGGTGGCCGGGCTCTCCATTACAGATAGGATGAGAAGCTCGGTCATTCGGGAGGAACTCAAAGTAGAGCTGCTGCTCCTCCACACCCAGAGGAGCCAGAGGAGGAGGCTCGGACATCTGGTCAGGATGCCTCCTGGATGCCTCCCTGGTGAGGTGTTCTAGGCACACTCCATCGGGACGAGACCCCAAGGGGGGACCCAGGACACGCTGGAGCGACGACATCTCCCAGCCGGCCTGGGAACACCTCAGGTTCCCCCCGGTTGAGCTGGTGGCTGTGGCCAGGGAGAGGAAAGTCTGGACTTCCCTGCTTAGGAAGCTGCCCCCGCGACCCGACCTCGGATAAGCAGAGAAGACGGTACAGTACTGTTGGCTACTCGGGTTATATCACTCTAAATAAAGCAGTTATCTCAACTCTCAAATTATGCATAAGACTTACTTCTATTTAAAGCAACCCTTACCGATCTTGCATTTCAGAAAGCACAGTAAGATTATTTGAATATAAACAGTCCCGCCTCACTCCTAAGACACACCCCCTCTTTCTCTCTGCCTCCCAATGCAGAAGCAAAGGTCTGACAGGCAGGTCCCTCGGCCAACCCTAAGGGTGCACCCCACTTCAAGGATTGGTTGGAGTTTTCATTGAATATTTAGAGATTGAATAATATTTTATTTTGATTGAAGGTGGGTCTGTCTTGTATTTCAGAGTTCCATTACCTCATTCATAGCATTTTACCCTATTAAAAAAATAGTGTAACAATGCAACATCGGCAAGAGTTGCTTTAACTATATTTTGAGGTAATCTCAAACATGAGGTTTGTGGTTTCTGCCCTGATGAACATTATAACTGCAGTTATCTTTTATCAAGACATTTCCATGAGTCCTTGGCCATATTTACCTGAAATTAATCCTCACTGTCATCTCAAAGATTTGTTTCATTCCTCTTTGACATTTTATTATCTGTTTCCAAATTCCATTTTTTTCTTCTTGTTCTTTTTCTTTTAGCCTCCCTTCTGTTGGAAACCTTCATAAAAACCCTTAAAATGTACTGTAATTATCTGAGAGTCATTGCCTTGACCTGTTTTACTTCTGATGGCTGAGAATATTTTCTAACGTAGACATGGACATTTAGACATATCATTTGTGTTCATAGTCAACAGCAAACTAGAGGAACATATTTCAAGGCTAAAATGTACCCACACACATTTCTGCTTTTTCTTTCTAAGTTTTTTTTTTCATAAAAAAACAAATGAATAAATAAGAAACTGTGAAAAAGATTGCAAACTTCCATCTTTTCAGGGTAGAAGTCTGTGGGCTCTCATCAGTATCACCATCTCAATGCATCCTTTAAGCACTGATGGTGGTACAAACAGCAACATATCAAGCTTTATCATGTACTGATACATCACATGGATCAGCATTATAATAAATAATAATGATAACAATAATAATAATGATGGATAAAATTTATATTGCGCTTTTCAAGGCACTCAAAGTGCTCACAGTAGGTCTATTATTCTTTCAGACCTCAGTCATACTTGGTGATGGTAAGCGATGTATGTAGCCACAGCTGCCACAGCTCCCCTGGGGCAGACTGAAAGAAGTGTGGCAGTCATTTTGCGCCTACTGCCCTGCAACCACCACCGGAACCATTCACACGCATTCATACACCAGTGGTGCCCCCACTGGAGGCAAGGAGGGTTACAGTAAGTGTCTTGCCAAAGGACACAATGACATATGGCTGGGGGATTGGGATTCGAACCGCCTATCCTTCAATCATTGGCCGACCTGCTCTAACACCTGAGCCAAGGTGGCAAATAAAAAACTTGTCAACCTTGAGTTTCAGCAGACCTGCAGTTTTCTGGAAGTTTGTTCCAGATGTGGGGCACATAAAAACTGAACGGCTTCTCTCTGATTAGTTCTGACTCTGGGAACAGAATGTAGACTTGACCCTGATGACCTCAAGGATCTGGTTAGTTCATAACAAACCAGAGTGTAGTTTGGTCCTAAACCATATACTTTGCAAACTAACAGCAGGATTTTGACTGACAGGGAGCCAGTGTGAATATCTGAGGAGATAAAGATAGAAATGAAAAAAAAAGAGGACAAATTTAATGTGCAAAAAAAAAATCAAAGAGCAGCATCCAATAATTTGATTTCAGGGGCTATGAATAGCTGCAGCCATCATGCATGACCAAGCCATGTTTATCTGACTGTAACAACAGAACAACTACAGTATCTAAAAATTCCTCCTGCATGGCTACAGGTTTCCAGAGGCTGTTTATGAAAAGTCAACATACCTTACAATGATTCATCTGTACATCTGTTGATTTTTCTTTTCTATTTCCATGAAGATTGTACAGTCAAGCGTTTATATATCTTGTCATACGAAACAGCCAGAGTTGGTGGTTCTTAAGGGTGCATTCAGAAAGCATAGTCCGCGAGACTCGGTCCGTTTGGGGACTCGGTTCGCTTGGGGGCGGGGGTGGTCTTCCGGACCGAGATCGCGTTCACGTTGCTCTATTGCGCTGCTCTCGGATTTACCGTAGGAGTGGACAAGACGCACGTACAAGAAGGTTCTCACAACTTCTGTTCCCCCCACTAAGCGACATTATTTTTGTATGAGGAGCTGGATATGATTTCATCAGACCAGATATCCATTAAAGCTTTTACTTCCTCGTAACTCCACGTATGACTACGAGCCATCTTTATAAGTACCGCAGTCCCTCACGTGTGTTTGTTGTCGTAGCGTTTGCCCACGTTGTGAAACGTTTTACCCACAATGCCTATGCAATTTGTAGTCCACTTCCTGTATTTGGTTCGCTTCAATCGCACCGAGACCCACGTTTGTAGGCGGACCGAGTCCGCTTGTTTGTTCCGGATCAGAGTCCGTTTGCGCGTTCACAACTCCCCGAAGTAAGCGGACTTTCCGAGCAAACGGACTCTGATTCGAATCAAAAAAGCTTTGTGAAAGCGCCCTAAGTTTAAGCTCTGATGCTGTCTTAAAGCAAAACTTTCTTTTTTCACCTGTTCAGGCTGCTCTACTCTTACAGAGCTCTTCAACTCCGTCTTTCTCCATTTAGCAGTTCTGGTGTTATATAGTATGGGATTCCTTAATGGAGAACATCAAAACAGGTTCATTTTTCCCTGTTCCACAGACAAAAATCTTAGTTTAACTTTAAATAAAACTACACTGCAATGTAAATCAATAGTAAGGGGAGTGTCTGAATAAATTCATGGCTAAAGTTTGTGTTTTTTTTTCCACAGAGACAGATTTATATAAAATAACTGCACATGTACACCTTTAATAAAGCAAAGTTTTACACGTCTGGATGTTAATTTGGTAAATTTAACTAGTCTTGAGTATTGTGCTTGATGTTGGTATGGAGCACTGATATGAGCAACGTGCATTCGTATGCTCATGTACTGAGTATAATGTGAAATCAAATTTAATTCAGTAGATTACATGTATGAAGCATGAAATATAGAGATGGGTTTCAGTGGTGCAAACACACCAGGGTAGTCTGGGGGTTCGGTCCAATTGACCTTGCCCCCCCCCAGCCCCCCCCACACGGACATTCTCTCTAACTCCATTAAGCATGAGAGCCGTTTGTTTTATGTTCAGTTAAAATGCAAACAACCCCCGACCCTGAAGCGACAGAAAATGAAAAATGGTCAAACGTGTGCATGGGGCTCAACTCCGAACTAGGTATCCTGAGAGGCTGGGTGACAGGGCGATTTTTTTCCTTTTACCAAGTCCATCAACCAATTACGGCAGACACAACATCAACGAACGTGGAAAAATGAACAAGATGCACATCTTTCTAAGGTAAGGCAACATCGATTCGAGGCAGCATGTGTCCTTTCTTGAAAAAAGACCTTCCACGTTAGTAATTCCCTAGCAAACATGCTAGTTTGACGTGGAATGACAAAACGCTGCGTGTAACAGGTGTGGTGTAGTAACGTCAATAACACACGCCTCTGCTCCAAGCTGCAGCCAGACTGCTCCGCCCGGGCTGTTTGATCAGTTTTTGTCAGATGATCACTTTTTCCAACAACAGCAGCCTGCAGCAGTTTGTGCAAGAACTGAGGCACGAGCACATTCAGTATTCACAGGCTATTTCTACTCCCAGTTTAACTTCTGCATTTCTTTTGTTTGTTTTATTGTTTTATTTTTTAATTTATCTGTCATATCTCTCTGTCATCCGCGTCTGTTGTCCGTGACAACTGTCTCTCCGAAATTCACATAGCGCCTCCCGATGTTTGTTTGTCCGAGTGAGTGGAGGGGCTAGCCAAGTCAATTGGGCGGGGATTTTTAAAAAAATTCACACCTTTCCTTTAGGACTGCAGCTATCGATTATTTTTGTAATAAGGTAATCTAGCAATTCTTCTGATGACTGATTAATCGGATAAATTGAGCATTTTGAAAGTTATCTCAATTTAATGACTTAAACTGTTTTTAAGAGCTAGAAGTTCTAGTGCGGTTTTCCCTGAACACAGCTCTGATGCCCACCCGTGCTTCTCTGCCAAAAACGTCTCCCATACTTTCCTCTGTAGTTTACTGAAATGGAAACAATTGGCCATTCATTATAAGACATAAATACATATTCAAGTCCACAACACTTGCAATATAAATGTATAAACAATAAAGGATGATCAGCACTTGCTAAGCTTACTGGCAGCAGTTTAAAAAATTATTCATTTACTGTTATGAAAATAAAAACCTGCTGTCACCCGCTGACTGATTGACTTTTAACTTGGTATCACTGGAAATGTAACGTCTGACATAGTTCATTGATCACAAATCTGCAGGGGCCTTTTATTTTTTAAAAAATGAGCAGATGCTTTATGCTACTCCCATGTCTGATTTTCCCCAGAGCTTGATAGTGGAAACGTTCTCTGTCAAAAACAACTAATGCCTATATTTAAAGGAGAGCCACTACAAGATGCTTCTGGCACGCTCTGCAGGGTATACTGACCAGGCGCAGCCAAATCTGACGATCAAACAAATAATAAAGTACATTTATTACTTGTATGCCGTGAATCTGGACTGAACCAAACCAGACTGTGTTTTTTTTTTCTCTCTTGGTTCAGTTTGCAGTCCCATACTTTAAAGTTTTTTTTTTAGTTTCTGCTGTGGTGTTTCTTCTTTACCCTCTTCAGTGTTGTTGTTTCTGTCGGCCATTCTTCCACATTAGTAACGTTATCAGCATATAAAGCTAGATGTCGCAGCCCTACTTTCTTTGCTTCGGTTCGCGTTCATACTGCACGAAACCAAAGCGGACCGAACCGCCTGTTTAGACCACCACAGTTAAAACAACTGCTCGTTAGGGGGGCGACGCTCCTGAATACGTACAACCACTGATCAATGATGAAAAAGCAGGCAGAAGAAGAAAACCGACTGTTATGTTATGTGTGATTAAAGGGGAAATCTTCCTGCTTCTAATTACCACTGCATCTCTGTCTACAAGACATTTTCCAATTGTTTTGTTGTTGTTGTTTTGACCTCGACTTCTTCGAATGCGCACTGTTTGCTTTGTTTTCCCTCCAACACAAACGATAATTTACCCCACTTCCACCTACTACTTCTTGGTTTTTTATTTTGGTCGGTAAACGTCACTTCCATTTAGGTCCACTTGATAGTCTGATAGTCGGTTTGCAAGTGAACCAAGACCCCCGGCTTTTCAGGCAGACCACAATCTGCTTCTTTGTCACCAGATGCGGTTGGTGTTCACCTCATCAAAAACAGACCATGGTCTGTTTAAAGTGGACCAAACACCCACAATGTGAGCGCACCCTAAGACAACCCTGGGAAAATATGCACAGCACTACAAATGGGCTGTATGAAAGTGTACAAATAGAGGTATCAGAAATTACAGTAATAATTAAGATTAGTGCAAAATAGAATTGGATGAATTTTTTTATTATGCATTGCTCTAGTCTCTTACTCAGTTTTTCACACACACACACACACACACACGCACACACACACACACAGACACACACTGTCTTTCACCTATAGTGAAACTCACTGCACGAGCTGAGAAATGGCTTGACAGAGGAAGCCGATGTAAGTGTCTTCCCTCCGCAGTCAGAGAGACGAGCATGAAACGATTCTCTTGACAGACTCGAGCGGAGCTACATCACCATCAGACAGTCTAAGTCTGTGAGCTCCATTTCACCAGTCCAATCACATCCCGAAAAGCTTAAAGGCACCGTGTCCTCACCGTTGTCCCCCACCATTAAGTCACGGAAGAATGTCCTCGTCAGAAAAACGTCTGCCAGCCATTTGTTCAAATAAGTTAATGTTTTCCTGGCAACCTGACAAAAGACATTCGTGTTTTTCCGGGAAAACCTTCAATACTGCTCATTTATTAAGCATTGAGTTTATATATAGTGCACTGTAACGGCTGGGTGATGCTGCTGCAGTTATGACTCATTAAAACTCAGCTTCAGGAATCATATCTATAAATCTATGATTTACTACAAGCAGTTTAGCTTTGGGAAGTCTGATTACAGAGCTGACCTGCTAACTGCCCATGGTGATGTACATGTACCCACAATCGGCTGCGTATTGAATTTGTGACCTTGTATCACTTCAAATCCACAGTAAAATCTATAGTATAAACCTTGACCACAAACCACAATTTGTTCAGGATGAATTTGTCTAACCTTCCCCTTCTATCATACAAAGCCTGCACCAGTATTGGTTTCCTTTCTGGGTTGCTGTGGAAACAAGGAAGTACTGCATGGCTTTGGGGGGTACCCTCCAGCAACTTTGAATATTATGATGAAAACACAGCCCTTTTTTTATTTCCATGCAATTCTATATTGAGGAAAACACATTTTTTCAAGTCATGGGTATAGAATGGGCTCTGTGCACAACTCCACCACTTCCTGAACTTAAGGAAGCTCCTTTGTTTCATGTCTTTCATCACTGGACAAATTGATTAATCCAGGTGTACCTGACCTCAGTAACCACAATGACAATGGCCAGGAACACCTGGACTAATCAGTTTATCCACTAATGAAAGAAAGGAAACAAAGGTGCTGCCTTAAGTTCAGGAAGTAGTGGAGTTGTGCATAGAGCCCATTGGGTGAGGACGGGAAGGACCAATATCCTGGAACTCCTGAATTGTTCCTACAATTTTCTGTCAAACAGAATAGCTGAAAGATCCGTGTTCTCTTCCTGTGGTGTCTCTATAAGCCTTATAAACCATTTCATCTTGTACGATTGGCATTGCTCTCTGTTTCTTGCTCACTGTGCTATTTTGTTAGGTGACAATCAAAGCTGCAGATAGCTCAGAGAGAGGAGAAGCTGAGGCAGATGATCTTTAGCTATGACTTTCATTACATTTTAAATTATGTAGACAAAGTCATTATATGGCACACTGAGGTGTTTGCCTTGCCTTCATATAATATGGATGAGGCTGAGAGACGTTGTTTGGTGCAAAAAATGGACTATAGTAATGTTATGGATTGATCAATACTGGCTTTTTTACTGATATCTGCTATATCAGTATTGTCCAACCTTCAATTTCCGATATACAACTATACAACTACACTCACGGGCCACCTTATTAGGTACACCTTGCTAGTACCGGGTCGGTTCAAGTTGCCTTCAGAACTGCCTTTATCCTTCGTGGCATACTGGAAACCTCCCTCAGAGATTTTGCTCCATATTGACAGAACATCACAGTTGCTGTAAATCCATGATGAGAATCTCCCGTTCCACCACATCCCAAAGCTGCTCTGTTGGACTGAGATCTGATGACTGTGGAAGCCGTTGGAGGACAGTGAACTCATCGTCATGTTCTAGAAAGCAGTTGGAGATGATGTGAGCTTTGCGACATGGTGCATTATCCTGCTGGAAGCATCATCGGAAGATGCTCCACTGTGGTCATAAAGGGATGGACATGGTCAGCAACAATACTCAGGTAGGCTGTGGCGTTTGGGCACGATAGCCCAGCTAAGGGGCCCAAAGTGTGCCAAGAAAATTTCCCCCACACCGTTACACCACCATCAGCCTGAATCGTTGATACAAGGCAGAATGGATCCATCCTTTCATGTTGTTGACGCCAAATTCTGACTGTACCATCCGGATGTTGCAGCAAAAATGGAGACTCAGACCAGCAACGTTTCTCCATCTTCTATTGTCCAGTTTTGGTGAGTGTGTGAATTGTAGCCTCAGTTTTCTGTTCTTAGCTGACAGGAGTGGCACCTGGTGTGGTCTTCTGCTGCTGGAGTCCATCTACTTCAAAGACTCTAAAAGGAATGCTGGGATATGAAGTTCTTCCAGAATAACAAGGAATTTTCTACATGCTGAACCAATGGAACAAGATCTTGTGTTATTTTGTTAGTTAAAATACATACAACCAATACTTTCAAGTATCACATTTAAAAGTCAATATATATTTATAATATCGGTAGGCCAATAATATCGTATGTCTCTAATAATAATATTAGCATGCTTTTCAACTAAAATGAAAACAATAACACATAGCTGCATTTCCTTCAGTTTCATTTGTGCTATGGATTTCTTTTACTGTGTGATAAAAGTGCATTTCTGTTGATGAAAATGTTTTGCACCGTCTCTGGGCAATACTGAGGTGAAAAAAATGTGCTGATATCCAGAAATCCTTCAGTAAAATAATCCTGTCTTCAGTTTAGCCAAGAAAACAAACAAGTAAAAATCTTATTGTTAATCAATGAATAGAAAATCCTGCATGATAAACTTCTGCTTGTTGAGATGTCCCAGCCACAAAATTACGTTATAGTGAATAAACATCTACCATAGCTGCAGTAAAACCCTTCTGTGAACCACTTTTACATCCCTACCATTGTCAAAATCCAACATTCACACTTGATCATAGTTGACTAAAATATACTCGGTGGAACTTTAAAGCACATGAAACAACCTCAGCCTCATTTTTAAACTTCATGGTGCCTGATACACCTCATTACAAGGCCCCAAGTGTGGTAACCAAAACCCGTTTTACCTAAGGCCAAACAAGTGGGACAGCAATTTAGAAAACAGTGTCTCCCTGAAAAAAAAAAAAGCAAGATACTTACAGTAATAAAATCATTGCAAAGTTCAAAGATAAGAGAAATACATTGAAAAAGGTGACACAGTTCACCAAAAATGTAAAACTACTGCATGGATGTGACAAGTTGTGGGTGTGTTGGTGATTCATCAATCATACATCCCACTTTTCATTCCACTATTACTTTCTGTGTACAGAAAATTGTTCCATATTAAAGTTGTGATGCTGCCTATTCCATTAGATACTGTTGCCTTGAAAACAAATAACATCACTGCCACAGCATGCCCTCAGAAATATTTTATCTTGAGTGTGACAGCAGCAGAGCTCTAGACTTATTTCAACAACTCAATCTGAACGCTGAGTGTGTCTGCCACCTGGCTGGAGAAGCAATGACATTTTAAAAGAGCTTGTTTTGTCTGGAAGCTCAGAGAAATGTTTTCTGTTTCTCAGCCTCCCAAAAGAAAAAAAAAGAAAAAAGAAAAAGAAATGGAGCTTTTTCTGATAGAGGGAGGGAAGAAGGGATGGATGGTTCTCCTTCAACCATCACGCTTATCAGCTATCTTCTCCATCACTCTGAGAATGAAGCCTCAGAGACGTACAAAATAAATCCAGGGTTGTTTTCTTCTAAGATGAAGACTAAGGTGGAGGTGATAACTGACTTTTTCACATCATTAAAGTCATTTTTACATCTGCGTGTGGGTCCCTGTGGATGTTTTCATCCCTCTGTGTAACAAATAAATGTGAGAAGCGTGGAGACAGCATTGAGCTGTGCAGCAGCAGGCCTGCAGCTAACATAAAAGGTTACATCATGAGTCTGAAAATTTTTTCATAAAAGAATACTGAGAATGTCCTGAAAATAGGGGCAAATTCCCAAAATCATTTTGTCTCGTTTTCCTGCTCTGCTTCCTTTTTAAATACTGACCCAGGCCCCAGGCTCACGATGCTGGGTGGGCCTCAGTGGAATAATACCGGCGGTAATACGCCAATGAACAACTTAAGGCTTGTTTAAGTGGTTATCTTGACACACTGTTGGTCAAACACCAGCAAAACTTAAAGGATAACATTCTTTTTTCTCAGCCTGGACCTTATTTCGAGGAGTATATACATGCATTTACTCACCAGTAACATTTCCGCATCACTTTAACTCCTTTGAAAGATATTACGTTGAGTTGCTCTTCAGTGTACATCCAGTATAATAGTGGAGACAGGGCAGCCTCAATAAGACATTATCTGCAGCAAAACTACTTGATTTCCGCCGATACTTTCAGTAGAATTAACGAACAAATGAGTACTATTGTCCTGTGAGGTCAGATCTAGCTTTCCCTTAGGTATCAGGGTGATCTACACACTTTCCGGGGCCGTGCGTTGACGATGCGTGCTTCCGTAGTACAGCTAAGAAGAGCAGCTCGCTACCAAGACAACAACAAAAACACAATCTGCGAAACTCTGAATTCACAAGACAATAGTACTCATTCATTCGTTCATTCTACTTAAAGCATTGATGAAATCAAGGAGTTTTACTGCAGATAATCTCTTATATGGGAGGCTGCCCCGTCTCAGCCATGATACTGGATGTACACCGAAGGGCGACTTAACGTAATATCTTTCAAAGGAGTCAAAGTGATACAGAAAATTTACCGGTGAGTAAATGCACGTATAGACTCCTACTGTAGAAATAAGGTCTAGGGTGAAAAAAAAAAAAAAGTTATCCTAAACATATTACATATACACCTAAATTATGGTGCAAAGCGGAACAGGGAAAAACACAAAGTACAGTATGAGGGAAAACACTCCAACCCCAGTAACCATAGTAACAGCTATGTGTTCTGGTGTTAAGAATTTCCCATTTAATAAGTTTATTGGGAGACAAATCTACATTGATGTGATGCTTTGAAATTCTGTTTATCAATATTTTGTGGGATATAAAAGTGATGGTTGGGAAAGTGCAAATGTGGCAGGGTGTGTA
>JALJCO010009372.1:0-16689 GCA_023101725.1 Atherinomorus stipes | reverse complement strand
ACATGGAGCTGCTAACCTTCCAGCAGAAGGACGACTGGACCAAATGAGCCCCAGCAGCCTCCAATAACATTACTTCAACCTGGGGTGGAAGTAATGTTCATCTGGGGTGTCCAAGGTCCCCGAGCAGGACGCCAGTCAGGTCCAGGTTGATGTGCGGTATGATGCCTCAGCCTCTTCGCTAAATGTATGGAATGATAGGAGTGCCACAAGACAGAGAAATATGGAAAAGATTCAGGAAATAAATGAGCTAATAATGCAGGAACAGTTGTGCTTGAAAGGTTACACCCTTCCGTTAAGACAGAAAAAAAATCAGCAGCTGGTAAATAAGTTAAAACAAAGTTACTAAAATTCTTATAAAAATAAGTTAAAAAACAAACAAACAAAAAAAGCAAGTATTGTTTTCTGTAATGTCCAATCAAAAGTCTGCACCTGTTGACAGGGATTTTGGTCCACTGGTCACGAGCAAGGTGCTAATTTGTCTGGGACAGTTATCTTTTCTTTTTCTCATCCAAAAGTGAAAATCTTCATGAAACAAGTTATAATTTCAAAAAAATTTCTCATTTTCATTAAAAAGATAACAGGAAAAGTTACACATTGTCCCTTTAAGCTTTAAGTCCTGACTTTGCTATTTGCAGTACTTTGCTCAGCTGATTTCATGCAACATGAAAGTACCGTCGCCCTAATCTGATTTATGCGCCCTGCTTATACTGCTGTTTATGTGTGACGTTCACATGCTTCTCAGTGTGGACAGGAAACCCTGCCCTAAAGCAGATGATTGACAGTTTGGATGAGAGGAAATAGAAAAAGGAATAAAGAGAAATTAAAAAGGCAAAAAGAAGATAAAGCATTTTCATAATAAGTAGGGATGTCCGATACTATCAGCCGATATTGGCATTAAAATGTGATGTCGATAAATATCGGTATTGGTTTTTCAGACAAATATTTTTTACCAACAGGATCTTGTGAGATCTTGTTCCATTAGCAGCAATCCAGCATGTAGAAAAGTCCCTGTTATCCTGAAAGAACTTCATTTCCTCTAGCATTCCTTTCAGAGTCATGTGACTACAGTGCAGCTGCTGCTGCTACAGACTGACTTGCTTTTGAAGCTGCTGATAATATGTCTGGTTTTAAGTTGTTGGTTAAAGTGATACCGTGAACTTTTGAACCCAATGTTAGCCAAATATTATGATCATTATTCTGATATTATTATTAATATAAGTTAACTATAGCTGATTTCTGTGGTCAATACAGAGCCTTGACATATGTCGTTGCTCGGAGGGGGCTGCCATTCTCAAAAACCAGGCATTGTAACATCTCAGGAGCGGGCCGCTCTCTCATTGGATCATGTAACCTGGAGCCTTTGATTAATGGCTTGAGGCTTAAAAATCAGCTATTCAAAGTGGTCTGCACATTTTTCCAGCATAGCTGAGCTGTTTAATTTTGAGACAGTCGTGGTGCCTGTGTGAAGTTACAGGTTTAGTGCCCATCGTGGCCAAAAGTTACCGGTATCCTTTAAGTTACCAAGTTGTAGAAACATGAGAATTAGCCACATGTTGGCTAATACCTGCTAATATCTGATATCTGGCAGCCAGATATCCAAAATGAACTCCTCTGGCTGAGTTAAGGATATTTCAGGATCTTTTTATTCTCTTGGAGCAGAATATTTTTGTATATCTCAAAAATATGAGAGATACAACCTCACAGTTGTCTGCATGGATCAGTATCGGTTGATATCGGGAAATAAGAATTGGATGATATCAACATATCAGATATTGGTTAAAAAAAAAAAAAAAAAAAAAGCCAATATCGAGCATCCCTAATAATGAGGAAATACAGAGGAAAGAACAGGGAAGAATAACTTAGTAAAATAAAATAATGAAATTATGTGAAAAGAAATATTTAATAAAAGTTTGTCATCTGTGTCCTCATTTATTTCCTTATCATTTTTAGACACTCTTATCCTTCCATATAAATGTACCACAATCAGAAAACTTGCCTTTAGATAATAGAATCAATAACTGGTCCCAGTAAAGTGTTTTCCAGGGTAGAAACTGCCTCAAACTTAGAATTTATTCACTCATTTTGCTCAGTCTTATAACTCTTTCTGGTTTGCATCCATGGACAGAAGCCTGACGTGATGGTTGCTTATATACCAGAATGTTTCTGTCCCAGTAATTCAGATCATTAATACAGTAAACTTTGCTCTGTACTGCAGTGAGAAACTTTTAAAACGTTATCAGTATCAGTTCTGAGAGACAGACCAAAGTGAAGCGGTGAGTTATGATATAACATGTTCTTAATCGGGAAGTTCTGCCGTCCTTCACAGCTGAAAATCCTCCTCATGGAGTCAGCAGTCCCTGCGATCCTCTGCCACCGCCTCCCGCTGTGTCCTCTCCCGCCCTTCAACCACCACACGTGGGTCTGCATTATTGCCAGCGATTTGGCTTCAGCATGCGTTGAATATTACGGGATACATTCCTGATCCATGCTTCCACGGAATCACACCCCCTCCCCGTCCAACGGCTCACCAGCGACAAAGACACAAGCTTCTGCACACAATCATTAAAAACTTCAATGACTTTCAACTTCAAAGGTCTTAATGAGCTGAAGATTTCTCCGACAAGTTTGACAGCAGGAAATAATAATCTGGAACATTAATTTGTGAAAATAAGTGTAAAGAGCCCAGAAAGAAATATTCATGTGTCAGCATGACTGTCTTTACTGCAACTCTGACTACAAACAAACTGGAAATGTTTACCTGCAAGCAAAGCTTTGCTCTCGTCTTACAAACTTTTACTTTGAAAGTCAAAAATAGAAGAATAAGGGACTAAGAAACAGTATCTGTGTAAACAAGACAGCAAAGTACAGGAAAAACTGGTGGCACTACAAGGAAGCAGCTGAAGAACAATATTGCAAACTAATTAGCTTAATTAGCACTAGAGCAGTAACATGATTGTCACCTCTGATAAAGATGAGCAGAGGTTCAGCAATCTGTAAAAACTGTGTCTGCAAGTTCTGTTTAGATTAATGCTGCTCAATGTTAAATGGCAAGAACTGAATATTCCACCAGGAACAGCCCAGATTATCATGGAAATAATCTGGAGAAATCTCTGTGCACATGGGACACTGCAAAAACCAAGCGGCAACCTCCAGTGGCCAACTGTGCGACCGATGCGGAAATTCAGAAAAATGCTTAAAAATTGTAATTCTTTCTTCATCCACTAGGGGCTGCAAAACATTACAAATCCCCATAGACTCCCATGTAAAAAAACAACTTCACAGCAGAAATAAACATGTTTACAGCCTGGTTCAAAACATCATTTTAAGTTTAATAGAAGTTGTCAACTGTGAGGGGGTGATTTTTTCTTTTTATAACTCATCCGTTTAGATGTCCTTTTGATTGACAGGCAGCAGACCGGATGCTAGCCTGCTGGCTGATGGCTAACAGTTAGCTCCTAGTTTGTTCTCAGCAAGGTCTCTCTCTGCAGCGAAGTAGCGTAACGGTGGTTTTTAACCAGCTAACAGCAAGTCCAAACATGCCTTACCTTTAGCCCGCCATTAAGGAGGCTAATCTATTTTAGCATCTGTTAGTTTTAAGTTAGCTCGATTAGTATTTAGCACAGAGTACAATGGCTGTCAATCATTTGCCCTGCGGCTCTGAGCGGCCTTGGCTTTGACCATTTTAGCATTTTCCGGGAGTGACAGCACACGCGACACGGCAAGATGGCAACTGTGGGAAACGCCCAACTGGCTTCACTTTCAGCTCGTCAGATGTTACAGATATGACGTCCATTTGTTTTTTTGTTTGTTTTTTTACAGTCTTTGGTGTGAACGCACTTTTATAGAACTTTCTGCTCACTTGTTGATCTTTGGCTGCTCCTGATTGGATGTTACCGTCAGTATAAGCTCTTTGATTGGTGGAAAGTTTGACAGAAGGGTCTTCATCATCATTTAGGTTTCTTAGCAACACAGTAGAGATAGTGATGTTTTTGTGATGAAAACGGGGTAAATAATGGTGTTGTGGATCTGGATTTACCAGATAGTATCTGAATAAACACGACATTTAGTGGCTTGATTGTAAACCTCCTGGATGAAACAGAAATGCTGGAAAACTTCTGTAGATCAGCTAAAGGGTAAACTACCCATCACAGTTCACCCCACAGAGTTACACACTACCGTTCCTGAGACACTGGTGGTGATGGAGGAGATGACTCTGGGGGGAGGGAGATTTAATAAAGGGTTCACCCTTAAGCATTACAAGTAATGCTGCCATCTACCCTCATTTCAGTCTCCTGAGGAAGACTTCGGGTGAATTCCAATTCCGCCTCAGCCCTAACCCTTCATTTTGCACATTCATGTGAAGGGGTAATGGTGTCCCGATTCTGGTTCAGACAGAGGGGAGAGGGAAGTGGTAGGGCTATCTGGCCCTCGAAACAGAGATTTTCTACAGGCACACTACATACTCAGAAAAATAAGTACCAAATTGTACCTTTAGGGGTACAATGGCTTGTCACTGGGGTGGTACCTCAAGGGTGCTGCTGGTGTACCCCTAACAGTGGGTACTTTGGGCTTTGGAACATAAATGCATCTTTCAAGCTCCCAAAAGGACACATAGGTGCCTTAAGGTCCACTTATGACTCTTACAGGGTACATAAATTCAAATTGTACCTTGAGGGACAGAAATGTACCTGTGCAGTCCCCCTCCTGTATTTGACAGTGTAGAAAATGAGCGGTATGATATTACCCACAATTTGTTAAATACGGGCAAAATGGCGAGGATATCGGCGGAAGCAGCCAAAGAAACGCAAAAACATGAGTATTTCTTTGGAAACAAAATATGAAAATCGCTATTCTAAAGGTTGCTTTAATGTATTACAGTTTTATTACAAATGTGAAAAAAATAAATTGCTGGTTTTGTAACTTTATATGAATCTGCTCATGTCTGTAGATTAACGTTAAGCTTGAGTTGAAGGTGCCTTCCATTTCTACATTTTTCAGCCCACAGCTGAAAAATAATACAATCAGAAAGAAAAGGAAGATAATTGCAGCTGCTTCCTGAGAAAAAAACAAAAACACACACACATATATATATATATATATATATATATATATATATATATATATATATATATATATATATATATATATATATATATATATATATATATATATACATATACACACACACACATATAACACACACACACATATATACACACACACATATATATATATATATATATATATATATATATATATATATATATATATATATATATATATATATATATATATAACACACACACACATACACATATATACACATATATATATATATATACACACATACACACACACATATATATATATATATATATATATTCATTGACAATTCAATGTTCCAGACGGCATTGCAAATTCTTCCAGAAACAGCCGTGATGTCAGTTTACAGCGCAACGGATAACTATTGGCGACGCATGAGGATTTTGAAGGTTGTGCCATTTCTTAGGGAAATAATTCAATCCCTAACAAAGTGCTAGGGCCAAGGGAAAGGGCTGGGGGTAGGGATGAAAACAGGAATAGGAATTGGGCTTTTGTCTCGATAGGTTGTATTTAAGGTTATGAACAAATGTCCTGTAAAGTTGTACCGTTGTGTTGACTTGTGTATTTTATTTAATCTGATACACAAAATCCAAACATGTGTGAGATGCACCAGTACACCAGCCCCTGAAAGTACTGACACTCCCTTCTGTTGGCTCTCTTCTCTCCAGAGCCGCAGTGAAAAACAACAAACCCCCTCTGCAACTACAGAGAGCTCCTCTCTACCCCCCCATCACCGCCAAACAGACAACTCCCTGCAAAAAGACAGAAGAAGAAACAAACCCTCTGGCGCAGCCAATTACCTGAGGCTCAGTGGTGGCATTCAGGAAACAAGACTCTTTATAAAAAGGAGAGCCGTCTCAGGACGAGCTTCAGAGGAGCTGGAAGTGATGCTCCATTATTTCCCTGAGAGGGAAGAGGGGCCAGGGTGAGGAGGACGGGGTAAGAAAGGGTGGAACAAATGGTTCCTGGTGCAAAATAAAGCATGAATAAATGATGAGAGCGTAGTTCACACTGGAGCTAAGTGCTCTGTCAGCTGCAGAGTGGCTTCGCTGGAGAGCTGCTCTGCAATCTGATGCTTCTGTCACAAACCGACACTTCTGCTGGAAAATCACACTAAACTAGGACTCTACAACCAGAAACTGGCACACATTCCTTCCCCCACTGCGAGAATCAGAGATCAGCTTCACCCGGACGGTGCATGCTGCCTCCACGGTGCTCAGAGATGCCAGACATGAAGCCTGCAGCTTTAAAGACTCCACTCCTCTGATTCCTGAGTAGTACACTAACCTTTTACAGAAATGGACGTTCACAAACAGAGACCTGCTTCCTGTGTCAGCATGTAGAGGAATGGATGCTACAGAAATCTATACCTTCTACCGACTCCTGAATCCTCCTTTATGTTTAACTTTTCTTCTGTGCTTTGACAACTTTTTTCCTAATGAAATTCCGCTACAATGCCACCAAAATCGAGTCTGAGGTTTCAGACTTTTGTTTATAACCAAGTTTCATACTGAAGAAAAGCCGTTTATCAGAGTTGCAGTGATTTTTTAATCTGATGGAGATATTCCAGCACCATGCATGAAGGGCAGTAACAATAGGATCATTTAAAAACCACCAACTCACACAATACGATCCTTTCCAGATGAAACTCAACTCTCCAGTGTAGTAGAATAAAAAAACATCAGAAATCAGCCAACAAAGGAAACTCCAGACCAGCTCTATCAGCTTGGCTTTATTCCAGGCATAGAGGACCATTATTTTCTTCTTTTCAGACACACATAAAGCTTTCTGCTCACTTGTTGATCTCTGGCTGCTCCTGATTGGATGTTAACATCAATTTAAGCTCTCTGATTGGTGGAAAGTTTGACATGAAGTGGCTTCATCATCTTTTCCAGGTCTAAATAGAGGTTTCTTAGCAACATAGTAGTGACAGAGATGCACAACATTATCGGCCCGATTTTAGTATCGGTCAATATTTGCTTTACAACAGATTATGGATATCAGCCGATATCACCCAGATACCAACCTTTATCATAAACCAATATACATTATATCGCCAAAAGTATCGTCTCACCTGCCTTGACTCACATATGAGCCTCAGTAACATCCCATTCCTGATCCAGAGGGTTCAGTATGACGTTGGTCCACCTTTGCATCTAGAACAGCTTCATCTTCTGGGAAGGCTGTCCACAAGGTTTAGGAGTGTTTCTGGGAATCTTTGACCATCTTCCAGAAGCACATTTGTGAGGTCACACTGATGTTGGACCAGAAGTCCTGGCTCTCAGTCTCCGCTCTAATTCATCCCAAACGTGTTCTATGGGGTTGAGGTCAGGACTCTGTGCAGGCCAGTCCAGTTCCTCCACACCAGACTCTGCATCCAGGTCTTCATGGACCTGAGTTCCTTTCACTGGAACTAAGGGGCCAAGCCCAGCTCCTGAAAAACACCACCACACCATGATCCCCCCTCCACCAAACTTTACACTTGGCACAACGCAGTCAGACAAGTACCGTTGTCCTGGCAACCGACAAACCCAGACTCCTCCATCAGATTGCCAGATGGAGAAGCGTGATTGGTCCTCCAGAGAACGCCTCCACTGCTCTAGACTCCAGTGGCGGCTGCTTTCCACCACTGCATCCATGCTTTGCATCGAACTTGGTTATGTAAGGATGGATGCAGCTGATCGCCATGGAAACCCATTCCATGAAGCTCTCTGTCACTGTTCTTGAGCTGATCTGAAGGCCACATGAAGTTTGGAGGTCTGTAGTGATCGACTCTGCAGAAAGTTGCCCACCTTTTCATCACTGCTGACCCGCTCCATCAGTTTACGTGACCGACCACTTCATGGCTGAGTTGCTGTCGTTCTCAAACACTTCCATTTTCTTATAATACAGCAGACAGTTGACTGTGGAATATTTAGGAGTGAGGAAATTTCACCACTGGATATGTGGCACAGGTGGCATCCTATCACAGTTCCACACTGGAATTCACTGATTCCTGAGAGCGACACATTCTTTCACTAATGTTTGTAGAAGCAGTCTGCATGCCGAGCTGCTTCATTTATACACCTGTGGCCATGGAAGTGATGGAACACCTGATTCCCCTCATCTGGATGAGTGAGCAAATACCTTTGGCAATATTGTGTATAACAGGTGCCCTTTGGTGACAAACCTGCAGAATGTTGTTTCGTTTATTTTTCTTTAATCCATGGGTATGGGAACAACATAAGGCCATCCGCACAGTGCGACATTCTCACGTCTCAAGCAACTACTGGATCTGCAGCATTAGTATTTTTCTCATTTTCACAAGGGATGAATACTACATCAGTTTTTAGCTTTAATATTGGTATCTGAATCTGTTATTGGCCAAATGAGATGTAAAATATTGGCACATCAGATATCGGTCAACAATCCAATTTTGTGCTCAAGACAACACCACCAAGACCAAAATTTTACCAAGACATTATCCAGTCTTGTGCAATGTCTTGGTCTCTGTCCCTGGTCTCGGTAATGTCTTGGTGTCTGGTCTTGTTTTTTTTTTTTTTTTTTTTTTTTTTTTAGCCGAGCAACGATATTTCGTTGCCAGATTCACTGTTGTGTTTTTGTGCAATGATGATAAAGGAAGTCTAAGTCTAAACCTCCTGGACAGGAATGCTGGAAAACCTCCGTAGATGCCCTAATAGTAAACTATGCATCACAATTTGCTGGGGATGCAAAGAAAATTCGGTCACCGAAAACTTTTGGCGTAAAATGACCCAAAAGTGCATTTTCGGTTTTCGGCCGAAAGACATAACTCACCGAAACAACACGGCCGAAACTTGTGATGATGTAGCAAACAGTGCATCCAGCACACGACTTCTGCACTGTGTGTTTTTATGTAAGAACATATTTAATTTTAGTCTTTAAGCATCCAGTCAGTTATTAGCCTGGATATTATTTGTTGTCGTAATACTACCGAGAAAAATTTAAAAGCCGTTTTATAATGTACACATGAGTGGGGTCAAACTAAATATTTCATTTTTATTTATTTTAAATTTCTATTGTGCATTGCTGTAATTTCAGTGGTAAATAAATATTTTGATATTTTTGTATTTGATTTATTGCCATGCCTTGATTTTAGTGAGGTTAGTACACATTGTAGCAAAAATGCTATGGTTCTAATAACTGGCATAATTTCTTTTGATATTTCGGTTTTCGCCCCTGGTTTGCTTATTTTTTTGTTTTCAGTTTTGGTCAAGAATTTTCATTTCGGTGCATCTCTACAATTTACCCCACAGAGTCAAACACTTCCATTCCTGAGATACTGATGATGATATAAGAGATGGTGCTCGGGGAAGATCTCATGGAGTCTACAGAGCTAAACAAGTGATAGCAAACACCACAGTGGGAAACATATCTGAAGATCTAAATGTTTACATTACGTTGTTGCATGCTTAATGGTCTCAACATGCAAATAAACTAGCATAGAGGAGCATGTGCAAGTTTGTTAGAATGAAAAACACCTTTAGAGAGTTCTGGTAACACCAAAAAACTTTTTCTTTTTAGTAATAAATTCTGATAGAATAATAAAATCAAGAGAAAAGATACAGGATAGCTTCGCCTTGGAAAAAGCTTTTACCCTGATTGGAAAGACAAAGGCTGGATGAGGATGAGGATGCAGGTGGATTTCCATTTAAAATGTCTTCGTGCAACGTTCAAGGAAAACAATTTGCTGCTCCGTTTAGCCTCTTCTACCTCAAACTGGGGAGAAAAAGAGGTGATAATTTTCACATGGAGATCCGCAGAGGAAGCTTTTACAGCAGGTTTGAGCGCCGGAGCGCGTTTTAACAGCATCTGGTTCAAACTGCAGGCTGCCGCTTTCCAAGATGGATCCCACCGAGAGGAAGGCGGCGAAGTGCACAGCAGCACAAACACTGACGGGAAGATGTGTGCGCGTGTTGAGCTGAGAGAAAGTCAGAGTCTGGGGACACGAGTAACATGTTTCAGGGACCAAGCTTCACTTGGCAACAAACAAGATTATCTCATTTAGAAGGATTAAAGTCTTTAACCTGATTAACGTGACGGTAAGGTGGTTTTTGAAATCACAGCCATGAATGTTGAGGATGAATTTACAGAGTTCCATCTACAGATGCAAAGTCAGACAGCACACATTTTCAGCGCAGATTATTTTCAGGAGGGGTGGGTATTGGCAAAAACTTAACGATTTGATACAATACTTGATATTGTGACACTGTGATATTTTGCGATATTCTTGGCACTTCATAGAAATTTAAAATGGAGCTTGAAATAAAAGTTGTACCTATGTACATACATCGAATGACTGAAAAAACAAAATGAGTCCAAATCAATGAAAGTCAGTTTATCCATGTGTTATTAAACCTTCTTTGTCACACAAGCTGTTGCATCATCAACTTAAATCTGTTACGGAGTCTGTGTCTCTCTCGAAAGAAGCTTGTTTGGTTAATCAAGTACGGCAAAAAAACTGTGCATCAAGTTAGTAAGTTGGGTTTGGTCATTGTGCGCTGGAGGCTCACAGCCTCCATCCTACCTGTGCGCAAAACGTCACGACAGCATCAGTTTTTTTTTTCTCATCGATTTATTCAATCATTTAATTTCCCTCTGTGTACCAGACGGCACCAACACCATGTAGAGTCAGTGTTGCTTTTGGCTTCTCAGTTTTAGTCTTTGTCTTTCTGACAAAAATGTTTATTAGTTTTGTCACATTTTAGTCATTTCTCTAATAGTTTTAGTCGACGAAATTCAGAAACGTTTTAGTCTAGTTTCGCCAGAAAAAAGGTTGAATTTAGGTCAGTAAGTATTGGAAATTGGAATCACAGTTTCAGGCTCTATCAAGTGAAATTCATTAAACAATGAATTTTATTACTTTATGTTATAATAAAGCCTACAAGGCATTCTGTTTTCTTTGTGATGGATTATAGGCTGTTGGAAGTGCGTCCATAATCACTTCATCGTTTCAGACCAACGCAGGTGAGGCAGCTGGTTGATGCTGCCTCACCTGCATGTCTGACCGCAGGTGTGTTGCTCATATTTGCACCAGAGTCCTACAACAGTTCGGATACCAGACGGGTAACCTGCAAAAACGCTGTTTAGAAGACAGAAATGACAAAGATTAATATCACGGTCCAGTTGAGGGCGGATATTTATGTAGTTTGGGCGGGTCGTGGCGAAAATAAGTTTGTTTTTCATTTGTGAACATGACACGTTTTAAACATCAGGCGCCGGGATAATTTCCAGCAGGCAGAAACAACGTTAAAACCAGGATGATGATCTTTTGTGCAGGAATCTCTGAATCAAAAACACAAATCCCCAAGGTGGCAAAATGACAGACTACTGTGAATTTATACATTTAGTAGCTTAATGGGTTGATGTGCGGGTCAGGTTTGACAGGGAGAGGGTCTCGGTTCGGGCGAATGTGCAGAACTCTGATGTGCGCTGCATGCGGCTGCACGCATGGTGGTGGTCGGCGTGCCCAAACAAGAAGAGGATGCAGCTACTTTTTCAGCTTTTGACAGACAGATTAATGCACAATAAGCAGAAATTTCTGCATCATGGACGTCTGACAGACCAGACACTGACATTTTCGTCCAGTCTCGTCATGTTCTAATCATCATATACCCCTTTCCCACTGGCCAAAAAACCCGTTTTAACCCGTGAACAATCGGCTTTTAGTAGCAGTGGGAATGACTCATCGACCCGCGTCGACCACGTCAAACGACTCGGCAAGCGACGCGGGTTTAAATCGCCTACAAGCGGCTCGGCTCTGATCGGCATGCAGTGGGAACACCAGACCCGGGTTGACCCACGAATTTACGCGATGACGTTAAGCGCAACGTGCGTACGTCACAACGCGCCAGTCGCGTGTGATATAACGAGCCAAAACAACTCTGCTTCGCTGATTTCTGACTACTCTGAGGACCGAAAAAAAGAGCGAAACAATGAAACACACCGACTACGCCCTAACTACCTTCCACGTTACATTCCTGATTTCTGTCGCACTGATGATGTCATCAATGCTAACCCAGCGTGAGGATCAGAGAACACGTAGCTAGCCAGCAGGTGATCAAACCTGGCTTTTTTTGTCAATGGGAAAGGAGCCTGATGCCGATTATGAGCGGGTTGACGCACGTTTGAAAAACCCGTGTAAACCCGCTAATTTCCGTGGGAAATCGGCTATAGAGACATGTTTAGCTCGTCACAGTCTCGTTATCATAAAAAAATCATAATCGTAAACAAAAACACTGTATAGAATAAAAACAGTTGGGTTTTGCTTTAACACAGTGGTTAAACATTGTATATTGAAAAAGATTTAGAAATCTATTTTCCATATAAACACACAGTAACGCACAAAAGTACCAAAAACTGGTACCATTGGGTAACTGTACCAATTCCCAGGTACTGGAAATTAGTACTGTATCAATGTAAATGTGAACAGCACCCACCCCGAGTTTACACTGGATTTGTGCGGCATTTTATTCCCTACACTCACGTTAAATATATATTGGGGAGTAGGTAGCCTAGTGCTAATGTTGCAGGCTTTGACGTGGACGACCCGGGTTTGAGTCCGCGCCACGATACTCAGGTGAACCACTGTGGACCCCTGAGCAAGGTCCTTAACCCCCCACAATCTGTTCCCTGGGTGCTTTAAGTAGCCGCCCACTGCTCTCTGATACTTACAGAGGTGGGTGAAACGCAGAGCCCTAATTTCCCCTCAGGGATCGCAACAGTAAATGACTCGAGCTGAATACATGTATTACACGTTGATTATGGCTGGACTCTGTCTTCAAGAACAAAGAACACCCTGCTGTTCCGGGACTTCTTTGCATAATAGAGTTGACGAGGTGTTAATACCCCCCAATTCTCCCAGAAGCCGACAAACCTCGGCAGTTGGTGACATTGGTTATACAACTGAATTATTTAGGCAGTTGGTAGAAAAGGTGTTAATGAAGCATTGTGTGACGCTACGCTCAGCTGTGACGTCACATCTTCATAACCCCAACACAAATTTTCCATAAATGGCTGAAAGTCAAAAACACGGAGGACAGAAAACAGTCCAGGATGAAACGAATAAAGAGTTTTACAGAGCAGAGTCGCTCTAAATCTTTGTAAAGTTCAGATCTCAGATAACTTGCTGATGTTAATAAAACCCAAAAAGAACATTGGATCCATGTTATTCCATAATGCGACTCAGAAATGTGGAATGTGTGAACTTCTTCACATTATTCACCGATTCATCCATTTGTTCACATTTCTGGGCGACACCTCCTGCATCCGTCTTCTACTTCCGGATGTTTGACACTTTCAGCTGCTGACACGGAGATAATCAGAGGTGTTTCATGGTGGGCTGCAGCTTTTGTGGCTCAGGTCTCTTTTCAAACATAAACTCAGCAGGGATGCGGGCCGAAAGCCTCCGAGCGCTTGCATTGTGCATCCCGAGGCCAGCAGCATGCCGAGGCCGTCCTGACCCACTTTCTGCACAAACGCCCCGTTACGCAGCAGAAGAAGGCTGGTGGCAGCACTTCCATCCTCCTCCTCCTCACGTACAGTCATCTCACAGACCAGCCAGAATATCCGCTCATTTAGCTGAACCCTCATTTACTCTGGAGAATCGGGAAAGTTGGTTTACACACTCCACTGAGTCATATCCAGAAACCGTTCCCACATGTGGACTCATAATGTCTGTAATTATTTCTGTAATGTTCATAGAGAAGCTAAAAAATACAGAGATGTGCAGCATCGCAGCAAAGACGAGACATCACGGGAGGAGATAAAAAGCTCTATAATCTGCTTTTCATCCACTTTGTTCAGTCTAAAGCTGCTGTGTCATCACTGAAACATTAAATATAATGATGCACATGAACGTGCTTCTTTATGTTTGCTACAGAGTCAGCAACCCACATTAGTAGGGATGCAACAACTTTCAACAAAAACATGAATCGATATGTAATTCCTGACAGTTAGCACTGATGTTTCAGATTTTAATTATCTTAAATTTTTGACTTTGATAAACTCAGTGTGATGCTGATTGCCTGGAAAAGCAGCAGCTCGGACACAGTTTAAGGTTCTGGCCTCTGAAAACATGAAGGAAGGCACTGAAGGGCCCGCATGGACTGCTCCGGGGAAACTACTTATTTATTCATGATCTTATTTTAATGTTTCTACATTACTTTGTATAATATGGTAGTGTTGCTTTGAAATGACATCTGATTTCTACATAAGGTACATGTGAGCAAGCAGAACAGCGAAAGTGGCCTTTCTGGACCAGTTCTTCTGAAACCTGTGAGACTAGATCAAGTTTGGAGCACCGAATGTACAGTAAAGTATTCTTGGTTCTTATCTACACTTTGCACAAAGTGCAGTTTCCTCTTACGGCCATAAGACGCCATCTGTAATGTACATTTATATGTTTGATGTTTACATTACATACGTTATTAATGTTTCTATCAACAAAAGTCCATTATGCTTGTTAATTTATTTTATTTCGTAAAACTTGGTGAAATGATTTCAGTGTGTGCATACGTAAGTTTTGAACATTTTGAGCACATTTCAACACCGTGACGATTAATTGTGATAATTTTGGTCAAAATAACCGTGACAGGAAATTTTCACAACGTTACATGCCTCGTTGGCACTGGTGACAAATGTGGAACTTTTTTTGTACAAATCTTTACTGTAATTTCCCTCTTCCTGAACAGTTAGGATGGAATACGTTTCTTTGTACGGACGAGACTTAAAGCGACGTGACGTAACTTTCACTGTCTTGTTTTGATGGTGTATTTGAGATTTATTTTGCACATTTCTAGAGTGATTGTTGCCCTTCAGCGCCCCGGAGCTGAGAAACCAAACATCACAGGTTTTTGAGTTTTGCTTTATGCACCCCGTCACATGATAGCAACTGGATATCAATGAGCTGTTATAAATGTGTCACATGCCTGATTCAGCAAAGAAACCCAAGAGGACATGATCGGAGGAAGACAGGACAAGAAAGGGAGAAAGGGACAGAGCAAGAAATGAGACAACATCAGAGCGACGTTTCCTGACTGGAGATAACAGAGAGGAGAGGTGATGAAGATGATGCTGCAGTCGCCAAAGTTCAGTAGTGCATCTTTGAAGTGACTCCACCCACCACAAAATGTAGTGAAATGCAAAAGCCTGAGAGGTGGGGGTGCTGGGAAAACTCTGCTGTGGAAAGTGCAAACATACATATTAGGAATGCACAATATAATCGGCCCAATATCGGTATCGGCCTATATCAGCGTATCAACTGCAATCTTAAAATCATGTGATCTGCAGGCGCGTTTTGATTGGTCGCTAGATCTTCTGCCCTCAGCAGAGCTTAAGTTGAGCGCACACAGTGAGTTTTTCGCCTCGCGAGGCAAAAAATATCAAACCTGTTTGATTTTCACCTTAAGGCCTCATGAGGCAGAAAACTCACCAACAATCAGGCGACACGATCTGCAGAGCAAACGGCCTCCAATGACTGACAGCTCAGCAGGAAGCTGTCGTGTGCGGCAGGCGTAACAGCTGTACGGTTTTAGCTTAAGAGCGAAGACTATGGGGGTATTATTGTTGCAATATTATTTACAAATGTGTGTGGAGAGTTGTGTGTCTGTATCTCAATTTGTGTGTGCGCAGTCAGATTTGCAAATGTGTAAATGAATCTGTAAATGTGTAATGAGATTAGTGTGTCTGTACAAGAACCTGCAAATGTGTAAAACCACTTGTATGTGTAACATCACGTTTGCAAATGTGTAAAAAATCCACAAATCTGTATAAAAATCTGTAAATGTGCACTAAGATCTGCAAATGTGTAGACCAATCTGTAAATGTGCACTAAGATCTGCAAATGTGTAGACTAATCTGTAAATGTGTAGACAATCTGTAAATGTGTACTAAGATCTGCAAATGTGTAGACCAATCTGTAAATGTGTAGACAATCTGTAAATGTGTTCTAAGATCTGCAAATGTGTAGGCCAATCTGTAAATGTGTAGACTAATCTGTAAATGTGTTCTAAGATCTGCAAATGTGTAGACCAATCTGTAAATGTGTAGACAATCTGTAAATGTGTTCTAAGATCTGCAAATGTGTAGGCCAATCTGTAAATGTGTACTAAGATCTGCAAATGTGTAGACCAATCTGTAAATGTGCACTAAGATCTGCAAATGTGTAGACTAATCTGTAAATGTGTAGACAATCTGTAAATGTGTACTAAGATCTGCAAATGTGTAGACCAATCTGTAAATGTGTAGACAATCTGTAAATGTGTTCTAAGATCTGCAAATGTGTAGGCCAATCTGTAAATGTGTAGACTAATCTGTAAATGTGTTCTAAGATCTGCAAATGTGTAGACCAATCTGTAAATGTGTAGACAATCTGTAAATGTGTTCTAAGATCTGCAAATGTGTAGGCCAATCTGTAAATGTGTACTAAGATCTGCAAATGTGTAGACCAATCTGTAAATGTGTAGACAATCTGTAAATGTGTTCTAAGATCTGCAAATGTGTAGGCCAATCTGTAAATGTGTACTATGATCTGCAAATGTGTAGACTAATCTGTAAATGTGTTCTAAG
>JALJCO010009371.1:0-160301 GCA_023101725.1 Atherinomorus stipes | reverse complement strand
ATTATTCAGATCTGAAAGCAGTTCGAAAGTCCCGCCTCTTCCGCTACGTCAGCAAGACGGCGTCCGTTTAGTGCGAGTAGTGTACTTCGTTTTTGGCCGTTATTAGGCATCATCCTGGTACTTTCAGTCATGTCAGTCATTTTACCGCTTCCTGGTACTTTCAGAGCCCTGAATTTTGGCTTAAATGACAGCATGAACGCACTACACACTCAAACAGGGGATGTTTCCAAAGTAATGAAGTAAATTACTTGGATCAAAAATGTATTTGAGTAAAAGTAAAATGACAAATTTTAAAAAACTGTTAAAAAAATTACAAATTACTCACAAAACTACTTAGTTACAGTAATTTGAGAAAAGGTAATAATTACTTTTCACCTCTGACAATCAGCTCATACAAATGGTAAAATGTCTGTATTTTCTATCTACGCCTGTTATTTAAGTTCTATTGGGAATAAAACATGGGTTGATTTGATCTGTAAATCATTGCATTCTGTTGCTTTTTACATTTTATGCTGCATTGTGGTATAATTGGAATGGAGGTTGTTTTATCTCCTGATGCATCAATTATGAACATACTGAAAACAGCTTTTACTCTTGGTCTATCAGAATTCAGCTCAATAATGCACAGTGTCACTTTCAGCATGACTGCTTCTGGAATGGATATTTATTTTAGTTTTTATTTATTTTTTTTTTTATAAGGTTTTAGAAGAAAATAAAACTTTGTTTTTAAGATTTTTACAGAAGCCGAGATAACAAGGTAATTATTTCGTTATCTGAAGAAAATAAGATCATTGTCTCATGATCTTAATATGACAAACTTAGTTTGCTCAAGATAACGAGATAAATATCTTGTTGTCTTGAGAGAAATGATTCTTGTTATCCTGAGAAAACGAGAAAATGAACACTTTATCTCGAGAAAATGGCGAAAATAAAGAAAAGCAGCGGAAAACAACCGCTCTCGGCTTCCATAGTCGTGCCTCAGTATCATGTTTTGTTTATCTAGCACTATGCAGAGGCTCCTGCTTATAATTTCATCATGTGTTGACAATAAAGCTATTCTTTTCTAAATAACAGCCACAATTTTTTTCACATACAGTATTTGACTATACAGACATGTACAGTGATGCTTTACTTTATTTTAATCTCATTTGGCTTTTTGTGTATTTAATTGATTTTTAGCTACTCTATAGAAATATTTATAAGATAGTATTCTGTATTACAGAGGAAAACTTGGTAATTATAATGAATGTATATGTATTTATCAAATTTCATGCTAATAACTAATTTTCCATTGAGTGGCAATGTGTTTAATTACTCACTAATATCCACTGAAATGACTAATTTACAATCCTCATCGATGCATTTACCAGAAAACAGCCTTTAAATAGGAATCCACTGTGGATGCATGGAGGAGATGATGGCTTTGTTAAGGACATGCATTCACTAACTGTTTTATTGCTTTATTGATAGTCAGAAAGTCTGACTGTGATGTTCTCAGGTTAAAGTCTGGACTCTGTGGTGGCCAGTCCATGTGATACACCTCCTGCTCCCTGAATCACTCTTGCCTGATGAATCCCGATGACTAAAACTCTCAGACCCTGAGGAAATAAAGAGTCAAGTGATGGAAAAACCTGTTCATGTAGGACGTGCCCGTAGTCAGTTAAATCCGTGTTTTAGGTACAGAATGGTGCACTAGACCTAACCCAGTATGATGCACAGCAAGTTGCACATTGCAAAGAAGTCTGTTGTTGATTTTTATTACCAATTTCTACCAAATTAGGGATGTTAAAAATTGCCTCTCGTTTTTTTTTTTTTTTACTGATATCTGATATGGTCCAACTCTTAATTTACAATATCAACTAATATTGACTATACAGACAAATGTGAGGTTGTATCTGTCATATTTTGAGAAATACATCTATATTCTGCTCTGAGAGCAAAGATCCCAAAATATCCTTAACTCAGCCAGAGGAGTTCATGTTGGACATCTGGCTGCCAGATATCAGATACTAGCAGGTATTAGCCAACATGTGGCTAATGCTAATGTTTCTGACAACTTGGTAACTTAACCAACAACTTAAAACCAGACATATAGGGGATTATCATGCTTCCGTGTTTCGGTTTCCGGAACTTGAAACACTAAGCCGGTCCACTTCCGGGCCAGTTCAATGTTCCTGCTCTGTTCCACTTCGTAAGTTGAATAAACGCCAACCCCACTTAAATTTTCATGGATTCCCAACTGAAGTGATACTAAGGAAGAAGTGGATCAAAGCGATTCGATAGCGTGAAGGGCCGAACTTTATAATAAAACAACTTAGCATGTTTGTTTGTAGCCGTTGCGGCACAACACCGGCACTTCACAGCTAGCATTAGCATTAGCAGGCTTGCGTTAACTGACGTGCCTAACTTTGTGCGTTTTAAAACGCAAACATCTGAAAATCGGGTCTGTACCCTCCCGTTTCCAGTGGAACAACTGGGGACTGTCAAGAAATGAGATGCTTTCAGATGCTTGTGTGTTTTCAGCCGCACAAAGTTAGGAACGTCATCAAGCTAGCTAATGCTAGCCTGCTAACACCGGCTGAGTAGTCTGCCGGCTACAAATAATCGTGCTACGTTGTTTTATTATAAAGTTTGGCCCTTCACCGCAACGAATCGATCGCTTTGATACGCTTTTTCTTTAGCATCACTTCAGTCGGGAGTCAATGAAAACTTAAGTATGGTTGGATTTTATCTGATTTACAAAGTGGAACAGAGCAGGGACAGCTATTGTTAAAATGGCCCGGAAGAGGAAATGCCTAGATTCCGGAAACTTCCGGAAAGCGTGATAATCCCCTATTATCAGCAGCTTCAAAGCAAGTCAGTCTGTAGCAGCAGCAGCTGCATCGTAGTCACATGACGCTGAAAGGAATGCTGGGACATGAAGTTCTTCCACAATAAGAGGGGCGTCTCTACACACTGGACCAATGGAACAACAAGATCTCACAAGATTTCAGGACAGAACGAGATCTCACAAGATTTTGTTAGTGAAAATATTGGTACAATAAAACACAAATGTTTTCGATGTCACATTTTAACACCGATATCGACCGATATTATCAGTAGGCCGATAATATGGAACATCTCCAAACCAAATATTAAATTAATCTCAAATCACGAATGATGGCTCTTATCCCAGCTTCAGTAGTTTCGGCTCCTCATCTGGCCCCCCCTGAAGCTGACTAACATATTTTCCACGACCACAAGATGCATTTTCAGACATGACTGTAAGAAATGAGAAGCCGCCCTCTGCATCAGTTTGGGGTAAATATTTTGTTTCCACAGGAACGTGTGCAAATACACATTCATAGTCATGAGAACATCAGATGCTTTTTCCTGCCCATAATGCCATATAATCATCCAAGATGTTTTACCGTGATGAGTTGGGTGAGGAAAATGTCGTAAGATTTTGTACAAGTATTCATAGTCTTTAGAAGCTTGGACCTGATCTTTCTACCCGCACTGCTAGCACTTCAGAGCTTTAAAATATCTCTAAATATACCAGCTTAACCATGGAGGATGATGATTTTTCTTTAGCATTAAATGCAGAATTAGTTTTGAGTGAAACTGTTTAATCTGTTTTCAGAATATTTCTTCATGATTTTGGTCATGTTTTAGCTTTTCTTCTAAGAATGGCTCACTGTATTTTTAGGGCTACCCCTCTTCAGACTTCAGACACCTTTATTCATCCCATTAAGAAGTTCCTTCAGACAAATTGAGACACTAGTCACATAACAAAGGAGAAAGATAGAAAGAATACAAACAAAAAGAGAGAAAATGGGGGGTGTTCAACACTATCTAAGGCTATCATGGGCGGTATACAAAAATAGATGAAAACATCTTTTTTTAAAAACATAAAGATACAAATAAATACTGTATATGTATATATTATAGTATAGAATGAAAGTGGAAATATACATGTACGTATATATACACAGTATATAAACAATAAGGATAATAAATTAGGGATGTAATAATTACTAACTAATTATTAACTATATTTCTATGATACAATAAATGACTAAATATACTTTACACATATAAGTATGTATATATAAATAAACCTACATGAATATGAGAAAAAGTTCATGTATTTCCGTAATTCAACTTAAAAGGTGCAATCTACACTTTATTTAGACAAATAATATGCAAATCAATATATTTCAGGTCATCAAAAAAGCAAAGGTCCAAGGCACTCTTGGACCAAGGCTCTCTCAGGGTGTCACCCTGATGAAGGCTTAGGCCGATACGCGTAGGCTGTAACCAACTTGTTTTAATGTTTTAGCCATCCCACAATAAAGGCTTTTTATATTCTAAGAAGAGTGCCTTGGACCTTTGCTTTTTTGATGACCTTGTTTTCCTTACCAAAGAGCACCTTCGCCACACTTTTTTGGATGAACCTTCTGAGCACTCTGGACTTTTTCTTCTGTCTCAATATATTTCAGGCTTTTATTTGTTTGGATGTTGCTATTAGGACTTACAGCTTAAGAAAACCTCAAATTCTAAAACTCAAAAAATTAGAATGGTGTGAAAAGCTCCAGTATTGTAGTTCAGAGTGTCACAGTCTAATCAGGTAAGTAATCCAAAACACCTCCATAAGTGCCCTGAGCCTTTAAAAAGTCTCTGTCTTGGTTAAAAAGAATTCACAATCATGGGGAAGATGCTGATCTGACAGTTGTCCAGAAAACCATCATTGACTCCCTGCACAAGGTGGAAAGACACAAAAAGTGATAGCAAAGAAGCTGGATGTTCTCTGAGTGCTGTCTCAAAGCACATCAATGGACAGTTAAGTGGAAGGAAGAAGTCTGGAAGAAAACAGTGTAGAAGCCGGAGGGCTGACAGCAGCCTGGAGAAGATGGTCAGGAAAGGGCCATTCAAAAGTGTGGAGGACTTCATCAGGAATGGACCTGTGAGCTTCATCAAGTCCAGCATAAATGCAGCCGTCTACCAGGACATTTTGGAGCACTTCATGCTTGCTTCAGTGGATCAGCTGTATGAGGATGCAGACTTCATCTTCCAGCAGGACTTGGCACCTGCCCACACTGCCAAAACTACAAAATCCTGGTTCAACAACCATGGATCACCATGCTGGATTGGCCCGCAAACTCACCTGACCTGAACCCCATCAGAAACATGTGGGACATTGTCAAGAGAAAGCTGAACAGGAAGAGACCAAACAATAAAGAAGAGCTCAAGGCTGTGATGGAAGCATGTTTGTCTTCCATAACACCTGAGATATGTCAGAAGCTGGTAGCATCCATGCCACGCCGAGTTAAGGAGTCATTCAAGCAAAAGGGCCCAAACCAAGTATTAAGTACAGATGCAAGATTTTACTTTAGGAAGCCTGATATTTTTGTATTTAAAGTCCTTTTTAAATTGATTTCATGCAATATTCAAATTTTTTTATTTTTGAATTTGAGGTTTTCTTAAGCTGCAAGTCCTAATCAGCAACATCCATACAAATAAAAGCTTGAAATATATTGATCTGCATATTATTTGTCTATACAATATGTAAATTGCACCTTTTAAGTTGAATTATCGAAATACATGAACTTTTTCACAATATTCTAATTTTTTGGGTAGTACCTGTGTGTATATATGTTGACATTTATTGGAAAGATGGTCATTAAATTTAACTTAAGACATTAATATCTTCCACAGGATGAATTCTAATAAGACACCTATAATACCAAACCAGTTTCTAGCTGGTGCCAGGATGATGACATTCACGCCTGCTTTTGCTGCTACATTGAGCAGAAACCAGAGCTGAAGATTAGCCAAGCCAAACCAGCTTTATTCATAAAGCACTAAAACAACAATAAAAATAATTAAAAGTACTGTACCTGCCAGACAGCATATTTACAGTGAAACTTTTAGAAGTGGAACACAATTCCATGTGTGTACTGTTTCATATCAGCGCTACTCGATTCGGTCCTACGAGAGCTGCAATCCAGCAGGTTTTCCACGTCTCCCTCCACCAATGCAACTTAATGAGCCCATACGGAGCTTGATTGGCAGTTGGAGCTATTTAATCTGAGTCAGGTGTGTTGCAGCAGGGAGGCAAGGAAAACCTGCAGGATTGTGTGGACCAAATTAATCAGCCCTGCTTTATATATTTTCTGTGGAAACATTTTGTTGATGACATGCAAAACAAATTTTTAGACATGTCTGAAAATTAAGATGTATCTTATAGTATCGCATCGTATCATATAGCATAAGTATTGGATCATATCATATTATATCAGTACTGTTGTACTGCAGTACTGCACTATTGTACGTATATCAGTATAGTTTTGTATAACATCAGTATTGTATCCTGTAATATTAATATCATGTCATATAATATCAGTATCTTATCTTATATCAGAATCATACCATATCAGTATCAAATCATATATCAGTGTTGTATCATATGATATCAGTATCATATAAATTCACATTGCATTTTTTATATCAGCATTGTATCCTATAATATCACTATTGTATCATATAATAGCAGCTTGTATAATATAATATAATTGGTATCATATCCTATATTATCAGCATCGTATTGTATAATATTATCTTATATTGTATCGTATAAAATTAGTATCTTATCGCATCATATCAGTATCGTTTTCTATAATACATCAGTATTGTATTCTATAATATCAGTATTGTATCATATATCATCAGTTTTGTATCATATAATATCAGTATTGTATCATATATCATCAATTTTGTATCATATAATATCAGTTTTGTATCATATATCATCAATTTTGTATCATATAATATCAGTTTTGTATCATATATCATCAATTTTGTATCCTATAATATCAGTATTGTATCATATATCATCAGTTTTGTATCATATAATATCAGTATTGTATCATATATCATCAATTTTGTATCATATAATATCAGTTTTGTATCATATATCATCAATTTTGTATCCTATAATATCAGTATTGTATCATATATCATCAGTTTTGTATCATATAATATCAGTATCATATTGTATAACATCAGTATTGTATCCTATTATATCAACATTGTATCATATAACATCAGTATCGTATCTTAAATCAGAATCATATAATACAGTATCAGTATCAAATCATATATCAGTATTGTATCATACGTATGATATCAGTATCATATAAATTCATATTGCATTTTAATATCAGCATTGTATTGTATAATATCAGCACTGTATCCTATAATATCACTATTGCATCATATAATAGCAGCTTGTATCATATAATTGGTATCGTATCCTATAATATCAGCATCACATTGTATAACATTATCTTATATTGTATCGGATAAAATTAGTATCTTGTCGTATAATATCAGTATCCTATTCTATAATATATCGGTATTGTATATAATATCAGTTTTGTGTTATGTTGTATCGGTATTGTATCCTGTAATATCAGTATTGTATCATATATCATCAGTTTTCTATCATATAATATCAGTATCATATTGTATATCATCAGTTTTGTATCCTATTATATCAACATTGTATCACATACTATCGGTATCATATAATATCAGTATCGTATCTGTGATATCAGCATTACGAGTGTTGTATCATATGATATCAGTGTTGTATTGTGCTGTACTGTATAATATCAATATTGTATCCTATTGAATAATATTGTATCATTTAATATCAGTCTGGTAACAGCAGCTTCGTGCGTGTGGAAATAGCTGCTAGCTTTAGTGTAAAACCTCCAAAATGATTAGTTAGGTTTATTGGGACAATCTTTTCTAGAATATAGAGATGCTGTTTGGAAATACTAAGAAACATCTGGAAGCTGATGTTATTTACCTGCCTGTGTCTTGGTAGAGCAGGTTCCTGTAAACAGAAGATAACAAGATTTGTCTGAATACAGAAAAAACAAACTCAATCAAGAAGTTTTCTTTCCGTCTCTCTTCCTGCCTTTTTTCACAAGTTCAGACTGAATTACGCAACAGTTTAAAGGCCTCTTACTATCAGCATGCAGTGCAGATTAAAAACGACAAAAAACACATCATTTTAAGTACGAAAAACAAGTTTTTACTTTTTTCTGTTTCTGATAAGGCCCCTCTCTCTTTGAGGAACTTCCTCTTCTGTCGATAATGAAACTGACTTTGAGGCAACAACCTACTCAATATTTGAACAAAAAAAATCACCTGGAAGGGAATTTCTCTTACTGTAAATAAATATGCAAATACCCCCGTGTTACAGCCGCATCACAACAGCAGATCCACTGTTCTCAGCAGGTTTGCATTAAGCAGAAACGTCCTAATATTCTGAAGAAAAACACCCTTCTTATCACACCAGTTAAGATCTGAAATAGCCCTCTTCCCACGTTAGCTGGTAAAAATGTGCATTTTATGGGGTAAAACATGCTTCATGAGTCGTTATCCAATCTAAAAATATGTTTAAATCCACCGTGAATCATTGTCACTTGATAAATGAACATTTGGAGACAGTGACTCAGCTTCTGGATGCAGTTTTTAACACTTCTGCTACATCAGTTCAGTCTTTTTTAAGTTTCACAGAGAACTGAAATAACTGAGAATTTAAGAACGTGTAAAGAAAAACTGCAGCAAAAACCCAAATAAAGTTTCACAAACCAAAGAGGAGATAAGCAAAGCTGTTATCAGTTTGATTATCACCACATTGGAATGCAGAGGAGATGGTCAGTAACCAGCAGAGCCTCCGATTCAACAGATGAGTCTGTGAATGTGAATTTACCTGTCCAGGTGTTTGCAGCAGGTTCTCTCCTGAGCTGGCGTGCTCGCTTTGACCTGACATTCTGATGCACGTATCTGATGATCAGACCTGCCTCATGAGCTGGTGCGCTGTGTGTGAGATATGGGGAAGCTGTGAGTGTGATGCGTTCTATCACACAGCAGCCGGAAGTCATCACTTCCTGTTCAAGGTGGTAATGTCAGTGGCTGTGACTCAGTTTTTCTTTAGCAACAGCTCTACATTATGCTTCAATACAAAATAAGAGACCTCATGCTTTCTTTTTATATAATTGCTTTTAGTTGTGATTTTAAGGGATTGTACAATTTCCATCATCCAAAAGTGCAAATAGTTACTAAAACATCCAGAATCCTATTAACTAAAATAATCTACACATACAGACAAAAAAAATGATTAAAGAATCAATAAATGGTAATAGATAATGCAAACTGTACAAAAGGGGGGGGGGGGGGGGACATATTAACAGACAAGACAAAAACATGAGACAAAAAAAAAGAAAGAAAAGAATTAAAAACAGCACAACAAACCAAAACATATAATAAGACAAACATACACACACACAAACACACATATACACTCGTGCTCATGCTCACTACGCTTTTGTGCTTAATCTGAATCTACATCTATATAGCTCACTCTCACTGACAGTCATCCTCAAAGTTATTCATACCCTCCAATCAAAGAAACTGCTAAATTCACAACAGTAATTCAATTAACAAGAAACTTTAAAAAAAATAATAAATAAAAATTTACAAAATTATGATTTAATGAAATAGAATATAGCTTTTGAATTGTCATTGAAAAGAATAATTAAAAAAAAAAAAAAACCAACAAACAAACTGTCCCAGACACATTAATGCTTCGGTGCCCAATCATGCTTGTTTACTTGTATTATTTTTTGTTTGTTTTTGATGTTTCTGTTAAACCACAATCCAAATAAATGTCATGATTTTCATAAAATGTTTATTTTACAATTACTTTTGTCAATTTCAACTTGTTTCACTGACAGCTGATACCCCCCCCCCCCCCCCCCCCCCCCCTTTTTTTTTATTCGAGGGGATGAATCATTTTGAGGACGACTGTATGTTCCACACTCAGATTTAGATGCACACACACACACACACACACACTTGGCTGTGGTCTTGTATGGATTCTTCCTTGGCCAGTACAGGAGCCCCTAACGTTTGTTAATAAAAGAGCAATTTTCAGCACTTGTTCAACTAATTTAACATAGTTTAAAACCTATTTGACTCTTAAAAGTACAGTTTTCCTCAAACTTAGTCACACCCTCCCATTAAATAAGGAAAAAATCAGCTGTCGTGAAATAAGTTGGCACTGAAAAAAGTAATGATAAGTGAAAATCCAAAGGGGAAGTTTGTTTTTGTTTTCAACCTGGACCTATTTTCTAGCATGAAATACATTCATTTACTCACCCAGACAGTTTTGTGTGTAACTCGAATTCCTTCAGGTTTAAAGGTACAGTATCTAAGAATTGCCAACATCTAGTGGTAAAGATGGGTATTTGGAAAAAAAAAAGTTTTTTTTTCCAATTGACTTTATATTCCAAGCACTGTTGTTAATGCACGGTGGCCATAAGTGGCCAAAACTATCCCAGACATAAAGATGTTTTCATCTGTGAGTGGATCCAGTGGTCTCAGGTGCAGACTGGACTATGAGTAACTATTTTCAATGTCTTTTAAGGCATTACTTATCCAGAACAGTGCTCTAACTCCCATTAAACAAAGCTGGTACTGCAGTTTAAAGGGTCCTCACTTCACTCACATTGTTTTGTCCATTTGGGGACACCGTAGTAAAAATGGCGATTTGAATATGGCAGCTTCCATGTACAGTATGTGCACCCCCAGCAAGTAGATATAAATGACTTATTCTAAGAAAATAAACATGACTGCAATTGTAGTTAAGCAAATACACATCAATAGAATCACAGTTTTGGATTATATATTACATTTTTCTGCTAATGACCTTTTTTTTTACACACACTGTACCTTTAATGAAAATCATGACGATGATTTTGAATTGTGGTTCAACATAAATATTAAAAACAAACAAATAAAACAAGTAAACAAGCATGATGTGGATACTGAACTAAAATGTTGAGCAACACTGAGGCAATCACTGCAATCAGGTGTTTTCTGTGGCGTCCAATCAGACGTCTGCACCTGTTGACAGGTGTTTTGGTCCACTGTTCATAGGAAAGGTGCTCTAATTTGTCTGTGAGTTTTGTTTGTTTGATTCTTTTTTTATTTTTATTTTCAAATACAATTCAAAAGCAATATTTTATTTTACTAAATTCTAATTTAGAAAATTTTTATTTATTATTACTTTTTTAAGCTTCATGTTATATGAATAACTGTTGTGTATTTAGCATTTTCTTTAATTGTAGGATATGAATAATTTTGAAGACAATTGTACATCACAATAAACAAAGCTACTTAAAGTTTCAGCTTTTTATGTGTCAGGACAAAATAAAAAATGCCACACCAGTGCCAGGTGATGACTTCTTCTTGTGCATTCTGCTTGTGAAAGGCTTTTCATGCCTTACAGTCTTTTATTTTGCCACCATTCCTGCAGCAGAAGTCGAGTTTGGGAACTTGAGCCACTTCTTTGAAGCCTGCACTGCTTGGATTTCCCCAGATTTCCACTTTCGTTGTTTGCTAGTTTCTCAACGGTAAGTGGGCGTCGTTGTCATTGTAAATGTAAAAACTAATTAAAACTAACTAAAAGTTAAAAAAAAACTTTTTCATTCACTGAAATAAAAGTAAAAATGACAGTTTAAAAAAAAAAACTGAAACTGTGTTGTGATTTCACAAAAGTAACTAAAACTAACTAAATTTATTGCAGAAACATCCTTAGTTTTAGTCTTTATAAATGTTCTTAATCTCGTCAATCTATGTACTTTGTTCTGTCGATTTTACTCAGAGTAACTTTCTGATGATTTTGAATGTCACACCAGACAAATATGTGTAATAAAAAAAACCTAAAACTAACACTGAAACTAATAAAAACTAAACTAAAACTAAGCACTTTCCAAAAACCTATTAAAAACTAGCAAAGTTGCTCAAAAAATAATTAAAACTAACTTGATTTAAAAAAATAAGTCAAAACTAAATAAAAACTGAAACTAATTAAAATCCCAAACTACTATAAATGACCTTGCTCTAGACCTCTGGCCTGGTGACATTATTTTTCTGACATTGTGGCTCCCATGATTCATCTAACCAGGTGGAAACCTCATCTGATACCTGGACGAAACTGATGGAGATATGAAAGTGTGACATGACCACAGCAGTTTGTGGTTTGTTGTTTGCTCTCGTAGCTTTTTTTTTTTTTTAGAAATGCCTGTTGATTATTAGATGTTTTTATGGTCAGTGTGACGTGTTTACATAATCCATATGTTAATCTTCATGCACGCCTTTTACATCTGTGGGAACTTGTTCATTCATTCTTTCTTCTCACTTATTCCAGTACAGGGTCGCGGGTTGCAGATAATAAAGAGATTAATAAATCATTTTTTTGTTAGATTTTTGTCTCTTCTTCAGATTATCTTATTTTTTACTGGTGGAATGTATGGTAATCGTTCATTCAGTTACATATTGAAGCATGGGGGGCACTTTTCCATTTCAATGCAACACATTAGCCACTATCAAGGCCACTTTTTAATAAATCAGATGTTGTGTTCAGAATGGTACTATATTCATCTCCAAGTAACACAAGTCTTGGGTTCAAAACCAAATAAAAACTAGTAACTTTTTAAAAAATAATATCATTTATAGCTTTCAAATAGTCATTCAAACGGCAGAAAGGCCAAAAAATCGGATAAGAGACCCTGTCTCTGTTTCATATTGTGGACACAAAGCCGAAAGGTCAGGGTTAATTTTATGTAGGGGTTGCGGTGTATAACATACTCAATGAATCAAATTCAATTGTTGCAATCTATGATGACTGTTAAATTAAAATACCTGAGTCTTTTGACACGTTGTTTCCCACTGTTCATCTTTAAATTCAACCGCAAGGTCTCGCTCCCATTTGTACTTGGCCCTCATTGGGTCACACTCAGAAAACTTCAATAACATTCTGTACATGGTTACGACAAATTTCTTTACATCTTTACTCACAATAAAGGTGTCCAATCCAGTACAGAGGCAATCGTTAACCTTCCTGCTGAAATATCATCTCCAACCTGTAAATCCAGTGAAACTGGAATCAGGTAAAATTTTACCTTTAATCGTTTCGATAATAATGACCCGCTTTTAAATAGATCATCAAATGTCTGAAAAACTTTACTTTACCAAGGAAAACAGAGTTTATCTTTGAATATCTTCGATAGAGCTGGGTTAGCATCAACGGAATAGCTGTACTGTGTATATTGTTTGAAGGTTTATGGACTTTTTCCTAATGTCAGACCAAATTTTACACCTCTGTAGAACTAGAGTGTTCTTCAAAGTTCTTTAAAAGTTCAGTGGGTACGGAAAGTCGTCAGACCTCGTAAAAGTTTTCACTTTTTGTTTCATTGCAGCCATTTGCTCAAATAAAAAAAAATAATTTTTTATTTTTCATTAATGTACACTCAGCACCCCATCTTGACAGAAATGCAGAAATTTTTGCAAATGTATTAAAAAAAGAAAAACTGAAATATCACATGGTCATAAGTATTCAGACCCTTTGCTGTGACTCTCATATGTAACTCATATGGTGTCCATTTCTTCTGATCCTCCTTGAGATGATTCTACTCCTTCATTGGAGTCCAGCTGTGTTTAATTAAACTGATTGGACTTGATTAGGAAAGGCACACACCTGTCTATATAAGAGCTTCCAGCTCACAGTGCATGTCAGAGCAAATGAGGATCATGAGGTGGGGGCGGAGGAGGGTGGGGCGAGGCCGAAGGATGAATTTTTCAATATTCAGACCGCCCCCCATACCTTAATGAGTTTTGGGACAAACTCTCCAACCCCCTCCACCAAATCGTGGGAGAGCCTGGGAGAGAAAGAAGAACCAAAGATCACTGGCTGACTCGGATGCCAGGAGAGGGAAAATCAACCACACCCCCCCCCCCCCCTCCCTGCGACCCCCCCCTCCCCAAAATAGCCTACTGACTTTGCAAACATCAACCCCAGCAGAATTATTCTCGGTCTGTGAGACAGATTAACTTTTTTTTTATTTTTATTATGACCAGCACCCCCCCTCCCCCCCCTACCCCCCCAAAATGAAATTGGTGGTGGCATTTGGTTTGGGAGTTTTTCACTCAGGGCAACGACTGGTTGCAGTTGAAGGAAAGATGAATGCAGCCAAGTACAGAGATCCTGGAAGAAAACCTCTTCCAGAGTGTTCAGGACCTCAGACTGGGCCGAAGGTTCAGCTTCCAACAAGACAATGACCCTCACACACAGCTGAAATAACAAAGGAGTGGATCAGAACAACTCTGGACCATTCTGGACTGACCCAGCCAGAACTCTGACTTAAACCCAACTGAGCATCTCTGGAGAGACCTGAAAATGGCTGAACACCACCGTTCACCATCCAACCTGACAGAACTGGAGAGGATCTGCAAGAAGAACACAGAAGATCCCAAATCCAGGTGTGGAACACTTGTTGCATCATTCCCAAGAAGACTCATGACTGTACGAGCTCAGAAGATGCTTCTACTCAGTACTGAACAAAGTACTGAATACTTATGACCATGTGATACTTCAGTTTTTCTTTTTTAATAAATTTGCAAAAATTTCTACATTTCTGTTTTTTTCTGTCAAGATGGGGTGCTGAGTGACATTAATGAGAAATAAAATGAACTTTTTTGATTTTGGCAAATGGCTGCAATGAAACAAAGAGTAAAAAGTTTAAAGGGGTGTGAATACTTTCCATACCCACTGTATGTAGGCTACTACAAGGAATATAAGGAAGGCTGGAAAGAGTAATGTCTGCAAATTGATTCTAATTCAGGGGTGACCAAGTCCGGTCCTCAATAGAAACTATCGTGCAATTTTTAGAGCATTCCCTTTCTAACACACCTGAATCAAATGGCTAATTTCCTTATGCACATATCATTCAGCTCTGCAGAGGCCTGGAAACGAGACATTTATTTCATTCAGGTGTTTTGGTGAAGGGATGCAACCAAAATGTGCAGGAAAGTAGCGCTTGAGGACTGGACTTAGGCATCTGTTCTAATTCGGTCCATGAAAGAGTTTTGTCAGGCTCGTATAACTAATGATTGTGCTGCTAAGCAAGGTTATTAACTCAAACTAATGAAAAAACAAAAACTAAAATTGAAAAAACATTTTGTTAACTGAACATCACTGTTTTTTTTTTTATAAGAAAACGATAACAAACGGAAACAGTATTGTGTCTTTACAAAACCAACTAAAACTTACTTAAATTTGTGAAAACATCCTTAGTTTTAGACAGTCTTAGTAAATCTGGTTAATACATAAGCCTTTTGGGTTGGTATGAAATCTATTTCTATTTAATCTGTTTACTTTGCTCAACCGGTTTTACTCTGAGTGACTTTCTGATGATTTGGAATGTCACACCAGACAAATTTGTATAATTAAAAAAATGAAATAAAATAAAAAATAAAACCTACACTGAAACTTATAATAAAAACTAAACTAAAAATAAGCATTTTCCAAAAAATAAAAACTAATAAAAACTAGCAAAGCTGCTCAAAAAAACTAACTAAAACTAACTGAACTGAAACTAATTAAAAATCCAAAACTGTTATAACCTTTTGCTAAGTAATATACCGGCAAGGAGAATTCAGGGAAACCTACTACTCCCTCACCTAAGTTCCTCTTGCTCTGATTATTATTATTATAGTAATTATTTACATCACAAACCGCCTGTATTTGTGTAGAATCCCGTAGAAGCTTCTGTCAACGTAATGCCTACGTCACACATTATTTTAAACCAATCAGAGACATTTATCCCATCTTTTCCAGAGGCACGAGTAACATTAAATACGCGATCATCCTTAAGTAGAAAACTGAAAAATGTTTTAGTAAAGGCAGAGCTTTATATCTAGAGCTTGCAAGGTTTCTGAGCGGGCGTGACGTCACTCAGTGGGCGTTCCCGGCTCGTGGCGGAAGGGCAGGTGCAGCAGTTATCATAACAACCGTTACCAACGTGAGGAGATAAGCTAGCGAGGCTCCTGCCAGGCCCGTAGACCCGCTTTTCCCGACAGAGGAGCTCAACCTGCGTGTGTTGCTGCGGTGAGAGGACCGGAGGACCGTCGCCATGACTCTGAACCAGAACCACTCGGAGTCCGGCGGAGTCATCATCAACAACAGCGAGAGGTACCGTTAGCGGCAGTTAACAGGCTAGCGGCTACACTTACCCAGACCAACCATCGCATATCACTCATTTTAACATGTTGCGGCCCTGACCGATAATTAGATGATTATTTAGCAGCAGCACCGCACATTATTCCGTATTAATCCGTATTAAATCATTATTCCAACTTTTACCACCGTCCCACACTGCTGTTCTGGATATATTGTGCTGACTACACAATTAAACTCGTTTCTTAAATGTAATAATTAAACAAAGCACAGGACATTCAGGTACATGACACAGAAGCTGACTTTGCTTGCGCGAGACAACAGCTGAAACACCTGAATGTTATTTTGTTTTTAATTAAACGAATGTGGCGCGTGCCACAGACCTGTCTCATCGCCCAGACATGGCCTTCAAGCTATTATATCATCACCGAATCAGGCTTCACGTGAGATCCCAGCTGTGAAATTCCTCGTGAACGTGATCAGCTTCATCTGTGAGGATGTTTTTTGTAATGTGGTTAGCAGGTTAGCGTGTCCTGCGTGGCTCTCCATCAGGGCTGTGGCCTGCTCTGGTAGAAAATGCTTGTTTTGTTTGGTCTCATCCAGTTTTTGGAAGCTCTCTCTAGAGATTCTTCTAGAACAGTCAGCAGGGGAATGACAAACCCTCTGAATCAGTTGTAAGCTCTGTCACTAGATGGCAAGAAAGCCTAATCCTTTTACTTCAGTATTTGTACTGATGAGCCATGTTTAGCTGCTGGACAGTTGCACAATAACCCAATGATCTCATTTTTAAGCTGTTAAGGATTATGAAAGTGGGGCTTGAGTGAATTGATGTTAGATATGTTTAGTACATGCTGCTGATGTGTGGGTGTTTAATGTTAATTTTTACAGTATTTTTCTGTCATCAGTGTGCTGATGAGCCATGAAAACGCGGAGATCGTCTTCTGCGATGCAGACCGTCTGCCTGAAGCTTTCAGAAAGAGCAAGAAGGGCAGCGTCTTCATGACTCCGTACCGGGTAAGCCATGGGAGTCTGGTGTCTGCAGGGATCGGGGTTGATCTGTGTCTGTCAGGCTTTGAAGAGGAACGTTCTGACTGTTGAGATGATGGTAACTGCTGCTGATTTATTCCAGGTGATCTTCCTGGCTAGAGGCCGGGATGCGCTGCAGTCTTTTATGATGCCATTCTACCTGATGAAGGGCTGCGAGATCAAACAACCTGTTCTGGGGGCCAATTACATTAAAGGCAGTGTCAGTGCAGAGCCTGGAGGTGGGTGTTGAGGCCGAGGCAGCACATGGACAAGCAGTCTTCTATCCATATCATGCCATTAACTCTTGTGTTATATTAGATTAGATTAGATTTAGGGCTGCCAAAAGGTTAATCCTAAATTACTCCCATTGTCAAACAAGAGATATTTTATTCTTTAGTACTGCTATATGCAGAAAATACATTAACTTTTGTTTTACAACTTAAAGGCTAAAACCGAGCCAGAAATCTGGGCGTAGTCCAGGACTCAGACCCGAGTTTCAGCTTCACATTAATACAGTTGTGAAGTCAGCCTGTGAGGACCGTATCAGCAGCATTCTGGACTAAACTGCTGCCGTCTGAAGGACTTTAGGGTAGGAATGCACGATATAATCGGCCCCCTATCAGTATCAGCCTTAAAACTGAGTATGGGACATCGGCCACCCCACTGATATTTAACCAATCAGCCCGCTGTTTCTCAAGTTAAAAAAAAAAAGTATTTTTTTTTCTTCAAAATCTTCTTTTTTACAGACTTTAAAACTTCTAAAGGCTAGGGGTGGGAAAAAAATATCGACGCACTGAAATATCGCAATATTTTCATATGCTGATATCATAATGACATTTAAAAACGCAGTAACGATCTATTTTACCAATAAAATCTTCAATAATGCATTGTTCTGTTACGAAATCTCACGAGAATTCACAAAAATTTAGTGATATTTTCATATGCTGATATATTGACATTTAAAAACGTGGTATCGATCTATTCTACTAACAAAATCTTGCAACATTTCATTTTTCTGTTACGAAATCTCGCAAGAATTCTTGAAATATCGTGAGATTTTGTCACAGAACAATTAAATCTCCAAGATTTTGTAAGTAAAATAAATCAATACCGCGTTTTTAAATATGGATTTGATTGATATTGGCATATGAAAATATCGCAATATTTCAGTGTATCAATATTTTTTCCTACCCCTTTTTTTTTCAAAGTGTCGGAAACGGATAAAAAAAACCTGCTATTTGCAACGACTGCTTATTTTTTTAGCTTTAATATCAGTATCGATATAGGTTATCGGTCACGTGAGTTTTAAAATATTGGCATGTCGGATATCGGCCAAAATTCCAACATCGTGCATCCCTGCTTTAGGGAGACATGTAAGGACAGGGTTTCAGTAGTTTACTAAGGATAAATGCAGAATTCCCGGTGAGAAACCTTTCATCCTAAATATGTTCTAGAAGTGATAAAAGTAATGTGGTTAATATTTTGACAGCCCTAATTATATTATAATATATTGTAGGTCTGCCACGATTTATGATTTATCGACTGATCATCTACTAGCAAAATGTTGATGACTAATTTCATAATCGCCTAATCATTTATTGTCTTTAAACTTTGTTTTTCCTCTCAAAATTGCCACTGTACTTTCCACTGCCTTGACCGCTTTTGTCTGCTCAGCATTTCTTGGATAGTTTATTGACATAAATGAACACACACACTACCAGTCAAAAGTTTGGACATGTTTTTCCATTAGATTCAGTGAGAAAGTACCCAAACTTTTAACTGGTACTGTAAATACGCTATAATTCATACGATCCAATTAGTCTGTGTTTGTGTTTGAAGAAGCGCTTCCTGGATTCAGTTGTAACTTATTGGAGGAGCTCTTTGGTTGGGGCAGTATGAATGATGTGCAGAAAAAACTCCAAAGCATTCTCCCTTAAAAAAATTAAAATGCCTTTTATTTCTATGGCATAGTCATAATAAACTTAAAATCCAACACGTTTCAGCCCACTGGCCTTCACCAGGGAGGCTTTTTGACTGGTCGATTGTCAAAATAATCGTTTGTGGCAGCCATATTATGTTATATTATATTCATGTTATCATTAACCAATTGTTTATTTTAACAAACATCATATGACAATTTATTATGATGCTGTGTATTACATTAAAACATTACACCATAGCGTACTACAGTACTAGTACATGACGTGCTGTAATACAATAGTATATTATACTGTACTGGTATGCACTATATATCATATTACATATCATATGGTACTACTGCACTACACTAAATTTTGTGTGTTACTATCCCTTTATGTTTAATTTACAGTTTGCATTTACACTGTTTTACCCTTTAATTTGTGTGTTTTGTACGAATGCTCTGATTGCACAGCTGCTTGTGTTTACTATCCTGCTTCTTGTTGTTTTTTGGGCCTTGTTTTTACTTCTTGCAGTGTGTGAAACCTGTAAACAACTGTGTGTGCCACAGATTTGCTCTCAGGGACAGAGAGCGAACTGAACATGTTTTTGTGTTGTAATATCTCACAGGTGGTTGGGAAGGCAGTGCAACATTCAAGCTCGTCTTTGCAGCTGGAGGAGCCATAGATTTTGGCCAGTATATGCTGCAGGCTGCAGCTCGGGGTACGATAACCAAGCAAAATAAATGATTCAAACTGATTTTATTTATAGGCCAGACTATTGTTGTTAAGCTAATCTCCTACGTTTCAGCATCCAGAGGACAGCCTGTGACCCCTGGCTTTGGTGGATGCCCCTACATGGCTAATGGGGCTTACGCTTACCCTCCTCCCCCCCCAGCCAATGGCATGTACCCTGCAGGACCTCCACCCAGCTATTCCTACCCCAACCCTCCTCCTGCAGGTAAAGGCAGTCGAATGCAGCTGAAACTTTGTTTGAAGCCCTGGAAATGATCATCTTAAGTTGGTCTTTGCATCTTTCCGTTGCTCTCCAGGTGGATTTTACCCCAGCCCCCCAGCGTTTGACGCCTCTGCAGGCTACATACCTCCTCCCCCTTATTCTGCTCCTCTGGGCCAGCAGCCACCACATGACCCAGACCTCCCCTCCTCAGCAGCAGGTCAGTTTCACACAGACAGGCTCCAACAAATAATAATTATAATATTATTACAAAGTAGTCCTCATTTGCTTATGAAATTTTTCTCAAGTTTGAAGAAAATTGTTTTTTTCTTTTTAAAGTTGCTAAATTTCCACTAACTTTTAATGTTGCTGATTAATTTCTATAACTGCTGGTGTAACTGCGTAGTGAATTTCACTTGGAATCCTGCTGCTACATTCTTCTTTTCCACACATTATTCATTTATGCTATTTCTTCATCAGTATTGATAGTGACACTTGTTGCCCATTTTTTAAAATACTAATAATTGAATTAGACTTCAAATTAGTATAGAATTAATTGTGGGCAAAACAGAAGGAATGCACCAGGGCTGGCTTTTACTGTATGTGTGTTTTTTTTGTTTTTTTTTAAATTGGCTAAACTCTCCAAGGTAAAAACACACTGCATGTTTTGATTCAGGAAAATGGTATTACGATATCTAATATTATGAAAAAGCATTAAGGTTAACTGATTTATGAATTGCAACACTTATACAACCTGTCAACCTTGACCCCAATTTCCAAAACTTAGTGACTTAAATTCATTTGTTAAGATTAGTACTTTCTTCTTCTTCTTCTCTTTTTAATAAAACTGACTAAAACCTGTTTGAATTTCGTCGATTAAAACAATTTAAAAACTATCACCTATAGAAATGACAAACTTATTAGCATTTTTGTCAAAAAGACTAAAACTCAGATGGTTGCCAAAAACAACACTGACTGCTTGGTATTCATAATGGTAGATCAGACTGAAGTCGATAGTATCAACTTGCTTTACTCTCCAGTTCTTGGTTGGGACCAGGCCTTGAAATGTTCCAGGTAAATCATTTATAAGTCGCAGTCTTTGAAAGGATCAAGTGGGAATTCTGTAGTTATCCCGACCACACTTCGTGAACATCTAGAAGAGACAGAAGGGCACATTTACTTGATACAATAGTTAGTGACAAATTAAAATCAAATCTTAGTTGTGACTGAACAGTAAAGAGAGACTGCGGGATGCTGGTGCATCAGAAGTGAGGACCTCAGCGGGTGCTGCTCCCGCTGAGACGGACAATATGGGAGGGGGGGTCATAAAAACTCAAACATCAGCAAAATTAAATTAACATAATCACGGTTATTAATTAAATAATCAATAATACACCCGCTGCTTTTGCAGAAATACAAACAGGAGTAATGCTGTCATAGTGATGAGTGTATTTGGACTCACCACCAGTGTGAATTTCATACCTGCAATTTGCACACTCGTATGTTAAACCAGGGGATGCAGATCTCAGCAAGTGGAAATCTGCACTGCTGAAAAATGCTCTCCCCCCCCCCCCCCGCCGCCTCTGCACAAATACAAACATGAGGTAAAAATAGGGCTTACTGCATTGTGATGAGTGAAATTTTTGTGACATTTAATACATTTAACTTCATTTTATTGCATTTTATATATAAAGCACATTCAAAGCAAACATTTTATCAAACACCTGTAAAATATAGAACACCCCCCCCCCCATCGACGGCTAAACCAGCATCCATCTTGTATCCTAACTGTACTGTAATTCAATCTTGCCAGTAAAATATAACGTTTCTGGTAGTGTTTGGTTGCTGAATCCTCCATGGTGCACATTCAGAACACCCGCTGTGTTCATATCTGGTTCATATTTGTTAGCTAGTAAGTGACGCGGTGCGCAACCAATAGTCGGCTGCAACGTCACGGCCGCGACCCAGATGGAAAAGTTGTTGTTGTTTCTGAGCCTCTGGACGTTGCTGGACAGTGACGGCTCGAAAATGTGTATAATGAATGTTGGTGTGCCATCAAAACGAGTCAGAAACGCAGATTAAGGCTGAAAAGTTCCATCGTGTGTCTTTAAAACAAGTTCCTCTATCTCGCTATAATGTTTCTCTTATAATTTTGTCTTATTTTGAGTGTGATGAGATATTTTTACCAGAAATGAGAAAAATATACTTGGTAAGATTTGAGTTTTTGCAGTGTGTTGATCCCCAAAACATGATGATGGCAAATTAATTTCAGCATCATTTGACCGGGAGGCTTGACAGTGACATCACGTCACATCCTCTTAAGTGGGACGTGATGTCCCACTTAAGAGGATGTGACGAAAACGCAGTAAAAAACACACGTTCTGGTTTAACTTAATGAATGATCTGTTTCTCGTCCCCAGCTGAGGCCAAAGCCGCCGAGGCAGCAGCGAGTGCCGGCAACGCCACTCTGCCTCCCACACACGTGTACCTGCCGCAGGTAAGTTCCCAACACACCCGCAGAGCTTTAAAGGAACAGTACACCCACATAATGATGTGCCTTCATGTTCTACTCACCCTCATGCTGAGCAAGACTGGAGCACTTTAATATCTCAAATGCAGCCGGAGATCAGGGAGGCTTCTCGTTTTCCCCCAACTTTCATATAATGGAGTTCACCCGGTGCCTGAACCGGGGGGGGGGGGGCCGGCTAACGGCAACAGAGTTTGATGGACAAAATAATCATTCAATCAGTACGGGCCGTTCGCAACCCCATCCAAGGGTTTTTCCAGTCCTGTCTGTTCCACAGGTGATTAATTTTTTTAAACTTTTTGTGTCAGAACATTTAATTAATTGTCTGCAATCGGGGTGTGAAGAAGACTTTGAGCAATATAGTAAAAAATGCTCCTGGAAAACATCATCCACCCTGCCTTTTAAAGGGGAAGTTCAGGATTTTTGACATAGGGCCTCATTTTTAAGTGAGCCAGAATACTATTTATCACTGAAGATGGTTTCAACATATTTCATTCCATTACTCTAGTTCCAGTGGGTCGCCGATGCTAATGCTAGTGCAAGTCAATAGGACTCTGCTAGCTTGTCATTAATATCAATCTTAACTACTCTACAGAACATTCGAGGCAAATAATTTATAAATTCAGACTGTGTAAATGCCGTGTTAATAGAATAATGTGACAGATAAAACTAACCTGCATTTTGTTGTATTTTGATTGTTGCTGCTGAAACACTTGACACAATTTTACTTCCTGTATTATGCAGCAGAGTGATGTCATCTGCTCCTAGATGCATAAAGGAATTTGATTACACAAAAATAAAGTCTAAAATACGGCCACGTCTGAAAGACATGAGGATATGTCGGATTTTGAAGATGATTTTGAACTTTTTTCATCAAACTAACCATCACCATGTCTCTATGAACCTATGAAGGTAGTAAGCTGGCAAGAAACTAGTTCCTCAATATGTAATGCAAAATTTGTCATACAAGGCTAGTTTTACTTTTTTAACTCATGAGTTTACTAGTTTAACACGGCATTTACACAGATAGACTTGCTGATTTGCCTTGGAGCTTCTGTGGAGTGGATAAGATTGGTTTTAATGACAGGCTAGCAGATTCCTATTGATTTGCACGAGCATTAGCATCAGCGACCTCCTGGAACTAGAATAACGGGATGAAATATGATGAAACTGTCTTCAGTGATAAGTAGCATTCTGGCTCACTTGTAAATGAGGCCCTATGTCAAAAAGAAACTCTTCTAAATGATGTTTGGTGTAAATTATGGACGCTACCCACTCAGGACACTTGGATTTAGAGTTGCACGGTACCCACGGTACCCCACACTACCAGATCATAACGGTTCCTACTATACTAGATTTTATACACGACGGTACTACCGTGGATTACTACAACCCGGTCCAGTTTCGCTAGAAGCGTCCGTCTCTACTCTCTTCCCTGCTTCTCTCACTGCATGCTTCTCCCTGTCAACAAACCCACATGGCAGCTACTGCAACCTAACCAAACAGCTGCTGAATGATTGGCTGTTTGCCGCTTACTGGTGACGTTCATGGATATGATAGGCTGTTTACGCACGTTGGATCCACCCGTCTGCAAACTGATGGCTGTTCGTATGTTTCTACTGGCAAGAAGGAAGTCCATGAGCACAGCTCCGTTTCTTAAAAAAAAAAAAAATCGGCGAAAAACAAAACAACAAGCAGTCTCGTGCACACGCAGCACAAACACGAAGCACACACTCGGCATGGCAGAAGCCCGAACGGCGAGTCTGCCGCGGCGACAGCGGCGGGAGTGGCACCAGTGGCACCGCAAATCTTGCTCAAAAAACCAAACTCCCAAAAGTCACATTTGAAACTATTATGGCTTAAAACAAGGCACAGACGGTAAAGTAGTAGACGACAGCCGTCCACTGTGCAGGCGCTGCCACCAAGCTATAGGAGTCAAAGGAGCGAACACATCCAACCTCATAAAACACCTGCAGTGTCGTCACCCAGACTTGTATGTTAAATACCAGATTAGTAGGCCCTGTTTATTTGCTCATTAGCTAATATTAATAGCCTACCCGTGTACAGGCTGAGGAATGAAGAGTTAAAGGGTGTCAAAGTATAAGGCACCTAGAAAATGCATAAACATATTATTTCATTAGTTATTACAGGGAACCAGTTCCTGTTTATTGTATTTTGTCCTCTGTAGTTTACAGACCCTTTCCAAAAAAATATATTAGAATAAACACCTTTTCCATGATATTCTAATTTTTTGGAAAGGGTCTTTATAGAACTGAGCTACAGTTCAATGAAGTAGCCTTTGCACAAGTTCTATTTTACTTCAAAGAATACCTCAAAATTTGACTGGACAAACAATCAGTGGATCTGTTTTTTTTTTTTTTTTAAGTATTTGATAAATGTTGTTCATAACCATATTTGTTTCAGTCTAATTCTTACTTCACCAGTGTTATGTTTATTATGCACCAAACAGCATTATAAGTAAAAAGTATGTATAACTTGTACAAACAAATTGCAGTTCATATTAAGAATAATAATTAAAAAGGGTGCGGTATCGTGATACTACCCGGAACCGTGATACTTTGTCTGGTATATTATCGTGGTTACTCATTTTGGTATCGTGACAACTCTACTTGGATTACACTGGACGAGCAGTATGGAGGAATATTGACAAGTTTTTGTGGACTTTTATGGACCTTTTTGGTTCAGTCGCTAGTGAACTCCATTATATGAAATTTGGGGGAAAACAAAAACCTGTCTGATCTCCGGCTGCATTTGAGATATTAAAGTGCTCCAGAGTCTTGCTCAGCATGAGGGTGAGTAGAACATGAAGGCACATCATTATGTGGGTGAACTGTTCCTTTAACTTACTTCTACTGTTATGAGATGTTGAGCTGATTTCCTGGCTTTTACTAAAAATGTAATTATGTGTTTTCAGGACAAGCCTCCTCCTACTCCCCTCCTGAAGACAAGAAGAACCAGTAGACCTGCTTGATCCAGTCCTCATTCCCGTCTCATTTCATTAACTGGACATCATGAGGGTTTTTTGGTTTTGTTCATTCTTCAAAGACATTCTGTTTTCCTTTTCTTCCTAACTCATTCCCCCTTTTCCTCATTGCTTTTCTACCCCGTTCTCTTCATTTTAATGTAATTGTCTGGTCTTTATCTCAGAAGCACCTTTACTTGATGGAAAGAGCAGAGAACAAGTGTTAATAGTCTTTTTGAGAAGCCAAAGCGTTCAGGATTTCTGGGCTTTTTGACTGAATCTGACAGCTGATTTACTATTTATGGCCTTTCAAGTGTCCCGAGAATCATACACCACCTTAGACTGTAGTCAGCAACGCTGTCAAGCTCACTTCTAATTTTCTAGCACTAATGAGACTCGATCAGACGATAGTTTGCTATCCTGCTGAGACGTACGTTGGATGCAGTCCTTTATTTTTCTATTATTTGTGTGTACAGGCTTTTAACTATGTAGACTTTTAAAAGGAGATATTTTCTCAAGAACACGGACCTAAAGGGAGAAACAGGTTTTATAAATGGAGCAGATTTCCGGTTCGACATACTGGGGGGAGGGGGGCGAGACGACCACAGAGATTAGAGCGGCGTCCAGCCCCAGCAGCGAGTCCCTGATCCTGGATTAGAGCAGGCTGACCGGGGCCAGAAGGGACCAACTGCCAAGAGGGATTAATCTTTACAAGAGCAGAGCAGTCACCAAAAATGATGTCACTTCCTGTTTTGTCATGCTCCCATAGGCTTCAGGAGAACACAGGGTCAGTCTCACCGCCAGCCCGCTTCACCCCTCACCCTCCAACATCCACCCGGACCATTGTAGATAGAAACGAAGCATTCGAGGACTTTCTAAGTTGGTACTTTGTGTGCTTGTGATCTTAACCGGCAGTTTCAGGTCTGATCTGAGATCCTCAGCATCTGGGCCGCGACTCTTCCTTCCTCTGTGGTCACTAATCTGTAAACTGTATCTGTAGCTCATCCCTGGCTGATTCTTCGCTATGCATCGGGCTCCTGTTTGCTCTGTCATGGCTGTATGTACAATAAAACAAAGCTCTGTATTTATTTCAAACTAATTTATTGAATAATTTATGTAAAATGGCTCAAAAAAAGAAGCATGATCTCAACTGATGCATGTATGCATTGGATTGGATTTGAATAAATGGCTCTTGACTGGTGGAACAACTGTTTTTGTCCACGCGGCACCTTCGAGCGGCGCTTAACGTGGCGTTTTCCTCGTCAGCAGGAATGATCCGTGTGTTTCTGTCGTTGGGAATGTGCTACTCGTCTCCACAGTTTGGACCTTTTGTGCAAATCCACAGCAGTTTTCCCCCCGATGTCCTGAGAGTCCACCTCAACGTGCCAAAGTTCACAATGATGCACAAAGTGCTCGAAATCAGAGTTTTTACAGATGACAAGGAAACTGGCCGTAAACTGTCCACATTCCAGCATCTCTGGTTCCAGACTCCATGAGAAGAATTTGGCTGATCAATACTGATCCATTCCCTTCAATCCCGTTAATTAACCCTTTAATGCCCAATTTGATTTTCCATTTTATTTACTGTTATTTTTATATTTATCAATAATTTAACATTTTATTCCAAGTCTTTTTTTCACTTTTTGTTTCGATATAATTATAAATAAATTTAGGCATTAAGGGGTTAATTTCAGGGAATAGATTAACTTTAATATTCATTTAGAAGTATTTCATCCTTCATTACAGCATTTGTGAATCAAAAATTAATTCATACATGGTTCTAATACACATGAAAAAAGACAAGCGTGTTTAACCGCTGCTTTCATGGCACATTGAATAAAATCTAAATAAAACCGTTGGTTCATTGTTTCCCAGAGTAGTCGTACTTCTGGTGGCGTGGTTGGTACCTCATCTCGTTATTTACATGGCAACAGCAGCACACCTGTGAGCTCTTCATTCTCACTGAATAGACGCTCGTGAGGCTCATGCTTCATCATTAATGAATGAGACTGTTTTCTGTCTCTACGCAGACAGGAGCTGCACATGAAGCAGGTCGTCTTGCATAGAAAATGATTTGGGTTTGTTTTCTAGGTGCTTTTTTTTCTTGAAAGGTTCTGAAGGAAGTCTTAACCTTGTATTAATAGATGGTGGTGTTACTGTGGTTTAGACGGTTTGTGCATGAGACCAGGACTGGCTGATGTGAGTGGGGTCAGAGGTTTTCTCAGAGTTTTAAAGTCGTGGACCCAACTACTTTAGAATGTTAAAAAGTAAAATGAGTGGATGTTTATATTTATTATATGTTAGGGATGCAGGATATAATCGGCCCCCTATCGGTATCGGCCTATATTGGCCACCACACCAATATTTAACCCATCAGCTCGCTGTTTCTAAAGTTTAAAAGAAGAAAATGTGTATTTTTCTTCTTCAAAACTTCTTTTTTTACAGACTTTAAAACTTCTAAAGACTAGGGGTGGGAAAAAATATCGATACACTGAAATATTGCAATATTTTCATATGCTATCATATTGACATTTGAAAATGCGGTATCAGTTTATTTTACTAACAAATTCTCGCGATATTTCATCATTCTGTTACAAAATCTCACGAGCGTTCGCAAAAATTTTGCGATATTTTCATATGCTGATAACTTGACATTTAAAAACGTGGTATTGATCTATTTTACTTACAAAATCTCGCGATATTTCTTCGTTATATGAAATCTCGCCAGAATTTATGAAATATCGCGAGATTTTGTAAGAGAACGATTAAAATCTTGCGAGATTTTATAAGTAAAATAGATCGATACGTTTTTAAATGTCGACTTGGCATATGAAAATATGGCGATATTTCAGTGTATGGCTATTTTTTCCCACCCCTATTTTTCTAAGCGTCAGAAACGGATAACAAAACTGCTATTTGCAATGATTGCTTATTTTTTTCAGCTTTTATATCTGTATCGATATCGGTTATCGGCCAAAATTCCAATATCGTGCATCCCTAATACATATTTGTGAATACATATAATTTTTTTTTTTTTTAATTTTCCTCCTGGGATAAATAGAAAAAAGTATTTTTCATTTCATATCTGGGCCATACGGGTACAAACATTGTGAACAAAAACAGTTTCAGGCCAAATTCTCTTGAAGCACCAGATAAATATCAACCACTGACTCGGTTTCAGGTTGTCCTCCTTCCTGATTGGCTGATTGCAGTTAAAGAGCTGAATACTGACCAGTATCGGTGTTCTGTTGAATTATGTGTACAACCAACGGATATACCAAAGATGAAACTGACACTCAAGACACCCACAGACCACCATAACTGCGATGGGCGATACCGAAAAATTTCCTGTCGATATACGATACCAGGAGTTTATGGTACTTTTTCATTGATATCGATACTTATTGTCCCTTAAAAAAAAATCACATGATTGTACAGTTTGCATTACTATCTTGAACAAGGGCAATATTAGATATAAAACTTGAGAAGTTCTGAAATGCTTTTAAAGCAATAATAAATTATATTGATGAGTCAATTGAACAAAAATAACATTAAAACGTCTTTCAGTTATCAAATAACTTAAGTACAGGTTAAGATTATTTACATTTATTCAGTGGAAAATATGCAAATATGAAATGTAATGGTAATGTTATAAATTTACCAAAACATAATGTGCATCATGCCATCTGATTGGCTACCACCATCATGTGACACAGTAGCTGGAATCTGGCTGCTTTCACATCATTTTACTGCCTAAAACTCTCAAAAGTGGAAATAAATTGCATGTTTTGTATCTCTACAGTGGTATCGTGATACTCAAAAAACTATTGATTCCAATATTTTGTCAGGCTGGTATCGAAGTATCGACTCCAGGGTATCGATATGCCCATCCCTACTCTATACCTGGTACATCTCCAGTCCTCAGCTGGACCCTTTTGTCCTCCAGAACTGCCTTAAATCCTGGTGTGATCGATTCAACAAAGTGTTGGAAACATTTTGCTCCATACTGACATGAAAGCATCACACAGTTGCTGCATCCATGATGGGAATCTCCCGTTCCACCACATCCCAAAGCTGCTCTGCTGGACTCAGATCTGGTGATGTGGAGGCCAGTGAACTCATGTCGGAGATGATGTGAGCTGGAAGCATCATCAGCGGATGCTCCACTGTGGTCATAAAGGGATGGACATGGTCAGCAACAATACTCAGGTAGGCCAGTGCTTATCTGTTGCCATCATCTCCGACCAGTCTGCCCATTCTCCTCCGACATCAACCAGACATTTTGGTCCAGATAACTGCTGCTCACTGGATATTTTCCCTTCCTCAGATCATTCTCTGGAAACTCAGACCAACAACCATGCCACGTTCAAAGACACTTCAATCCCCTTTCTAACCTCAGCCAGTCGTCTTCAACATCTCTACGTGACTGGCTGCTGCCATGTGATTGGCTGATTAGATATTTCAAGTGGCCGATGAATGTGTTGCTGCAACACAACACCCAACCGGCCTTTCATCTCGGACGTCTGCACGGATGAAGCAGGAATCTGAGAAGCAGAGAGGATCCTCTCAGGATGCACTCACGCCATGTACACAAAAGAAGCGATGAATCACAAGCTCAGACCAGCAAAGATGCAAATGATCTAAGAGACACGAAAACTCTGCATCTGTGAGATGAAAGTGAAGCAGAAACACTTCAAGCAGAAGTAGGCGTGCAGCGATTCGGTTAATAACGATTTGAGTCATGGTTTCTGATTTGATTTCAAGTTGTTCAAAATGAACCAATATCACCCGGAAACCATGAATTTTGATATGAAACGAATCGTTACAGTCCTCAGCAGAAGAGTAGGTGAAGGGGAATTACATAGTGGTTTTCTGTTCACAATCTCATCGCTGTTAGTGATGCTGGAGTCAAATCTGATCTCTGTGCAGATGAAGTTAAACTGTGCACGCCATTCCCTCATAATAGTTAAGATTCTAGGTTTACCACACTCCACACTATGAGAAATACTTCAGTAGTGTAAGGGTAGGGCTGCGCGATACGGACCAAATATCATATCACAATATATTTATTTTAGATGGCAATACTCGATATATACCGGTATTTTTACCTTAATTTGTCTGAAAGTTTAATTTCATATCAAACATCTGTTTTTAGTACTGAAACATGTTTAGCGTGAAGGTATCGCTCGACTGCAGGGATGGAACTGAAAAAACTGGTTAGAAATGTTTGTTAAAGTAATTAAAGATATTTGGCTGTTTTTTATGGTTTCTTTGTGAAAGTCTTGGGGAGGATTGTCTTCCAGACAGTTTAAATAATATGGGTGGAAAAAAATATTGATACACTGAAATATCACGATATTTTTAAATGCCGATATTTAAAAATGCGGTATCAATCTATTTTACTAAAGAAATCTTGCGAGATATCGTTTTGTTTAGAAATCTCATGAGGTTTGATGAAATACCGCAAGATTCCATCATTGTTGCGAAATCTCGCGGTATTTTGTGAAATCTCATTAGATGCCGATATTAAAAAATGCGGTATCGATCTATTTTACGAAAGAAATCTTGCGAGATAGCATCGTTTTGTTTAGAAATCTCATGAGATTTGACGAAATATCGCGTAAGATTCTATTATTGTTACGAAATCTTGCGGTTTTTAGTGAAATCTCATTAGATGCCGATAGTTGAAAATGCGGTCTCGATCTATTCTACTAAAGAAATCTTGCGAGATATCGTTTTGTTTAGAAATCTCATGAGAGGTTTGACGGAATACCACAAGATTACATCATTGTTACGAAATCTTGTGGTATTTTGTGAAATCTCATTAGATTTTTGCAATAAAATGATGATACCTCGCAAGATTTCATTAGTAAAACAGATCACTACCGCGTTTTTAAATATAGATATGGTATTGGCATATAAAAATATTGTGATATTTCAGTGTATCGATTTCTTTCCCACCTTTTATAAATAATCAGGTGACCCCTTTGTAGTCAAACAAGGTGCAGTTAGGTCATTACGCAAAAATAAAGCAAAAAAAATTGCACAACTAATACTGCGATATAACGATATGTGTAAATATCATCTCTCTCTCATGTAAATATATCGCAATATCATATCAGTATATCGCACAGCCCTATGTAAGGGTAAAGGTGTTAGTTGCAGTCTTGTGCTCACACAGCAACCGAACACACACTGAGTTTTTCACTCATCATACAGCATCATCTGTCAATCTATAAAACAAACATTTCAAAAGTGGCTTTAAATATTAGTAATACGTACTCCAGCCTGGCAGATGAACGCGTATTTAAGGATTTCTTTTGCTTATAAGCTCAACAACCCGTATTAGGAGTCTGTGGCAACCTCAGAGTGGAGATTCGTCTTCTACCTGAATCTGGACATTTCTCTAAGATGAATAAAGTTTTTAGAAGGTGAGAGGAACCAGGTGGAGATCATGTGACCTAGAGGGGAGTCCATCACCACCAAGTGGTGAGTTGAGGGGAAGGAAAGTCTGTTTTCAGCTGTTCAGGAAGGCAGCTGCTGTATGAGTGGAAATGGGATGAAAACTTCCCAAAGGGACAACGGGAACTGTGCTGAGTCAGCGTTTGGCCGCGGTTCATAGTGCTTCCTGGAGGTGAACTCCCTGCATCAGCTCATGTGGAGCAGAGGGTGATGCTGACCCCCTCTCCGATCCAGCAGGCGGGGAACAGCTCCTGGGTGAAGGCGCAGTGGAAGGAGTGCAGCCTGGTCTGGCCGTCCCCGTAGTAGGTGAGCGTCCCCGCCTCGTAGTCCAGCAGCATGCCGATGCGGCCGTGGTGGGAGTGGCCGGCCAGCGTCTCCCGCCGCCCGTTGTGCCAGGCGCACAGCTGGTGCTCGTCCAGCTGCAGGCTCCACGACAGTTCGTTCATGCCAACCATGCATCGCTTTCCCTTCTCCTTCCTGGGGATGGATTCGTAGGTTACCTGGAGAGAGGCGGAGCAAAGCAGGAGGCTGGATAAATAAAACAGTAGGCCTGAGACGATAAATTTTCCTGGACGTTATTCACGATAAACAATATTATTGTCGACATTATGAGACCGAAATAACCCCTCATGTAATGTTAATAATGCAAGCACATCCTTTCAAATGCAATAATTAAACTTTCACATTGGAATGTCCAGAACCAGAACTGTTAAATATGCTAAAGAAATAAACAAAAACACAAAAAAAGAAATGAAAAAAGGACTTTGCATTAAAGGATAAGTTTGTTTTTTTTTTAACCTGATTTACGACCCCGTACTTCGTATTAAAGGGGGGGAGAAAAAAAAAAAAAAACAAAAATAATCCCCCTTCCTTTCTATAATGATGATGAGACCCAAAAAATATTCCCCCCTTCCTCCCCCCCCCGGACCAAACCCCCCTTTTTAACAGAAAGCGGAATCCCCTTGTTTTCTTCTCCCCCACCACATCATCAAAAAAAAAACAAACTATAATATAAAAAAAATAATAAAAAAATTTTTCTCTTTTTTTTCTCCCCCCCCTATGATTCTCTCCTCGCCGCAGTTATTTCTCCAACCCCCCTGTGTTGTTTCCTTTCTTATTCTTCCTCAAGTCCCTTTAAATCTGCGTTGTTATGCAGCGTGAATGTTTGTAAACGGCTCCACAATCAGTTTTTCCTTCTTTTTGTTTTGCGTGTGTGAGGAGAGGGACGGCTGTCACACACAGCTACAGTGTTGTGATGCAGCTGTGAACTGATCAAGGACTGGTCGCGGTGGTGATACTGGTATTGTTCCAGTACCAGTCTCCCAACTAGAACACAGGAATAATTTCTGCCACCGCGGTGGTTTAATCTGACATGGTGACCAAGACTAAATAAATCATGTATCTTCAAAAAAGAATGCTGCACAAGCTGATGAAAATGATGAGGGATTCTTCCCATCCTCTCCACAACATGGTGAAGAATCAACAGAGTGTGTTCAGTGGAGGCTGCGCCAGGTCGCTGTAGGATGGAGAGATACAGGAATTCATTCCTGTCAACAGCATCACCCTAAGAACAAGACTGACTGACTTTTTTATTTAAAAAAAAAAAGTGAGCATTACAATACTAATTCCCTCTGGGATGAATAAAGTATTTTTCATTTCATTATCTGAACCTGCAGAAGTTTTCCCAGAGGATTTCCTGATGACAGTCACTCCTACTGTCCTGTTATCACCATGGTAACATGCACTAACGTTTTGATTTTTGCAACCGAACAAATACCAGGACTCAAACATTATATTTCCCCGACACTTTCACGTCATATCTTGTGACCTCATCTGCATTAAAAGTCGAGTCTTGCATGTAAAACACACGTCTTCTCGTAGTTCTTAATGCTTTTCCTTTGTTTTCTTGTCCCCCGGTTGCGCACGCATCCTATCTGTGAGGAAACCATATTGCTCCGAAACCCATCTATATGATACATACTGGTATTTTTCCCTGATTTGTCTGAGTGTTTCATTTCATATCAAACACCTGCTTTTTTAGTATTGTAACATGTTTTGCTTAAAGGTACAGCTCCACTTCAGAATTCACAAAACGCCGATTAGAAATGTTTGTTAAATGGAAATAATTAAAAATAGTCGGCCGGACATTTATGATTTCTTTGTAGAAGTATGGAGGAGGATTTTCTTCCAGACAGATCGTTTAAATAATCAGGTGAAACCTTTAATGTCAGAACTGACCACAAGGTGTCGCTGTCAGACTGCTCGTGAAAAAATAAAACAAAAACATTTGCACAACTAACACCACAATATAACAGCATGTGTAAATATCATAGCTCCCTTGTTGTACCAGTATATCGCCCAGCCCTATATCAGATGCCGATACCAGGAAAAAAGCACCTAAAATATCAGCCTAAAATATCAGCCAGCTGATGTATCGGTCTATCCTTGGTACTTAATCTTATTTATTAACTCACTGGCTGCCAATCACGAGTTTACACGTTAATTGCGGGTTTTAATCGGGGGAGCTGTTTTAATCTCTGGCGGAGCTTGTCAGAGAGAACCAAGTGTTGATCGTTTTTATTTCTGTAGTTTTCAACTACTCAAATGTAGAAGGAGGTAGAAAGATAGAAAGAGACGCTTCTGTCAAATGTTATGCTGTGAGACAAACTTGTTGCTTATTTAGCTAGTGAATAATTATTTTGCCACCAAAACTCTTTTCTCAGTTTTGTATTTGCTGTTTCATAGAAGCAAATATCTGTTCAGATGATGACGGTGTTACTAAAGTAAAAATATTGGCAAAAAAGACACTTTTCCACTTGAAGCGCATTGCAGCATTTAAAGCTCGTTTTCTCATCTTTTTGGTCAAAAGCAGGCATTTTTGCTGCAACAAACCCATGTTCTACTGCAGATTACTAAAGAATGGAAAAAGGTAGAAACTAATGTTTTTTTCTGATAAAAGAAGAGAGTCTAAGCTTATATATATTCAGTGTTTGCATAGACATAATACACAAAATTCTGTGGCTCTCCAAATATCAGTGGAAATGCTTAAAAATCCTGGCAATACGGAGCGCTCTGCTCGGAAAAGGTCTGGCAGTCAATGAGTTAACACATAAAGTGTAAATTTATTATGAAATTAAGGCTCAGAATGCTGGATCGGCCTCATTCGTCTAATATCCCATCCAGTCTCTTAGTCAATATCGGAGCCGATATCCGATCCAGGTATCGGGTACAGCGGTTTAGCAAACTAAAAGCACCAATTACATTAAAAAGTAAACAGCTAGAATCAAGTTACTCAGCTCCAGCGAGGATGGTGTCATTTTATTTTAATTTAATCACACCTGACTGCCAGTAAAGTTTGACAAAGGCATCGCGCGTTTATCTGCAAGCAGCTGCTGCAGAATCAGGACGTTGCTGCACGACTTTCACACCGTTTGCACTGCAGGTTTCGTCTTCTCTGACTTTTCTACCTCAGCTGCAGCTCGTTTCCAGAACAGTTTTTCTGACTTGCACACCGACTCTTGTGACTAAAACAGCTGACCAGCAGAAACAGTTTGGGCGTCTCCAGAAGGAAAAGCTATAAACTGCTTTTCAAAAACGACGACAAACGATGCTTCAGCAATCTGAAGTATAACAATAAGAAAAATGTGTGTTTTTTGTGCTCATAAGGAATGTTTGACATTGATCCTAAAATCTGACTTTGCTCCTGGTAATGAGGTGAGTTCAGGCAGCCGTCTTTACCCCGAGGTAGGCCCAGGGTTTGGACACCTCCAGCTCCCAGTAGTGCTGTCCATGGGTGAAGCCCTGAAAGCAGAGCACCTGCCAGGTGTGGTCGAAGCGGGCCTCGTGTGCAGGCACAGGACGCGGCCCAGAGGTCAGGTGCTCCGCCCGCCGGTACTCCTGAGACAGGGACAGGTGTCCGTTGGCCGTGCGGGGGTCAAAGGTCAGAGAGCACCGGTCTGCAAGGAGTCAGACGGATCTCAGAGATCTACCAAATCAAAGCTAGATGTGTTAGAAGAATCCAGAAAACATCTTTGAGGACTCACAAGCGCTGAGGCCTTCCTTCCCACCAGGGTGGCACGGAGCAGCAGGACTGGGAACCACAGCGAGAACTGGCCTCTTGTCCTGAGGAGAACCTGGAGAACCACAGCCGACGTGAGACCACAGAGCATCTATCACTCGGTCAGCTGCAGAAACAACTCTCAGAGGCAGATTACCGTCCTTGTCCTGACCCACAGCGGAGCTCACCGCCTTCTCCAGGTCCTCAGAAACCAGCTTGGAGACTCGGGACAGGACGTCTGTGACGCAGTTCAGGCGATCCTGCAGGTTTGGCGATACGTCCGTGGGAACGTCCTTTAAACGTGGAACTTCTAGAAGTGTTGATTCCTGTGCAGATATTTAAGAAAAAAAAGGTAAATGTAAAAGGCAGCAATCAGAAAAACACAGAAAAATAAAGAATTAAATAATAAAATCTGTGATCCAGTCAATTTATGGATCATTAAATACAATTTTATATCCTCAGCAGGAGGAAATAAATATAGATATGGTATTGGCTTAAGAAAATATCACGATATTTCAGTGTATTTTTCCACCCTTAAAGGTTGGGTTGTAGTCAGTCGAGGTGCAGCCGGGTCATTACGCAAAAATAAAGCACAACTAATACCACGATATAACGATATGTGTATCTCTCTCATGTAAATATCATATTGCAATATCATATCAGTATATCGCACAGTGCAATACTTGATCAATTGATGTACTTTAGTAGCTTCTAGTATTATTTTAAGAGCTGTCAAGCAGAATGTAGTGATAGATTAGTAATACAAATGATTAGGCCGATATTTTTATCGTCACTTGTTGTTACCGTGATTTACGTGATACATTTTTTTTGCCATATCGTCCATCCCTCATGCAAACTGTACAATCATGTGGTTTTCTTTAAAGGGACCAAAAGTATCTGTATCGATATTGATGAAAACCACAGGTATCGTATTGACAGGAAAGATTTTGGTATCGCCCATCCCTGCTTCATGTCTGGTTTTCTCTATGATCTTCTGTTAGAAGCATTAAACTGAAAGAAATCTGTTATGTTCTGATCCTCCTTGTGGGAATTAAAAAACAAACAAAAAAAAGAAAATGTTGAATCTTTTAACATCTTGTAATGTATTTGTTTACTCTAAATTTTGTTGTAGTATAAGAAGTATCAATATTCATATCGGTTAGAAATGCACAGATCCAGTTTTTTCCGATCCAATTCTATACCGATACCAGAGCTGAGCGTGTCGGCCGATACCCGATACCTATCCGATACTGCTTGTTGGAATAATTATATGTTCATGTACTTATTCCTGTTATGTTATCAATGATATATGACATATGTTATCGCGGTATCGTATGTGACATGCTCTCTGTCCTAAGTGGCAGATCCCTGCTGTGGAAAAGTACTGCTGATTGTTAACACGAAATTGTTTTGTCTTAACCTGATTTACATCATCTGGGTGCGTTCAACAAGTACACGCGGGGGCGTTCCCTTTCCTCACGCACTCCATCTGAGTAAGGCGACAGTTATAGGTGATTTCGTCTGGTTAGAGAATAATAGGAGCCAATCACTAATCGCGGGTGGGACTTTTGAAGGATGGGCGGCGTTTTGGCCGGAGGTTTTCTTTGCACATTCGACAAAAGTCGTTCACAGACTGTACACCGCTCGTACTAGCTGTCGCCGCCGCCGCCATGTTGTTTGACTGAAGCTTTTTGAGCTTGATAACATGTTTTGATAACTCGATCCTCTATGCGTGGTGGCTCTGGTGTCGCTCTGAGTTGCGTCACGGGTTGCGTCATTCGGTTCAACGTGAGTGGCTGAAGTAGCGTGTCAGTCAAGATGACGGACAGATCTTCTATCCAATCACATGCAAGAGTTTTAGAAAAAAAAGACTAATTTGAAATGACATCGGGTTAACTCCCTCCCCAGATGGTATTGCAAATACCAGGTGGCGGGAGTCAGGTTAGTTTTGTCTACCTTAACTTGTGTGAATAAAAGCTGCAAGGGAGGAAGAAACCGTTGGAGATGGTATGAGACTGTCTCCCCTTGCAAGTTAAAACTCTAACTTGGTGTTGACTCTTTCTTGTCTCTCTCATTCCTTCAGGGTTTATAAAGAATTAACCTAACACTGCTTTTGAATGAATAAACTGTATTCTTTGCCATGTGAAGTGAAGGTATCAAACTTGACATAAACGTTTAGCCTTGTTTAAAGAAAAGTCATTAATTAACATAGTTAGAAATGTGCTTAATTTTTTCTTTCAATAAATAACAGAGTGTACATTTAAGCCCCCGTTTTCCACCCACGGGTCTGGGTCGGGCCAGGCCGGATCGGGTGGGTTTTGGTACGGATGTGTTGATTTCACGCTGCGTCCCCACAGCAACCTGTACGAGGCGCTGGACAGCACTGCTACGTGATCGCGTGACATCATCGCTGTGCAACGCTGTTTAACCAAAACACTGGCGCCACACATGACAGAAACAAAAAAGGAGTCACCCCAGCTTTGTTTTTACGCTTGGTCAGGAAGGAAGTAAGATTTTTCAACAAATCAATGTATTGCTTTGTGTTAGCTCCACCTCTTTGGTCCGGATCGGTTAGATCAGTACCCCTACCGAAGGGTGCCAAAAAAGTAGGCCGGGTCGGGTCGGATATAAGGGTACCCGTCCCAGTTTTTATCTGTGGAGACGCAAAAAAACGTGGACCGATCCGGACCGACCCGACCCAGACCCGCTGGTGGAAACGGGGCTTTATTGTGATATCAATAAAAACAGAAATGACTGGATCGGAAGGCTGTATCGGCTACATTCATCCGATATCCATTCCAGCTAATTTATCTATCGGAACCGATATCTGATCTCTGTATCGGATTGGTGTATCTCTGGTATCGGTATTGATAAAATCATAACTATATACATCCCTACACCCGACACAAACTAATGGACCATTAAAAGTTTGTGCAGAACTTCCCATTCATGTAAGTCAGGTGTGTTGCAGCAGGGAAACATCTAAAACCTGCAGGACTGCAACTCTGGAGGACCGCAGGTGGAGATTCCTGCTCTGCTTCACTACGCTCACAAGATGCGGTGAGTTAAAACATCGATGACCAACAAAACTCTTTGCGGAGCGACACCTGCCGTTTCTGCAGGTCTGAGTCTGATATCAGGAACGCGTGAACTCCAGAAAAGACGGGATACCAACCCTGATGAGGTCGGAGTCGGAGAGGTCATGTAGAGCTGCTATTTGCTCGTGGCTCTCTCTGAGTTTCTGGGAGTACTCCTCGAGTCGGGCGAGCCGCGCCTCCGCCTCCCTGATGGCCACCTCCTTCTGCTCCTCCATGAAGTGCTCTGTGGCCTCCTGCTTCTCTGCCAGGACTTTTATCAGCGTGGAGAATTTGACGTTCACCCAGGCTGAAGTCTGCTCCAGAGTCACCTGTTGGTGGAAGATACTCAATCACACGTCTGCGGCGAGGTCAATGGCGTCCTGGAGGGAACGCCTCCCTCCTTCCGTTTACCTACACAACATCTGGAGCGATCACGAACGCTGATGATCTACAATAAATACGTTCGGAGATCTTCAGCAGGCTTTAGGTCTCATCTCTGATACCAAAAGAAAACTATTATATTTGAAGCAAATGTTCTTTCACACTGAAAACAGAAGAGTCACCTTAGCCTGATCGATGTTCTCAGCCAAGTCATTCATGTTTTTCTGCGTCTCCTCAAGGAGTTTCCCCACCTCCTTACTCTTCCTCTCCAGCAGCAGCTGCAGAAAAACACATCAGATTGCAGCTTCTGTTAACATGTAATTACACGACTGTCACCACTTTACTACAGCTGGGCTGAAGTACGAGGTGTTCCAACTACACTTTATCTTTCTTAGGGCCGGTACCTTCATTTTCTCATCATCTTAAGCTGATGGCCGATACAACCTGCCGATATTTGGGGCCGATACTGCATTTGACTCCCACATTAATATGAATTTTACAACTCTTTTAATATAAAAAGAACGAAGCACTTCAAATAAATATATAAAAAAGAAACAGCGCACTATATATTTATAAATGATATAATATATACAATAAATATATATTTTAAAAAAAAAATATATATATATATATATAGAAAAAGTCTGTAATTTATGCAGAGTAGGGGTATTGGCTAACACAACTGACTAGGGATGGGCATATCAATACCCTGTAGTCAATAACAGACAGACAAAACATTGGAATTGATACTTTTTTGAGTATCGCGATATCACTGTACCACACTCAAAAATAGAGGTACGAGACAGGAACATTTCTGTACCTGTAGGTACATTTTTTACAAATGTTCTCTCAAAAGTACAATATTGGTCTTTACGAGGCCAGAAGTACCTATATACTATGAAAAAGGGTCCAAAGCAATATAAAGTACAAATTTGTACCATTTCAACCCTAAAAGTACCTGCAGCATTGAAAAATGTGCGTAGCTTGTACAATAACTATAATTAGCAGTACTTCTAAACAGTAGTATAATTATAGTTATTATATTATGATTTTCATAACAATCGTAGTAATAATAGTAATAATTATATGTATAATTATATATATGTTTAGCCTAATATTTATATAATAATTATTCATTTATTATTAGCATCTTTGATTGTTGTCATAATCTCTATTTTATTGACTTTTATTCATCATTTTTAATTGGTTTAATTGTATTTTAACTCATACAGCTTGATAAGGTACAAAAATGGACCAGGACCGAAGCTACAGAAATGTCTTTCAAAAAGGAACACCCCCAGCGACAAGCTTTGGACCCTTTTAAGTACAAATTGGTACCTCTGTTTTTGTGTGTACAGATACAGAACAAGCAATTTTTTTTCCACTTCTGAGAGTTTTAGGTAATGAAATGATGTGAAAGCAGCCAGAGATTACAGCCTCTGTGTCACATGATGGTGGTAGCCTATCAGATGTCATGATGCTGCTACTGTTCGTGATGATGATGATGTTTTGGTATTTTTCAGTGCTTTAATGCAGGTTATTGCACATTATGTTTTGGTAAATTTATAATATTACCATTACATTTTATATTTGCACATTTTCCCCTGAATAAATTTAAATAATCTTATTAACTTGGACCTTATTTCTAGTTTATACGTGCATTTACTCACCAGTAAAATTTCTGCATCACTTTGACTCCTTCTGAAGGTATTATGTTGAGTCGCCCTCAATGCTTTAAGTAGAACGAACGAGTACTATTGTCCTGTGAGTTCAGCTGTACTGCGGTGCCCGCCCTGTAAAGTGTTGAGAAAACCTCAAAATATCTAATGGAGAGTAAATTCTGAACTCAGAGGACAATAGTACTCGTTCGTTCATTCATTCTACTTAAAGTATTGATGAAATGAAGGAGTTTTGCTCCAGATAATACCTTATATAGAGGCTGCCCTGTCTCTCCCGTTATATGGATGCACGCCAAAGAGCGACTCAACGCAATATCTTCCGAAGGAGTCAGATACAGAAATTTTTACCAATGAGTAAATGCACGTATAAACTCCTAGAAATAAGGTCCAGGTTGGAAAAAGTTATCCTTTAAGTTATTTGATAACTTAAAGAAGTTTTTTTTTTTAAATCTTATTTTTGTTTAATTTCTTCATCAATATAAAATATTATTGTTTTAAAATCCTTTCTTTCCAGTACTTCTGTTCTGAAGTTTTACTTACATCTGATATTGACCTTGCATTCAAGATATTAATACAAACTGAAACAATCATGTGATTTTCTTTCAAGGGACAAAAAGCATCGGTATCGATATCGCTAAAAAAAAAGTACCATAGACGACTGGTATCATATCAACTGGAAAAATTTCCGTATCACCCATTCCTACACCTGACATATCGACCGATGCTGATGCCAGCAAAAAAATACGCATATTTCGGTCTAAAATATCGGCCGGCCGATGTATCGGTCTATCCTTACTCTACTGCAGTACTACTGTGTTCATATACCTCTTGAGTCTCCCTCTCAGCCTCCAGCAGGACCTTGTCATGGTTCATACATTCAGAGATGGCACATTCACAGCACACAGACATCTTGTCCTGCCTGCAGTAATAAACCAGAGGCTTCTTGTGTCGATCGCACAGCAGCATGGCTCTCGCCCCGTCACCTCCCCTCACCAACGACTCCCTGCAGGACATGCTGGTGCTGTTTGCAGCTTCGGTCAGGACCGACAGGGACACGTTGCGCTTGAGAGTGGGCCTTGTGCTGAACTTCTCTTGGCAGATGGGGCAATGAGGGCCGATGTCTGACTTGATCTTGGTGTCCCAGTGAATGGTGATGCAGTTTTTACAGAAGGTGTGACCACAGGGGATGGTTACTGGGATCTTAAAGCGCTCCAGGCATATGGCACAGGTTAGATTTGAATTCTGAGACTCCATCTTTGAAGAGAAAGCACACGCCTCTGTAAAAAAAGAGAAATTATAAAGAAGTTAGTCATTTCTTGGCAAATTTCCACACATTTAGCAGAGATATCACCAACAGAACATGAAATACTGACACTCAGTGAGCTAACACTACAACTGGCTTCTCAAACTGACATATTTCATTTTACTGGCAGGTTTTTAGACGGGAAAGCAGAACACAACATTATGTCCAGGTGGTAACATGAACTATCCCACATTAACTTAGCCAAGTGGAAGGGAAAGCTAACGTTAGCTAACACTAGCCTGCATTTAAGTCATCTCATTGGCTACATTTCTTTGGGACTAAACTAGCTAAAATATGAAAACAGTAGCGCGATCTAGCCCAAAATTAAACACATTCATTTATCCACCACGGGGATCTAACACAAACAGGACACAATAGCGTTTCCTACCACTGTAGCAGACACATCCGTGCACAGTATCTGAATGTGGGGAATACAGAAGGAGGTCGGTCCGTGGTGACGTCACACGTCAAAACGATGCATTCACGTGCTGTAGAGAAAGTAAAAATATTACAGTACGTTTTGCATTTACGTTGTCAAACGTGTTGCATTCAAAGGCTCAATTCTGTTATTGTTTGTCTTTTCCTTTTTCTTTCTTTTTGTCTAAAAAACCTGCTTGAAAATCATTTCCACTAAACTGAATTTACAGTTTTGCAATTCTATTTGCATATAAGCTGTAATTACCAGAAAAGGCTAAAACTTGAAGTTAAAAAGGTACGACAGAGAAACAAAAACGAGAAGACTTTATGAAATAAATTGTTTCACCGAAAAGAGATAATGGGGGGAAAAAAACAAAAAAAAAAAAAAAGAAAAGAAAAGAAAACTAAATTAAACAAAAAACAAACTTAAAAAAACTGCAACAACAAAACATTTATTTACTTTTGTTCCGTTTTTTTAAAAGTGAGTGCTTTTCATCATCATCATCATCATCATCATTATTATTATTATTATTATTATAATAATTATTATTATTTCAAAATACCTGCTTGGAAAATATCCTCTATACTAACTTTATAGTTTTGTAAACAAACCAACCAACTCTGCAATAAAACATTCATTTACTTTTGTTACGTTTTTTAAGAAAAGAAAACTTTTCATCGCTCTGTATTATTATTATTATTATCAAATAATAATAATAATAATAATAATAATAATAATAATAATAATAATAATAATAATAATAATAATAATAATAATAATTCTTTACGGAACACAAAGATGCGATTTCAGGGCGCTTGGACTAATTTGACTCCTCTCGGCTACTGTAGCAGCAGGGGAAGAAGAAACTGTCACTCCAAGATGGCGCTGCGTACAGTTTGCTCCGCTACCTTGCGGATTGGGCCAGATTTAGGGGTCAACAAGGCGAGGACGTTTGTTACAACAGGTATTGTATCAATCCTACTGAGTAACATTATATTTACAGTTAGAAGGTTCGTGCGCGGACTTGATTGTCATTAAAACGTCACGTTTCTAGCGTGAAGATGAGCATGAAGCTGTCAGCATGTTGGCTCACTGTAGACTAATTTTTCCCTACTCTGTTTTATTTTGTTAATACAATGCCGTTTGCCGGGAACAGGCAGGTTGAGGTCTGGAATTTTGATTATTTAATGTGTTTTTTTTTTTTTTTTTAAATTTAGTTGTGGATTTGCTGCTGTGTTTGGGATCACTGTCCTGTTGCATCACGAGGTTCAGCCAGTTTGACTCAAGTTTACTTACAGAAGAGTTTTTAATGTCATCTCAGTGCCTGCGAGGTGTCCAAGTCCTGCTGCAAAAATAAATAAAAGAAAATAAAATGATAATAATAATAGTAATAAATCCGTAATAATCAACCCTCTGCAATGCTTGAAGTTGGTATGATGTTTTTGTCCTAATTTCTCTGATTTATATTTCCCCATTTAATTAGATAATTATGTTTGGTTGGTTACCAAACATGGTGCTGCACATTACAGCCAAACATCTTCACCTTAGAACTTTTTCCAGATGCAACTTTTGTAAACTTAAGTTGTTCCCTCAAGATTGTTTCTAGAGAGAAAAGGCTTTTTTCCTGCAACCTTCAAACAAACTATACTTATTCAGTGTTTCCTGAATTAAACTGTTATGAACTTGCAATGGGAAGTTTGGTTCTTTTCAAAGATTCAGTTCCTTAGACTCGGCTCCCTAAAAGAGCCGGCTCTTTTGGCTCCTAAATGGCTCTTCATTTTGTGTCACTCAGTCAGAACTTCTTTTTAGTCTAATTTAGCTGCTGAAAGTGGTTTGAATGTTGGTTAGCAATTCCTTATTCAAATTTTGTATCATAAAGAGCTATTTTTGTGCTTTGCTTTAAAATATAGTGATGTCTAATGTTGCAATCATAACTTTAAAAGAACAGATAAATGCAGAACCACACCAAGCAAATCAAGTAAATAGAAGCCAAAGTCTGAAGATTATGACACTTTTAATTCACTAATTTATCCACTTTTTCCTGACACATTTGTAATTTAAATCTGACACCTCGTCTCTCTCTACTACATTCACAACAAAGAATCGGCTCTTAGAACCGGCTTGTTCATGAACAACACATTACCGTTATAAACTAAACATTCAACATGCGGCTGAGGCCTGAAGAGTCTAAAATGGAGTGATTTTTCTTTTTTTAAACTTAATTAATTTTTTATTTTCAATATGAAGAGTATAATACAACATGCACATTTCCTTCCTTCTTCCTAACTGTGCTCGAATTTTATGCAGTTTGTTCGGAAGTTCTAATAATGATAATAATAATAATAAAAACAAACTAGAAAAGCACTCGGAGAGCGTTGACCTCCACCAAGCAGCTCATGTCCCCCTTATATTGTGATTCACACCTAAACTTTTATTGCTACGTGTCTTTTATTAAATTTTGTTTCTGTTTATAAAGTTTAAACTGGAAAGTTCACAGTTCATAATGTACCTGGTACATTAAAGAACTCATTGAGATACTTTTTGTAATTTTTTACCAAACACTCGGGCCATTTGTATGAAGTTACATGCAAAAATTCCAAAATGTGGCCCATCTCAAAATGATAAAGATTTATTAAAAAAATTCCTGGATCCAGAAGGTGATCCGCACGGCTGGTGAAGATTTCAGGTCAATCCGTCCAGAACTTTTTTTTTTCTGTGAAGTTGCTGACAGACAGACAAACCAATCAAACGTACCAAAATCATAACCTCCTTGGTGGAGGTAACAAACAAACAAAAAACAAAAAGATATTTTGAAAAGAGAAAAGATGAAGAAAAAAAGTACAAGGGTCAAACTGAAGGCATAAATGTCCACACCAAGACATACAGGTGCACAGACCAGTGCTCCCGTACATAAATATAGCGCACACCAGTTGACATTAGAATTCTCCCTGACCGTGGTATAAGTAACGATTAAACAACAAGGAGCCGTGCATTACACGGTTTTAATCCACGACGCAGAGTCTAGTCTTGTCGTCTTCCTTCGCAAAGTTCTGAAGTTTTGACTTCCCACTGACTGTGGTATAAATACATTTATTATACGACTCCTTAGAATCCTGTAGAATGCTCCGTTGATTTGAATGGGTTTTCCCAACGTTCCAGCGGTCATTATTTTCATATAATGACCACAGAAACAATATAATGGCCGCTGTCAGTGGCAACAGATCTTTTTTTCCTTTTTCTTAACCCGTGGTCTTACGTTTAACCTAATATCCCTCCGCATCGCGAGTAGTCCGGTCACTTAATGGTGACAAAAAGCACTTGGCCCCCCCTAGTGACCGAAAATGGCTGACTTCCCGATTAATTTGAACATCTTTGGCGGAGTGTGGAGATTTTGAGCGCTGGGTCCAGGCTGAGTTTAAGGATTCACCCTCTTCAAAACCAAAAAGACAAAAAGAAGACCAGTGGTACGGCTAACAGCAGAGGAGGAAATATCCAGGCCAACATACAGAAATAGCCGGTGTTAGCCCAAATTCCAGCCGCCATGACTGAACTAACAAGCGTTGCTAAGCAACAGGTATTTGATTCTTGGCGTAAAACATCAGAAAGTTATTTGACCCTCGCAAAAATACAAGACTTTTAATTTGAATTAAATTTTTTGCAAGTAGCCATATAACAAGCGGGATAATGTATGCAGGTCATTTTTCCCGAATGCAGACCCCTCTGCCTGAAGGTCAGTATTTACCCATAATGACCTGCGTTCCACACATTATCCCTAACACCTATACCTACATTTATATACATGGTCAGTGAGAATTCTAATGTCAACTAGTGTGCATTATTTTTGTATAACGCACAGCTAGTTGGATCACGTAACGTTATCTCCATAGCAACGCTCACACCAGCTGCCAGCATGAAATAGTTCCCATACTCAAACATGTTTATCGAGTTTAAAAAAGTGAATAAACATTTGTCATTAAATGTTTACGCTGTGGGACCGTGGTATAAGCGGATTAAACGACTCGGATCTGTGCATTATACAGTTATAATGCACTTCATTCATTAAAACTGTGTAATGCACGGCTCCTCGTTGTTTAATCCTTACATAACCCATAATGCTTGTGTTTTTTATATGTTGATTATTATCATCTTATGATTCTCTGCAGATTAATGGGCAACAACAGTTGTTTCTCTAAGATTCTTGCTGATGTCTTTCCTCTTTGGCATCGAGTACTCCAAACAAGGAAACAGAAATTCTGCTTTAACAGAGGAAATCCCATCAGTGGTGGTCAGGTATTCAGGTACCACCTGGCAGCTGTTTACCGTCCTGTAGAAGCAGTCAGGTTGTACTTATTTTTAAAGCTGGCACAAACGATTATTTTGGTAATTGACTAGTCATCGATTATTTTGGCGAGTAGTCGACTAATCAGGTCATACGAAAATTGCAGCATCTTTACAGTGCTAGTAAGAAGTTTTTGACAGTTTTTCATTGAATCTAATGGGAAAAAAATGTCCAAACTTTTGACTGGTAGTGCGTGTGTTTTAAATAAGACTGACCCCAGTGGCTACAACTACGCATGCGTGTCAAGGACAGAAAGCCAGACAAGGTAGCAAAAGGTACAGCAACAATTTTTAGATAAAAAAAAACCAAAGTCTAAAAACAATTAGCGATTAGTCGATTACGAAATTAGTCGCCGACTATTTTGATAATCGACATAAGCAGGATTAATCGACTAATCGTGGCAGCCCTACTTATCTCACACACTGCAGTCTCATTTAGTTTTTGTATTGTAAAGTGTCACGTCTTGCTGTTTATTTAAGGTTGCATTGAACTAATGTCCAGATTTTTTTGAATAATCCTCTAAAAGAGAAAGTCGCTGTGGCTATGTTCCCCCACCAGCCTTCCTCTGTAAGCGGGTACCTCCACTGGGCCCCATGCCCAATGAGGACATCGACGTGGCAAAGCTGGAGTCGTTAGAGAAGTACCGCAGCTACACTCGCTACTTCAAACAAGCCGAAGAAGCCAAGAAGAAATCGGTGTGGTGGAGGACCTACCGGGGCTACGTGGACGAGGCGGACCCTGAGCGTGGTGAGGACCGCAGCTTCTGCTCACATGAACAGAGGATTTAACGCGTGCAAGCTGAAGAATCTGGTTGCGTTGCAGGTGCTGAGCGGGTGGACATCGGCCTGCCGCACTGCCGACCCAGCAGGAGCAAAGAAGTGAAGGAGATGAAGCGGGTGATGAAGGAGAACAAGAAGAATGTCGAGCTGGAGCGGGCGTCTCGCCTGCGCACCCGTAAGCTCAGCGGCAAAACTTCAGTTTGTAGCCGGTAGCCGGAGGACTGGCTGACGCGTGTCTTTCCCTCCAACAGTGAGAGTTTCCCTGGATCGAGTGCAGGAGACGTGGGAGAAGAGCAGCGGTCCGTTTCACATAAAACGACTGGCGGACCACTACGGCGTCTTCAGAGATCTCTTCCCAAACGCTTATTTTCTACCTCAGGTCATGATCCGCGTCAGCTACGGGCAGGAAGACGGTGGACGGAGGGTGTATTACGGGAACAAGCTGACGCCTACTGAAGTATGTGGAAGGAACAACAGTAGGGCTGGGGAAAAAAATCGATACACAATGAAATATCGCAATATTTTCATATGCAGATTTTATATAGAGACTCAAAAATGCAGTATTGATCTGTTTTACCAATGAAATCTTGCGAGATCTCGTAAGATAACGGTGAAATCTCGCGAGATTTCACGAAAACCCGCGAGACTTGTTGACTGAACAACGAAATTTCGCGAGATTTCATCAGTAAAATAGATCGATACCACATTTTCACATATCGATATATCAGCATAAGAAAATATTGCGATATTTCAGTGTATCGATTTTTTTTTTCCAGCCCTAAACAACAGCACTTCTTTGACTGTCCTTTTATGTTTTTTTTTAATCATGACTAGTGTCATTTGTATTTTATTTTTTGTCGTATATAAATATTTTCTCCTCTTAGTTTTTATTTTATCTTTTACTGTGATTTGTTTTAAAGGAATAGTACACCCACAGAATGATGGTCATTCATTTTCTACCCACCCTCATGCTGAGCAAGACTCTGGAGCACTTTTTTAATATGTCTAATGCAGCCGGAGATCAGACAGGTTTTCGTTTTCCCCCAACTTTCACATAATGGAGTTCACTAGCGCCCAAACCAAAAAGGTCCATGAAGCTTGCGTCATACCTCCGGATACGGATGAAATCGGCCCGTCCGTACCAAACGTTGCCTTCGTTACTGGCCGACATACCTCTGTCCGGTTTCAGCGTTGTTGAGAATGTTGCTCCAAACACCCTCCAGAGGGCAGTGTTGCATTGAAATCTACCACCATCGACAATCGTGAACATGGCGTCGGTAGAAGAGGTAGTTTTGCTGCGTCTACTTCAGAAATGTATGTAGCTGTGGCATGTCCGATCACTTAAAAGTGGTCAAAGTAATTTAAACTTCTGACATTTTTAAATGTCCATTTCCTACTCTTCTTCTTTGATTTTCATGAATGGGTAAACTGTAAACTTTGACTCTATACTGCTGCCACGGTTTCCAGTGGTATTGCTCCGTTTCGTCCGGAGCACTCCGGGTTCGTAAGCTCTCTCACAACGGACATACTGACAGACGAAACGGACTCCGTGTACATATGAAAGCGTCGGTATCCGTATTTACCGTAGGGTATGAATGGGGCTTTAAAATCCACAAAAACTTGGCAATATTCCTCCATACTACTCAACCAATGTAATCCAAGCGTCCTGAGTGGGTAGCGTCCATAATTTAGCGCCTCCATAAGAGTTCACGACACTACGGAAGCTGCGGCAAATGAGACCGTACGTTCTCTTTTTCTTTCTTTCTTTGTTTAATATCAATAGCCAGCCCCTCTTGTGTTTGTCCGCAGCTCGTTCACTCTTAGCACAATGTAGACAGCTCATTTTTTTCTTCTACGCTTGCATTATCGGCAGAGTAGGCGCTGTATGTGGCGGCTTCCGTAGTGTTGCGAACTCTCATGGACGCGCTTTCCGGTGGCTATATGTAGTACTTTTTAAGCAATAAAAATATACTAAATGATGTCGTTTGGAGTAAATTATGGACGCTACCCACTCAGGACACTTGGATTACATTGGACGAGCAGTATGGAGGAGGAATATTGACAAGTTTTTGTGGACTTTTATGGACCTTTTTGGTTCAGTCGTCAGTGAACTCAATTAATTGTAAGTTGGGGGGAAAACAAGAAGCCTTCCTAATCGCTGGCTGCATTTGAGATATTTAAAAAGTGCTCCAGAGTCTTGCTCACCATGAGGGTGAGTAGAAAATGAACGCACATCATTCTGTGGGTGTACTATTCCTTTAAAGGTACAATATGTAAGAATTACTGACATCTAGTGGTAAAGATGGGTAATTGAAAGAAATTTTTTTTTTATTTCAAATGACTCCATATTCCAAGCACTGTAGTGAACTTATGGTGGTCAGAATTATCCCAGACATAAAGATGTTTTCATCTGTGAGTAGATCCAGTGGTCTCAGGTGTAGCTATGACTGGACTATGAGTCACTACTTTTAATGATTTTAAAGGCATTACTGATCCCAAACAGTCTCTAACTCCCATTAAACAAAGCTGGTACAGCAGTTCTAAAGTTCAGAGGGTTCTTACTTCACACACATTTTGTCCATTCAGGGACACTGTAGTAAAAATGGTGTAACAAATATGGCAGCCTCCATATGTGCACCGCCCAGCAAGTAGATATAAATGACTCATTCTAAGAAAATAAACATATAACAGCTATTATAGTGCAACAATTATACATTAAATTTGTGAATACCCCCAATAAATATTATTCTTCATTTATAAACCCATCCTTTTGCCTCTTTCCCCCCTCCCCCTTTTCTTCTTGTGGGATAGGGGTGTTCTTTAGTGGGCGGGATTTTTATTCATATTCTTCTTCATTCTAATTATTAAATTTTTAGAAACACAGTTTTGAATTGTACATCACATTTTTCTGCCACTGACCTTTGATTTTTTTACATACTGTACCTTTAAGTATCCATCATTTAGTTGGGTTGTACAGCACCTCGGGCTCCAAAAGGATGTTGTGACTGTGCTTTATAAATACTTGAACTTGACCCATCTGTAAAATCCTCTGCTTTTCCCTCCAGGCAGCATCTAGTCCAAACATCAGCTTCGATGCAGAAGAAGGGTCACTCTGGACCCTCCTGCTCACCTCTCCAGGTCAGCACCCCCGTCTGTGATATTAAGTCGCTCCGTTTCAAGACCAAGTTTTCAGATTTTCCTTTATTAAAACGTGCATTTTTCCCCAGATGAGCACCTGCAGGATAATGAGGCAGAGTACATCCACTGGCTCGTGTAAGTACCGTAGTAGTGCACGTAACCTTCACGATATGCAGCTAAAGCCGAAAGCTAAATGAATTCATGGGGGGGTTGTGTGGTGAATCTGCAGGGGGAACATCCCAGGTGGAGCGGTGCAGGCCGGGGAGGAGCTGTGTCACTACCTGCCCCCCTTCCCCGCCAGAGGAACAGGCTTCCACCGCTACGTCTACATCCTCTTCAAGCAGGAGGGACCCATCCACTTCAAGGAGGATGCCAGGCCGTCGCCATGGTGAGCAGCAGGGGGGTAGATCTGCTACTTCCTAAATACATACGCAGATATTAAATACACAAAACATGCAATAAATACTCTAGTATAATAGAAGTTTGATATAAAATTTTAGTTCTTACTTGATAGTCAGAGAGTGTAACTTTTAACCTTTTGAAGGCACAGTATGTAAGAATTACTGACATCTAGTGGTGAAGATGGGTATTTAAAAGAAAAGATGTTTTTGGCCAAAATTCTCTGACATAAAGATGTTTTCATCTGTGATTGGATCCAGTGGTCTCAGGTGTAGCTATGACTGTACTGTGAGCAACTACTTTTCATGTCTTTTAAAGACACCAAAGACTCCATCTTGCATCGTACCTGTAATGTGAGATCACGCCAGCCAGTAAAAGACAGTAGGGCTGGGAAATATATTGATACACTGAAATATCACAATATTTTCATGCAGATTTCATATTGATATTTAAAAATGTGATCTTGATCTATTTTACCAATGAAATCTCGTGAGATTTCACGAAAAAAACGCGAGATTTCGTAACAGAAGGACAAAATCTTGTGAGATTTTGTTATTAAAATAGATCAATACCACGTTTTAAAATATCAATATTATACCAGCATATGAAAATATTGCGATATTTCAGTGGATCGATATTTTTCCCAGCCCTAAAGGACAGTCTTATCTTGACTTCCTCTCTTCCTCCGGTAATGTTTCCATGCGTTTCTTTGCCGAATCTGACATGATGCGCGTTCAAAACACCTGTGTTCATGTCTGGTTCATATCCGTTTGCTAGTAAGTGATGCTTTTTTGGGGAGTGTTATACTGTTTGGTCTCATTACTGGTTAATATTGGACCACTAGTAATAAATTGATCATAAACTGTCATTGCTTGATTAAAAAAAACATTGCCTCTTATTATTATGGTCCAAAGAAAAAGAAAATATAAGGAAACGTTTGGCTTTTTTCTAGGATGCACAATATAATCAGCCCCCTATCGGTATCAGCCTATATCGGACTTAAAACTGAGTATTCTACATTGGCCACCCCACTGATATTTAACCGATATTTAACCTATCAACCCACTGTTTCTAAAGTCTGCAAAAAAGAAAAAAAAAAATTCTTTGTCTTCAAAAACTTCTTTTTTAACACTTTAAAACTTCTAAAAACTAGTGGTGGGAAAAAATATCAATACACTGAAATATCGAGATATTTTCATATGCTGATATATTGACATTTCTAAACGCAGTCTTGGTCTATTTTACCAACAAAATCTCGCGATATTTCATTGTTCTGTTAAGAAATCTCGCTAGAATTCATGAACATTTTGTGATATTTGCATATGCTGATATCATATTGACATTTAAAAATGCGGCGTCAATGTTTTTCACTCACGAAATCTCGCAATATTTCATTGTTCTGTTAAGAAATCTCGCGAGAATTCATGAACATTTTGTGATATTTGCATGTGCTGAAATCATATTGACATTTAAAAAATCGGCATCATTGTTTTTCACTCACAAAATCTTGCGATATTTCATTGTTCTGTTAAGAAATCTCGCTAGAATTCATGAACATTTTGTGATATTTGCATATGCTGATATCATATTGACATTTAAAAATGCGGCATTAATGTTTTTCACTCACGAAATCTCACAATCTTTCATTGTTCTGTTAAGAAATCTCGCTAGAATTCACGAACATTTTGTGATATTTGCATATGCTGATATCACATTTAAAAATGCGGCATCAATGTTTTTCACTCACGAAATCTCGCGATATTTCATTGTTCTGTTAAGAAATCTCGCTAGAATTCACGAACATTTTGTGATATTTGCATATGCTGATATCATATTGACATTTAAAAATGCGGCATCAATGTTTTTCACTCACGAAATCTTGCGATATTTCATTGTTCTGTTAAGAAATCTCGCTAGAATTCATGAACATTTTGTGATATTTGCATGTGCTGATATATTGACATTTAAAAATGCGGCATCAATGTTTTTCACTCACGAAATCTCGCAATATTTCATTGTTCTGTTACGAAATCTCATGAGATTTTGTAACAGAATGATGACATCTCACGAGATTTCGTGAGTGAGAAACAAGTAAAGTAGATCGATACCTTTAAATGCTTTTAAATATCAATTTGATATCAGCTTATGAAAATATATTTCAGTGTATCAATATTTCTCCCACCCTTATTTTTCAAAGTGTCGGAAATGGATAACAAACCTGCTATTTGAAATGACTGCTCATTTTTTCCAGCTTTAATATCTGTATCAATATCGGTTATCGGCCACATGAGTTTTATAATATCGGCATATCAGATATCAGCCAAAGTTCCAATATCGTGCATCCGTACTTTTTCCTTGGTGTGAAATTTAGTGCATTAACTAACTTTGGTTGATGTGTAAAACTTGTCTGAGCGCATGCTGTCGCTCCTCTGCAGCCATTCCCTGGTGGATCGCACCTTTAAGACGGTGGATTTCTACAGAAAGCACCAGGACCACATGACCCCCGCAGGTCTGGCCTTCTTCCAGTGCCAGTGGGATGAATCCGTCACCAACACCTTCCACAACACGCTCAGTAAGTCCCACCAAGTCACAGCTAGCTGCTGGATGAATGACGGGAAGTTGGTTAAAGCTGACGTTGTCCTCCTGCAGACATGAGGGAGCCGGTGTTCGAGTTCATCAGACCTCCAGTGTACCACCCTCCACAAGTTAAATTCCCTCATGGACAGCCGCTGCGCTACCTGGACCGCTACAGAGCTGGGAAGGAGCACACCTACGGCATATACTGATCACTACACGCTCGCCTGAGACCACGATCACACCTCATTCATGTTGGGTTTATGTTTGGAATATTTATGTCACTGTAATAAAGATTTTTCCAACTGAGGTGAAACTTTGTCTTTTCCTAACAGATTTTCCAGCAGTTGCTCTTTAAGCTCAGAATATTTGCTGGACTATAAGTCGCTCCTGAGCATAACTCGCATCAGGCAAAAAAATGCATCATGAATTAGAAAAAAACATATATGAGTCACACCGGACCATAAGTCATGTTTATTTATTAAAAATAGGGTGATTTTCTAATTTTTCATATCCTGCTTGGGTAACTTTTAGCAGCAGCAATCAGTCCATTTCCAGACTTAATGCCTATAAATGATCATAAACATCATAATGACAAAGATAAACATGTTTTTTAAGGATTTGTTCCACCGTACAGACAGAAGTCCAAAATGAACTCCTCTCACTGAGATGAAGCTATTTAGGGAATTTTGCCCTTGGAGCAAATATAGTTGTCACAAGCCTAAAGCGCCCTCTTTTGACATTAGACTGTAATTTTTACTCCTTGGCTCATGTCAGTCATTATTAATTGATACTTAAAAATATGTTACATTGTATATATTTAACTATAAGTCGCATAAGCCTCCAAACTATGAAAAAAAGTGTGACTTATAGTCTGGAAAATACGGTAAGTCAGTTTCCTTTAACGGCCATAAAATGCATCTTAAATGCACCTTAATATGTTTGACGTTTACATTACATATGTTATTTTAATATTTCTATCAACAAAGTCCATTATGCTTATTATTTTATCTAAAAAAAAACAGTGCTCTTTGTGCAAACTGTGGACAAGAACCAAGAATACTTTTCTTTCCATTCAGTGCTCAAATCTTGGTCTAGTCTTAGGAAACTTTCACTGTTTTGTTTTCCATATTAGAAATCAGATGTGCATATAAAAGCAACACTACCTTATTAAACAAAGTAATATGACAGAAACATAAAAATAATACCATAAATAAATAAATAGTTTCCCCAGAGCTGTCCATGTGGGTCCTTCGGTGCCTCCTGCATGTTTTCAGAGGTCAAACCTTGCAAATTGTCTGAGCTGCTGCTCTTCCAGGCATCACTGAGTTTTTCAGAGTGATAATCACAAATTTACGATACTTAAAATCTGAAACGGTAACACTGTTAGGTAAAATCATGATTTATTTGTTTAATCATTGTTACATCTCTAGTGCACTTACACACTTGAAAGGTCTGATTTTGGATGCAGCCTGCTGAGTGAGCAGCTGTTGTCTGGTCAGAGGAGAATGGGCAGACTGGTTGGAGATGATACAGGGTTCTTGCAGGGTCTTAAAATATCTAAAATTCTAAACTTTAAGACATTTTAATGCCTTAAACTTAAACAGCCAGCTTTTCATCCAAGGTCTCAAATTTGATTTAGCGTAGTCTTGATGTTTTTACTTATAAGTAGGGAGAATCTTTGGGCACATTATGCTGAATAAAACTCAGCAATCAGAAGTTGATTGCGTTCGTCTTTAGAAGAGTATGTGATGATTAACTACAAATCCTGTAACAACTACTTGTTTTTACTGTTTAAAGTTTTCTCCCCCAGTTTTTCTTATAAAAATCTCATGTCTGACAGCCTCAGTGTGACGGCAGGATATGAACAGATATTAGTGCTATGTTGGGAAATTTACTTTGGTGAAGAAGGTACAGTTTTGTTATCAATTTATCTGTTTTAATGCAAGAAAAATTGTAATTACTAAATTAATAATTGGAATTTCTAGGATCATTTGAATGTTTTTGGTAATGAATCACGTTTGTCTTAAATTTGACTTTGTTCCAACCAAGTTATGCAGAAAAGCATCTCTGAACACACAACACATCCAACCTGGAAGCAGATGGACTCCAGCAGCAGAGACCACACCGAGTATCACTCCTGTCAGCTAAGAACAGGAAACTGAGGCTACAATTCACACAGACTCACCAGAACTGGACAATAGATGGAGAAACGTTGCTGGTCTCCATTTCAGCTCCACATTCAGATGCTAAACTCAGAATTTGCTGCAAACATGAAAGCGTGGATCCATCCTGCCTTGCTGCCACTGTTTACGAACCACTAGATGTCACTGCTGCTGAAATAATTCAGGTCGAGATGTAAAACCAAATGCAAGTCACAGAAGCCAGAGAAGGTGTGATGAAATGATTAATTTCCCTTTATTGGCTCATGATTCCATCATTTAATGTAGCTGATTTAAATTTAGGCGAGACACTTCAGGGAAATGGGGTAAAAAAATTAAGTAATTGGTGTCACCACAAAACTTTCCTAGTTTATTCCTCACATCAGGGCTATCATTTTTTGTATTGCAAGTTTTCTGAAATTTTATATTTAAATATGCAAATGAGGTGTTATATAGCCAAAAATGGCTAATTTGCATACATTTCTTAAAAAAATAAATAAAAATCTAAACAGAATTAATCCAGGTTCAAAGTTCCTTTTTAATTTTGTTCACATATTGAAGTCAAAAGTTTTTACAGGGGGGTTTTGGATATTTCTATAATTTATTTCACAATTCAGAATATACTGTCAACCAGAAAAAAATCTTTTTTTGGCATATTTTTGGGATGAAATGTTCTATAAATCCGGCTGTGAATGAGATATCAAAAAATCCTTTGGTAAAAACTTTAAGAATACAATCGGGAGCAAAACTTGAAAGTTTGGTTTCTGTAAGTGCTCCTGAAGTGGAGATATTTTACCCAGAGTAAGAGAAAAAAATCATGTTGAGAAAACGGCAACTTTAGCTGCATTTTTATGGGATTTAGGCGCATCAGACAAAGTATCATGAAACGAACTCCTAAAATGTTTATTTTGGAAGTTGTTTTTTTTTTACACTAGTCTAAAAGAAAACATGTTGAAAGAGGAGGGAAAAAACTAAATGGTCTCTATGCACAACTCCACCACTTCCTGAACTTAAGGTAGCTCCTTTGTTTCCTGTCTTTTATTACTGGACGAACTGATTAATTAGTTCGTGTCTGGCCAGTTACTGAGATCAGGCACACCTGGATTAATCAGTAGAAGAAAAAAAATGAACTTCTTCATATTAATACTTCTGATTACACTTTGTTTATACATGTACTTAAATTAACAAATATTGTTACAACCTTTGAGATCTTCATGAAGTGAATTCCACAGTTGCAGAGAAGCAGGAGCTTGATAACCGACAGCTTTATATTTGAGAAGTTTAAATGCTCTGGATTGAATAGAAAGTCTTTTTTAACAGTGCACATGTGTGTACGAGGACTCTCCAGCAGAGGGCGGCAGCGAGCGGACCAGCAGGACCAGCAGGAGTTTAGGCGCTTCATGTGTTTTGTGACCTGATACTGGTCCCAGTTGAATATGTTTTATTTCTATTTTTATCTTTCCTATTATTGATGTCCTCCTGATACAGAAATCCTGAAAGAGGACGTCACCGATGCTAATGCTAGCGTGAGTCAATAGGAATCTGCTAGCCTGCCATTAAAACCCCTCCACAGAAGACCCGAGGCAAATCATTTATAACTTCAGACTATCTGTGTAAATGCCGTGTTAATAGAATAATGTTACAAATAAAACTAACCTGCATTTCGTTGCATTTTGATTGTTGCTGCTGAGACACTTTACAAAGTTTTACTTCCTGTATTTGGCAGCGGAGTGATGTCATCTGCTGCTACGTGCATGAAGGAATTTGATTACACAAATATAAAGTCTAATATATATATATATGTATGGCCACGTCTGAAAAGCATGAGGATATGTCGGACTTTGAAGACAATTTCAAACTTTTTTCAACAAACTAATTGTCACCATATCTCACTGACAAAGGTAGTAACATTTCCACCCAGAAGGAAAGTATTTCATTCTGCAGCTGGTAAGAAACTAGTTCCTCAATATGTAATGCAAAATTTATCATACAAGAGTAGTTTTACTAGTTTAACACAGTATTTACACAGATAATCTTGCTGATTTGCCTCGGATGTTCTGCTGAGTGGATGAGATTGGTTTTAATGACAGGCTAGCATTAAACTTCCCCTTTAAGGATATTTTGGGATCTTTGCTCTCAGAGGAGAGTAAAGCTGGATTTCTGAAAATATTAGAGATACAACCTCACAGCTGTCTCCACATATTGGTATTGGTTAATACTGGACATCGGAAGTTAAGAGTTGGACAGTATTGGATATTGGTAAAAAAAAAAAAAAAAAAAGAAGCCAATATGGAACATTCCTGGTTTACAGCTGTGCCACTCTCTCCATTGTGCTCAGAAATGTTGAACACCATGATCATTTGTTGTCTCCTTCATAGTTTGTGTTGTGTGTGTGTTGAAGTTCTCGATGTAACGAGGAACTGCATCCGATGCACCGAGCATAAAAACGTGACTCACTCCTGACAGAAGGGATGTAGATGTCATGGTGATGCAATGCACTTTGTCTTACCACTACTTAAAACCAGTTTCCCACATCATGAGGGTCCCTCTCAATGCTGACAAGAATTCAGACAAAACAAGAAGTGAAGTGTTCGTTCCGTTTCATTTACTTCAAATAAATGTAAAACATTACAATCTGATACAAATACAACTCATATTACTCATTAAAGGTCTAAAATTAGAGTTGAGTGCAACAGGAAGCATCCTCCCAGTCTTTCGGTGCCTTTGACAGATACACAGACATCGTGATTCAGGATTCAGGACATTCAGGTTGTCCTCACCGGTCTGCTAAAGTACAAGACAGGGACATGAGACTGACTTTAATGTGAGGGCACATTAAGCCGGGGCTCAGACGGTCTGGTATATGTTTAAATTCTTTCCATGACTGAGGGTGGTGTCCACAGTTATAAACATCCTTTGCATCTTTGGCACATGCTGAATCTACGAGGTGACATCACAGGAAGCACAAACCTGTTTCTCTTTCCAGTTTGTTGTCTTCCTGCTGATTAATGACTTGTGAGGTATTTTTGTACGTTTGTCTGATTAATGCAGGTATGTCAGTTATTTTGACAGCAACATAATCCTTCCAACTGGTGGTTTTCCATTTCTGGAGCAACCGGCTCCTCGTGTTACATCCCTGTGATAATGCTGATCACTAGTGAACAGCACCTTCTAGTTTTTAACATACTGAGTGAAATAAATCCATGTTCAGCTCTTTATATCATTTCTGTGCCATGATCCCTTGTTTTCAGTCTGGTGGTTTTAGTCGCTGCCTTCAGTCACGTTCGAGCTGCTTTCAGCATTTCCTCCACGGTCAGAAGTTTTTCTCTCGGCTTTCCATGAGCTTCCCCTCTCGCCGTCTCCAAGTGGTCGATCTTCTCCCAGTCTGAGAAAGAGACTGGTTTCACACCTACATGTGAGGGAAATGAAAACCACGTTGGTCTGAGGTTTGGTTGCATTTTTAAACATCACAATGCAGAGGTAGACCTATCACACACATCATAACCAAATATAACAACAGCAACATGAAGGAACATCAGGCTGCAGACGGTTGCTATCTAGTTGCATTAAACTAAACCCGAAGGCTTGGACAATAATCACTATAGTACTCGTTAGTTCGCTCATTCTACTTAAAGTATTGGTGAAATGAAGGAGTTTTGTTGCACATAATAATAATAATAATAACTTATCCACCTTATTCCTAGCCCCCATGAGCCCTTGCGTGAAATATGCGACTGCCTTCCAGTTCGACTGGAACCTGCGTTTATTTACATGCTAGATTTTTGCGCTACTCCACTTTTTATGAACTTTTTAGTGAAACTATGTCACAGCTCAGACAGGACAACGTTACAATCCTTCTGCCTCCTGCAACCGAGCGGTGGGGGGAGGAGATGAAAAAATAACAAACAGTAGCATTATTAGCCACGTTAGCCACTTCGCTCTGTCACGTCTGACTGAAGCAATGAGTGATCTTAAAAGCTTCGAAGCTTATCACTTCCTACATCATAACGATAATAATAATTAAAATATAAATGATAATAATAATAATAATAATAACTAGAGATGTCCGATATTATTGGCCCACTGATATTATCGGCTGATATTGACATTAAAATGTGATATCAGAAAATATCAGTATCGTTTCTTTGGACCGATATTTTGAAAAACGAAATCTTGCGAGATTTCAATATGGAGCAACGAAATCTAGCAAGATCTTGTTCCATGAGCGTTGGTCCAGCACGTATAAAGTTCCTATTATCCTGGAAGAACTTCATATCCCAGCATTCCTTTCAGAGTCATGTGACTACAGTGCAGCTGCTGCTGCTACAGACTGACTTGCTTTGAAGCTGCTTATAATACACGGAGTGCAGAATTATTAGGCGAATGAATATTTTGACCACATCATCCTCTTTATGCATGCTGTCTTACTCCAAGCTGTATAGGCCGAAATTACTACCAATTAAGCATATCAGGTGATGTGCATCTCTGTAATGAGAAGGGGTGTGGTCTAATGACATCACCCTATATCAGGCGTATTAGGCAAACATAATTATTAGGCAATTTCCTTTCCTTTGGCAAAATGGTTCAGCAGAGGGACTTGACAGGCTCCGAAAAGTCAAAATTAGTGAGATATCTTGCAGAGGGATGCAGCACTCTTAAAATGGCCAAGCTTCTGAAGCGTGATCATCGAACAATCAATCGTTTTGTTCAAAATAGTCAACAGGGTCACAAGAAACGTGTGGAAAAACCAAGGCGCAAAATAACTGCCCATGAACTGAGAAAAGTCGAGCGTGCAGCTGCCACGATGCCACTTGCCAGCAGTTTTGCCATATTTCAGAGCTGCAACATCACTGGAGTGCCAAAAAGCATAAGGTGTACAATACTCAGAGACATGGCCAAGATAAGAAAGGCTGAAAAACCACCACCACTGAACAAGACACACAAGCTGAAACGTCAAGACTGGGCCAAGAAATATCTCAGACTGATTTTTCTAAGGTTTTATAGACTGATGAAATGAGAGTGAGTCTTAATGTGCCAGTGGCTGGATTGGTAAAGGGCAGAGAGCTCCAGTACAACTCAGCCAGCAAGGTGGAGGTGGGGTACTGGTATGGGCTGGTATCATCAAAGATGAGCTTGTGGGGCCTTTTTGGGTTGAGGATGGAGTCAAGCTCAACTCCCAGTCCTACTGCCAGTTTCTGGAAGACACCTTCTTCAAGCAGTGGTACAGGAAGAAGTCCGCATCCTTCAAGAAGAACATGATTTTCATGCAGGACAATGCTCCATCACACGCATCCAAGTACTCCACAGCGTGGCTGCAAGAAAGGGTCTAAAAGAAGAAAAACTAATGACATGGCCTCCTTGTTCACCTAATCTGAACCCCATAGAGAACCTGTGGTCCCTCATCAAATGTGAGATTTACAAGGAGGGAAAACAAGTCCACCTCTCTGAACAGTGTCTGGGAGGCTGCGGTTGCTGCTGCACGCAATGATGATCGTGAACAGATCAAAACACTGGCAGGATCCATGGATGGCAGCTTTTGAGTGTCCTTGCAAAGAAAGGTGGCTATATTGGTCACTGATTTGTTTTTGTTTTGTTCTTGAATGTCAGAAATGTATATTTGTGAATGTTGAGCTGTTATATTGGTAATTGAAATAGGTATATATTTGTTTATTGTTAAGTTGCCTAATAATTATGTTTGCCTAATAAACCTGATAAAGGGTGTTGATGTCATTAGACCACACCCCTTCTCATTACAGAGATGCACATCACCTGATATGCTTAATTGGTAGTAGGCTTTGGGCCTTTACAGCTTGAAGTAAGACAACATGCATAAAGAGGATGATGTGGTCAAAATACTCATTTGCCTAATAATTCTGCACTCCCTGTATGTCTGGTTTTAAGTTGTTCGTTAAGTTACCAAGTTATCAGAAACATTGTAATTAGCCACATGTTGGCTTATACCTGCTAGTATCTGATATCTGGCAGCCAGATGTCCAAAATGAACTCCTCTGGCTGAGTTAAGGCTATTTTGGGATCTTTGCACTCGGAGCAGAATATAGATGAATATGAGGGATATGACCTCACAGTGGTCTGCATATATCGTATCTGTTGATATCGGAATTTAAGAGTTGGACAATATCAGTGTATCGGATATCGGTAAAAAAGCCAATATTGAACATTCCTAATAATATTACATTTTATTTGAAAAGCCAATTATCAGAGCATCCAAGGACCCTGTACAGAGCAGATAAAACATAAAAACAGTAAACTAAAACACAAAACATAACAGGCACCACATAAAAACAACACTGGATTGGTGCATATGGACTTGTGTAGAATAAGAGTGTCTGTACAGAAGAGTTGAGTCTGGATTTAAAGGGAGGGAAACGTCTACTGTACGGAGATCAGGAATTCCAGAGATGGGAACAGAGTAATACACAGTAAAAAGGTTGGTCTGGTTTTGGTGAAAGAGGTGAGATACGATCTTATTTACTGAACAGCAGATGTCATTTTTTTTATTAGCAAAATGCAACCACTATGTGGCAGTCTGGAGCCCTGCAGCTTCTCTCTTGGACCGAGGTATATGTTCTACACATCGCCCTGTAGCCACAAATTTAACTTTCTCTGGTTGTTAGTACAACCACAAGCAGTGCAACATGTTCCCGAACCGTGCAAGGACGTTTTTCTGGGGCAAATTGTTTAGAAATATTATGAACACTCTTGCTAAAATGTTAGAATGAACCCCAACAGAAACAACAATTTACACTGTGAGTCACTGGCTAAGCGCTGTTTCCAGTAGCTCACAGGAAGCTGATCGCATAATCGTTTGTACATTCGTTAGCTCAGGAATAAGGTGGATAAGGCTGCCCCGTCTCTCCCATTAGATGGATGTACGCCGAAGGGCGACTCAACAAAATATCTTCCGAAGGAGTCAAAGTGATGCAGAAATTTTACCGTGAGTTAATGCACGTATAAACTCCTGGAAATAAGGTCCAGCTTGGAAAAAAAAGAAAGTTATCCTTTAAAAACCAGTAACTAACCAGCCTGGTTACTGACTTCACCCAACCACTGCCAGACTTTTGCTTTCTTTCTGCATGTTTACTTTCTTCCATCACGCAGCTGCTTGTTGTTCAGGTTGCAACTTGTGGACATCACCAGGCGCACGACAGTCGGCGCACAGCCAATGAATGCACGAAAGCTCATGAACAATGTTTATGGAAAATGTGGTGATTGCTATCATTCATCATGATGAGAGGTCTGGCTCTTTCCAAAGACCTCTGCCTTAGAAGAGCCAACTCTTCCAGCTCCATGACGCTTCTTCATCTATTATCACCCAGAGATTCTTTTAACCCTTTTTTTGCTTCAGTCATGTTTGTGCTGTTAGCAATTTTTCATTATCCTTTTATTTAAAAAACTTATTTTTAGGCATTTTTATTACAAAGAAAAAGGTTTGGACCACTGTTGAACATTTTAATAAAACCTTTAAATGCACAACTGAACACAGAACCAGTCGCATCAAATAATGGCCAAAATCTGAACATTAATACACTTTAGATAAAGATTTGTAATATTTTCATTTCACAAACTTTCCTTTTAACAGCCTCAAAGTAAGAAGGTTGCTAGTTTGACCCCTGTTAAATACTGTTAAATACAGTATTTCAGTTAAATACTGAAAACTGACAGCTGTAGTTGACACCTTTTTACTGTAATTTTTACAGTGAAAAATTGGCAACCACAGCTGCCATTTTTTCACTGTAAAAATTACAGTCACAATGTAAAAGACATAATGGAATCTTGATTAAGCAACTGTAATTTTTACAGTGTAGGAGTGAATGTGAATGTGCAAAGTTGTTTGTCTCTCTATGTTGGCCCTGTTGGCGACTTGTGCAGGGTGAACCTCCCTCTCACCTGATAGTAGCTGGGATAGATTCCAGCAACCCCCCCGACCCTGAACTGGATAAGCAGTGCAGCAAATGAATGAATGAATACTTTTCTGTCTCCAACCTCCTCTAAATGCAGCCAGACTTGCTTATTCTGTTTGTTTATTTCTTTATATGTTCTGACAACCTTGTATTTAAAGGGACTTGAGGCAAGATTAAGAAATGAAACTCACGACTGCCTCAACTGGCGCTTCAGGTAACTGCAGCCACGAGCCAAGCCGTCATGGGAGCGAGCACAAACTGAAGCTATAACGTTGTTTACTACGCTTTTTCTTCGTAGTTACACGGTTTAGTGTCTTTCAGTTGATCTGGATTGTTTGCTGACGGCAGAAGAATCCATAACTATCGCTTACAGCAGGGTTTCCCAACCCTGGTCCTCAGGGACCCCTGCCCTGCATGTATTCCAGGTTTCCAACTCCACCACACCTGATTCCGATCAACTCAACTGCTCATCAACTTCTTTGCAAGCTGCTAACGAGCCTTTCATCTGAGTCAGGTGTGTTGAAGTAGGAATATCTGGAAAACCAGCAGGGCTGGGGTCCCTGAGGACCAGGGTTGGGAAACCCTGGCTTACAGTGTTTGAATTTAACGCGACCGTCTTCTTTCTGTATCAAAACTGCGGATGTAGCGTCATTTGACGTCACGTCCGCAGGGCAGCGCGGGAAATTCGGCCACCGAATTGCAGCGCATTATGCAGCACACAGCCTGTTCAAGGCAACGGAGAGAAACATGGTGGAAACATTCTTTTTGGTATTTAGCGCTTCATCACCCATTAGTATTAAAAAAACTTTTTAAATTCCTGCCTCTAGTCCCTTTAAATCAGGTTCCTGGTCTTCGTGAACCTGGTCTGTACCACTATCCTGTCTGAGCACGGTGCCTGCCCCCTTTATTCCTTTACAGTATTTTCCACTATTCCTAGCATGTGATTGGCTGCATGTTGTGCTTGTCAAAGTAAAGTCCCACCCCCTTCTCATGAGCCACAGAGAGGTGTTACTCATTCATTACCCCCCAGAGTGGCTGGAAGTCTTTATTTACACCCACCAAAGGGAGATTCAACCCACATCTGACGGGCTGGGTGTTAATTTGGAGTCCTGGTTGAACGTGTAAACCACAGCAGCAGCTTGACCAGATTCAGCTGTGTTTAGTGGCACATCTGGCTGCGGGCGATCACTCTGCCACCACATTTTATCTTTAGTTCAACATCTAACAGCCACATTCCGCCATAATGGTGTATTAGAATATGAAGCCCACCCAGCCACCCATTTCCCAGTCTGTGCGTCTACCTGGTCCCTCAGATATTCTCTAGACCTGCCCCGTCTGCACATTCTGATAAAAGATTATGAAAGTTTTTTGTTTTTTTTTAAGGTTTGATGGCATTTATGAATTCGTGCTGACCCAGAGCCCTCCAGTGCATTACTGGGTGCACAATGCTAAAAAAGACGGCGCAGCAGTAAGAGGAGGCTTGTCATTGGGTGAAGCATCATCGCAGGGATCCTCAGTCTTGTTCCTCGAGGGTCAAAACTCCTGAGCCAGACTCAGTCAGGTGGGTCAAGTGTGTTGCAGCAGGGAAACCATGAAAGCAAGCAGGATACTGGCCCTGGTGGACCAGGACTGAGGATCCCTGATCTAATGGGGCTGTAAGTACCTCTCTTTTCTAGCAGAGTTCTGATGCTTTGCGATCCAGACTTGGCTGCAGTCACATCCAGCGTTCCCGAGTCCATGTCCTCCAACAGCGAGCGCGCCGTGTCGAAGCTATTGTTCATGGTGGTGGCGATGACACCTGTGGGGCCCGTTTTCAGCCAGCCACTGCAGTACAAACCTGAAGACAAACATGGATTCATTCTGGGAAATTTCCTGGTTGGTACACAGCGGGGTGCAAAAGTTTAGATACCCTCCCCACCTAGACGGCAAAAATCAGCTGTCAGTGAAATAAATTGAAGTTGACATAATTAATAATAAATAAAACATTTATGAAAATCATGACATTGATTTTGAATTGTGGCTCAACAGAAATATCAAAAATAAATAAATAAATAAATAAAACATGTAAACAAGCATGATAGAGCTCCTGAACTAAAATTTTATTGAGCAACACTTTGAGATAATCACTGCAACCAGGTGTTTTCGGTAACGTCCAATCAGACGTCTGCACCTGTTGACAGGTATTTTGGTCCACTGTTTATGAGCAAGGTGCTCTAAATTTCTGGGACAGTTTTTTTAAAATTACTTTTTAAGACCACAAGGTAAAATCAATGTTTTATTTTACTAAATTGTAATTTGGTACATTTTATTTATTATTACTGTCATTGTGTATCTCATGCCCTCTAATAAGTAGACTGCACACAGTTTGTACACACCACTAAAGTATATAGATTTCTATTTATTTTTTACATCTGGCCGGCTTATGGAACTGTGTAACTTAGGTTGTGATGTGTTACTGAGTTTGTGCACCATTTAGATGCTACCTTTAGAACATGCGTGACATGTACCATGGGGATATGTTGAAGGGGGGTGTTCCTAGTGATGTAACTGGTAATTTGGTAAGACGTATTAATGGAATCATTGTGAATAGTGTTTAGTCTTGACTAATTTTATTAGTCAATTTAGGTACACATTCATGTTTTGGGGCTGGGAGTGGTGTAAGTATAAAGTGACTGTCATGGTTTGTCTTGTACAAGTGTCATACAGTATAAAGCTTGAGTGGACAGGGTTCCCACTCTTTTCTTGAAGTTATCTTCCAGGACTTTTCCAGGACAATTTCAGGACTTTTCCAGCTGCTACAGTACGAGTCAAGTTATCACAACATAGATGAATTCCACCCCAAGCTGTTGAAGAAGTGTTCAACAATTGTACCTTATATTTTGTACAACGACGAAGAAGAGATGAGGTAGCGACGAAGCAGTGACGAAGCAGCAACAAAACAGCAATGAAACAAAAAACAAGGTAGCACCAAAGCAGAGAAGAGGCAGGGACAAAGTAGCGACAAAACAGAGACGAAGTAGCGGCAAAACAGCAATAAAACAGAGACGAAGTAGCGACGAAACAGCAATGAAACAGAGACGGAGTGGAGACGAAGCAGAGACGAAACAGCAACAAAGTAGTGGCGAAGCAGTGATGAAACAGCTACGAGACAGAGCCGACGTAGCGCCAAAGTAGTGCCGAAGAAGCACAGAAGCATTGTCAAAGCAGAGACAAAGCAGTGACGAAGTAGCGACGAAACAGCAACAAAACAGAGCCGAAGTGGTGCTGAAGTAGCGCAGAAGCAGCGACGAAGCAGTGGCAAAACAGAGCCAAAATGGCGCAGAAACAGCGGCGAAGCAGTGCTGAAGAAGCGCTGAAGCATTGCCGAAGCAGAGACAAAGCTGTGCCGAAGTAGCGATGAAACAGAGCCAAAGTGGCGCCGAAGTAGCGCAGAAGCAGCAATGAAGTAGAGATGAAACAGAGCATAAGTGGTGCCAAAGTAGCGCAGAAATAGCACAGAAGCATTGCAGACGCAGCGCAGAATCAGTGCAGAATCAGTGCAGAATCAGCGACGAAGCAGAGCAGAAATGGCGCCGAAGTAGCGCAGAAGTAGCCTGAAGCATTGCAGACGCAGCGCAGAATCAGCGCAGAATCAGTGCAGAAGCAGCGACGAAGCATGGACGAAGTAGCGATGAAACAGCGATGAAACGGCGACGAAACAGAGCCGAAGCAGCGATGAAACAGAGCAGAAATGGCGCCGAAGTAGCGCAGAAGCAGCAACGAAGTAGCGACAAAACAGAGCTGAAGTGGTGCTGAAGTAGCACAGAAGTAGCTCAGAAGCAGCGACGAAACAGCGATGAAAAAGCTACGAGACAGAGCCGACGTAGCGCCGATGTAGCGCAGAAGTAGCCTGAAGCATTGGGGAAGCAGAGACAAAGCTGCGATGAAGCTTCGACGAAGTAGCGATGAAACAGCGACGAACAGAGCCGAAGTGGCACCGAAGTAGTGCAGAAGCAGCAACGAAGTAGCAACACAGTAGCAACAAAGTAGCGACAAAGTAGCGACAAAGTAGCGACAAAGTAGCGACAAAGTAGCGATAAAGCGACGAAGCCGAGATAAAGCCGAGATGAAGCAGAGACGAAGCTGAGATGAAGCTGAGAAAGCTTCAGCTCAATGTTTTTGGTTAAAACCAGCTGAAAACAAACATGCGTGCGTTAAATGTTTAACCTGTTTGCGTTCAGCCACAATCGGGAGAGAAGCAGAGGGAGGAAAAATCTTTCTTCAGGACAACTCAAGCTTTTCCAGAAGATTTAACTCTTTTTCTCATTTTCCATGTGTTTTCCATGACTGGAAAAATGTTCAATCATATTACAGGTTTTCCAGGATGTGTGGGAACCCTAGTGGAAGCTCCAGATGCAAGTTTTTGGTATTGCAGCTTGGGCCTGGATGGGCAATAAGAACTAGCCTAGTGTTTGGCATTTTTGTAGTTCTTATTTGTACTTTTGTAGTACAAATAGTACAATTGTAGTACTTTTCCTACAATTGTTTGCACACTACACTTTACTGGTGATGAATAAAGAAAATAGCAGGATGAAGAGCTGAGCTTCCATTTGTCCTCTCTTTTTTTTTTGTTATACTTGTATGATCCCCGAGGGGAAATTAGGGCTCTGCATTTTACCCATCTCTGTACTGTGAGTATCAGAGAGCAGTGGGCTGCTACTTAAAGCGCCCGGGGAGCAGTTGGTGGGGGGTTAGGGACCTTGCTCAGGGGTCCACAGTGGTCCACCCAGGGGTCGCGTCGGGGAATCGAACCCAGGTCCTCCGCGCCCAAGCCCACGACGCTACCACTGGGCTATTCACTCCCCCCTTTCCTCAACCCAGCTCACCTCAACACCAGCGCAAATCTTACGATTACTTCTTCCAGTTTCTTGTTATCTGAATTGCTGTTGTGAGTTTGTGAATTTAGCCTTTTCTATAATGGGAGGGGATCTAAACTTTGGCTCCACTGAACAAGCGTTTTTGATCCGTACTGTTTCTGGTGTCTACCTGCAGCTTGTTGGACACGGCCCATGGAGTTGGGAATGATGGCTTTGCGGGAGTCGAACGGCACCGACGGATCGATGGGGAGGCTCTTGTAGCCGATGCTGCTGATGACGAGGCCGCAGGCAACATCCTCCACTTGTCCCGTCAGCACGGCCCGCGCTCCTTCTCCTGAACCCTGCGGGAGTCGTGACAATCAGCAGGTATGCTCAGCGACACGCGAGCAGGAACCTCCAGAGCGGGAACACCCAGCTCACCTCTAGCGTGTTGACTGCCAGTCGGATGCCGGCTGTGCTGCGGCCGCTGGGATCAGCTAAGACTTCAACGGGGCTCCGGAAGAATCGGAAACCCCAGGAGCGCGAAGCGTTTTTCCGCCTCTCCTGCTCCTTCTCTCCGGGCTCCTCCAACGCCGTCTTGAGCATCAGCTCTGTCAGACGCTTCCTCGGCCTCGGCAAATCTGGCACAGCAGAGACATTTCTGCTCATCTTCATGTTCATCCTTCAAACTCAAAGCCAGTATTCACTCGTTCTGCTCTGTCTGCGTTTTTGTTTCATGAAAAAACGCATGTGCAACCTCAACCTTTTAATCCCAGTCAGCATCCAGACATCAGGTTATAATAGTTTGGGATTTTTAATTAGTTTCAGTTTTTATTTAGTTTTGACTGTTTGTTTTTCAATTCAGTTAATTTTAGTTAGTTTTTTGAGCAAGTTTGCTAGTTTTTATTTGTTTGAAAAATGCTTGTTTTAGTTTAGTTTTTTTAAATCAGTTTCCAGTGTTAGTTTTATTTATTTATTTATTTTTATTATTCTTTTTTTTTGTAAATTATACAAATTTGTCTGGTGTGACATTCAAAATCATCAGAAAGTCACTGAAAGTAAAACCAGTAGATTAAAGTAAATAGATTAAACTGAAATAGATTTTATATCAACCCAAAAAGCTCATGTATTAAATAAATTTACAAAGACAAAAAGGATGTTTTTTTTAAACAATTTTCTTTAGTTTTGTAAAGACGGAATACAGTTTCAGTAAGTTATCGTTTTTTTTTAAAAACTGTCATTTTAATTTTTTTTTTCAGTAATCGAAAATGTTTTTTCAATTTCAGTTTTAATTTTGTTGTTAGATTTACTATAATAACTATAATAACCTTGTCATGCTCCAGTTCAGCCTCAGTTGTCAGATTATGAGGCTAATATATATGTGTATATACAAATATCTACATATCCAAAACTAAACTTCTATAAACAATCCTTTTAATTATGTTTTATACGAAAACCTCTACATTTGATAAATGTTTTTTAATTATATTGTAAATATCACAAGGTTTCGTTATTAAAACCTCGCAATATTTTATTTTTTCAAAATATCAGCCCAAAAAAAACGATACCAATATTTTCCAATATCACATTTTATTGCAAACATCGGGCAATAATATCGGTAGGCTGATAATATCGGACATCCCTAGTATTAATAGATACAGCACCATAAAGGCCTACCAGAATCAGAAACCAGAATTTATAACGAACAGTACTTTGAAGAAATACCACACAGATCAACAGTGACCTGTCTATGGGTAATAATCATGAAGTTGTCCTTACAATGCATTAAAGCATGTGATGAAAGCAGCACTGGGAAAATTGGGATGCACCTACATTAAAGAATTGGACACACCAGTGCAACCAGTGCAAAAAGTTAGTCTGGAACCCTGATAAAAGTTCCACTGTGAATACTTGTTACTGTATGAGAGCAGGTTTTATTTAGCTTTATATTGATATACTTTTCTGTGAAACTTTGAACATTTATCTATAATTACATAGTTTTAATAAATAAACACGGGTATCAGGAACCGGCTCGGCACTCAGGGTGTACTTCATAACAGTGTCCCCATACAACAGAACCCAATACTAATGTGGAAAAACTAAAGCATCAAATTGAACGCATGATTGCAAATGATATTAAAAATCTGAATTTAGCATCATCTCAGTGAGGGAAGCTGATTTTGGTACTTCATTCCAAAAACACTTAATCGAAGGGTAAGAATAATGTCGAGGACTACTGTATGTATACACCCACAAGTACTTGGTACTGCCAAGTACTCAAATGTTGGTTTATCTTATCAAGTGCTTAGAATCACGAATACATCACCAGACATGCAACTGAAGGACATTTTAGTATGAAAGCATGTAATTCACTGCCAAAATACATTAAATTGACAACTGATTTAAAAATTCTTTAAATATCATTAAAATAATATTTATATAATGTAGCGGTTTTCATATAAAACATAATTAAAAGGATTGTTTATTGAAGTTTAGTTATGGATATGTAGATATGGATATACTGTAGATGGATATATATATGTGGATATGGCTATATGTGTGTGTGTGTATATATATATATATATATATATATATATATATATATATATATATATATACACACACACATATGTTGCTGTGTGTTTTATGGTTTGGTTTTGATTTTTTTTTTTCTGTCTTTTTTTTTTTGTATATTTTTGTTTTTAATGTTCATATAATTTTTGTTGGACCCCAGGAAGAATAGGTGTAGCTTGCTACAGCTAATGGGGATCTTAAATAAACTAAAATAAGTATGAACTTCTATTGCAGTTTCTTGTTTCTTTCTGCTTTGTTTTCTTTTATCATGTTAGAAAAATAAACTTAATAAACTAAACTGAAATTGAACTAAATCTCTACAGTGTTTCACTGTGTTCTCAACCAATCTATGTTTTAGATTATTCTATTATTCAAATGTCCATTAATGAACTAATGAGTTAATTTTTCCTTTTTTAAAAAACAGTATCAAATCTCAAAACAAAATCCATGTGTAGAAGCAGCTGCTGTCATCTTTATGCAAGTGTGACTTACAGCTGTGTAAAAAAGTTTTTGCCCCCTTCCTAATTTCTTACTTGTTTGCATGTTAGTCACACTTAAATGTTTCAGATCATCAAACAAATTTAAATGTGAGTCAAAGATAACACAAACAGGAAATGCAGTTTTTGAATGAAGATTTTCATTTGTGAGGGGGGATCCAAACCTCCATGGTCCTGTGTGAAAAAGTAATGTCCCCCTGTTAAAACATAAATTAACTGTGGTTAATCACATCTTTGGAAAGCAGAGTTCAATTTCTCTAGCCACACCAAAGCTGGATTACTGCCACACCTGTTCTCAATCAAGAAATCACTTAAATAGGACCTGCCTGATGAAGTTTAGTAGACCAAAAGATCCTCAAAAGCTAGACATCATGTTCTGATCCCAAAAAAATTCAGTAAAAAATGACAAACAAAGTAATTGAGATCTATCAGTCTGTAAAAGGTTCCAAAGCCGTTTCTAAAGCTTTGGGACTCCAGAGAACCACAGTGAGAACCATTATCCACAAATGGTGAAAACATGGAACAGTGGTGAACCTTCCCAGGAGTGGCCGACCGACCAAAATGACCCCAAGAGCACAGCGACGACTCATCCAAGAGGTCACAAAAGACCCCAGAACAACATCCATGAACTGCAGGCCTCACTTGCCTCAATTAAGGTCAGTGTTCATGACTCCACCATCAGAAAGAGACTGGGGGGCAAAAATGGCTGCATGGCAGAGTTCCAAGACCAAAACCACTGCTGAGCAAAAAGAACATAAAGGCTCGTCTCAGTTTAGCCAGAAAGCATCTTGATGATCCCCAAGACTTTTGGGAAAATACTCTGTGGACTGACGAGACAAAAGTGGAACTTTTTGGAAGGTGTAGGTCCCATTACATCTGGCGTAAAAGTAACACGGCATTTCAGAAAAGGAACATCATACCAACAGTAAAATATGGTGGTTTTAGTGTGATGGTCTGGGGCTGTTTTGTTGCTTCAGGACCTGGAAGACTTGCTGTGGTAAATGGAACCATGAATTCTGCTGTCTACCAAAAATCCTGAAGGAGAATGTCCAGCCATCTGTTGGTGACCTCAAGCTGAAGCACACTTGGGTTCTGCAGCAGAACAATGATCCAGAACACACCAGCAAGTCCACCTCTGAATGGCTTAAGAACAACAAAATGAAGACTTTGGAGTGGCCTAGTCAAAGTCCCCACCTGAATCCCATTGAGATGCTGTGGCATGACCTTAAAAAGGCGGTTCAGAAGACTCACTGCCAGTTATCACAAACACTTCATTGCAGTTGTTGCTGCTAAGGGTGGAACAACCAGTTATTAGGTTTAGGGGGCAATCACTTTTTCACACAGGGCCATTTCAGTTTGGATTTTTGTCCCCCTTAAAAATAAAAACCTTCATTTCAAAACTGCATTTTCTGTTTACTTGTGTTATCTTTGTCTCACATTTAAATTTGTTTGATGATCTGAAACATTTAAGTGTGACTAACATGCAAAAAAGTAAGACATTAGGAAGGGGGCAAAACTTTTTCACATAGCTGTATGTGCATGTATGTAAAAGCTCATCTCTGCCAGTGGTTGCACAGAAACATGTTTCACACAGAACATTTAAAGTTTCTTGTTTTTGTGAAGTTCCTGTAACAGCTTGTTTTTGCCGTGACCACAAACCTGACAACACAGCCGAGAACGTTTCACAGTGATGATAAAGAGGAAGACGTGAATCGACAGCCTGCTTATCCCTTAAAATAAACACGCTGCGTTCTCGTGATGATCTGCGGCCTGGAAACGCTGATAAAGATCAACTCAATGTCACTTCCTCGGGAGGACGAAAGTTAGAAGGTCAGCAGAACCATGTGTGCTGCTAACACACACACATTCTCCTAAACTGAGGCTGAACTAATTTCTGTAAGCAGACACATCGACTGGTGAGCAGTTTCCATCCACGTCACCACATGAGGGCAAACACTATATGTGCTATAGGGCTCTAAAGAGCACACCTCAGCTGTTAACCACATATATGTTTCCTCCCCCCATCTGTGCCTTTCAGCAGTCTGCATCAGTCTGAGATGAAATCTTCTTGCATGTGTCCTACAGCTGACTCAACGATGAACTCAGACTGCCATCTTTAAACGTTTTGCAGAAAAACCCTCATCTCTCTGACCTTTCAGAGCTTCTGTCACTCCGTGGAAATCAGCGGTGACCATCTCAGGCCGGGTGCCCGGCAGGTTCACCATCTCTCGCAGCTCCTGCAGACAGGGTGAAGCAGCAACATGAGTTTATTATCGCGGCTTATTTTCACCATGACAACGGCTGCAGCTCCAGCCATTTCTTGCTCTCTGTGGGGTTTTTTTTTTTCTGGGGACTCAAACAGGCTTCTTTTAATAGTCTTAAGATAAAGTTGAAGCTTCCTGTCAAGTTTTAAACACCAGTAGACGTGCATGAGCATCTTTCTCTGAGGTCTGGCCTGTTTTTGCGTAGAACCAATAGCTCATAGATAAAAACTTATCCCAGATGAGCGGCCGTACTTGACCTTAGCTGCATGGAGGAATTAAGGCTGCAGGATGCAGGGTCATGGGGGAGGGGGTTTTGAGTCAAGGGGGTACACCCTTGACACATCAACACTGAGACAAACAGACTCGAGCTGATTTACTGAAGGTGAATTCAGCTGTCAAGGAGCTAGCTAATCATGTCGGTAGTGAGGCACCTTCATACTGGATTCTCCCACCAGCAAGACTACGATTAAAAATTAAAAGTCTCAGTTTGCTGTATTCATTCACATTTTACAAAGTTTAACCTGAGCCAGGCCCTACCCCCATGATAATCACATCACAGTCATGCAGGTGCAATATAATTTAAAAAAAAAACAATAGTGGTATCAGTAATCTGTATCAGCCAATACCCACAGCACAAGTATCAGAATTGGATCAGGAGGGAAAAATAGGAACAGAATATCTCTAATAAAAACATAATTTTGTTTTAACTTTACTTTGAACCATTCAGGGGCGTGATTCAGCGTAAATGACATCACAGCTAAAACCTGGACTTTTTTATGGGGTTACTGAACGTTGGCGACTCTGTGAAGCTCGGGGGTCTGCAATCCAAAGAGCCCTCAACCCAGCTGAACAACACTAATATAGGACCTTCTGAAAAAAGACAACCTATAATTTTGATAAATATCTACTTTAGGAAATTTGCTTGAAGAGCCACAATTTCTTTTTGTTTTTTTTTTTTTTTTTTAGGTTAAAAAACAAAACAAAAACGATAAACAAACAACCTTCAAAGAGAAGAGAGATGCATTTGCTTCTATGGGATATAGATAGTTGTGGAAAATTGTGTAAAAAGGGGGATAAAGAAGATTAAAACACTTAATTTCCAAGCTAATGACAAGAAAAACATCTAAAAAATATCTTAGTGGAACTTTTACTGTCATTATGTTGTGAAAATTCAATGCAGTTATTCATGAGAAAGCACTTGAACCTGCATTTGTTACTGTAATTAGGGATGCAAAATGTTGGAATTTTGGTCGATATCTGATATGCCGATATTTTAAAACTCATGTGGCCAATGACCGATATCAATACCGATATTAAAGCTGAAAAATAAGCAGTCATTGCAAATAGCAGTTTTGTTATCCGTTTCAGACACTAGGAGTGGGAAAAAATATAGATAAACTGAAAAATTGCATTTTTAAGTCGATATTTGAAAACGTGGTATCGATCTATTTTACTATTGAAATCTTGGGAGATTTCATCGTCCTGTTACAAAGTGTCGCAATATTTTGTGAATTCTCAAGAGATTTCGTAACAGAACGATGAACTATTGCGAGATTTTGTCAGTAAAAAAGATTGATATTGCATTTTTTAATTTCAATACGATATCAGCATATGAAAATATCACAAAATTTTCATGAATTCACGAGAGATTTCATAACAGAGCCATGAAATATTGAGAGATTTTGTAGTAAAATAGATTGGTATCCTTTTAAATATCAATATATCAGCATACGAAAATATCGCAATATCTCAGTGTATTGATATTTTTTCCAATAACTGGTCTTTAGAAATTTTAAAGTCTGCAAAAAAGATTTTTTTTTTTTTAAAGACTTTAGAAACAGCGGCCTGATTGGTTAAATATCGGTGGGGTGACCGATGTCCAATGCACAGTTTTAAGGCGGATACCAATAGGGGGCCGATTATATTGTGCATCCCTAACTGTAGTCTCTCTATTTTTTAAATATTGTTTGTTGTTTTATCATGTGTAGCCAATGTTATCGGGCCACCTTGGAGCTGCAGATTGCAGACTCCTGATACAGCTTGTTTACATTTTTTGTTTGGATCTAGCTAAAGGGGGCAGGTCTGGTCCCAGACCTCTACCTAATCGCTTTCAGACATGTTTCTGCTTCATTCTTTTATCAGCATTTTGTGTCACTCAACACAAAACACGATAATGTTTCTTGTTTTGTGTTTTATCTATTTGTTTAGATAAAGCTGCTGAGTAAAAGTTCGTCTGTAAGAGATAAAAACTAACCTGATAATAAATGTAAACCAGTTTGTTGTGGTAAATATGGAGTAAAATCTCTGAGTAATGTTTCCAGGACCTTGCTGAATGTTTTCCCAGTTCTGTTATCAACTTTCACTTATATTTAACATCATACTTGCATTCAAAATATCAACGCAAACTTGACAATTGTGGTTTTCTTTAAAGAGACCACAAGTATCAGTATCGATATCGGTATTGATAAAAAAAGTACCATAAACTACTGGTATCGTATTCAACATGAAAAATTTCGTTATCACCCATCCCTCGCTAGAACATGACCTGATAACAGGACACATGAACGTAGTTTTAAATGTTAATATTGACATGAACTTTCCTGCGGTCACATTCATTATGAACATTGTGTTCATAAAGTATCGGTCTGACAGCATCTGAGTGAAACGTCTTTCTTCAGAAGCGCTTCGCTGACCTCGTCCTCTGATTCTTACCTTGATGGTGCATGCTACCTGCATGGGACCCCTCCTGCCAACAATCAGCACCCGGCGGACCCGACTTTGAGCCAGAGCTTCCAGAGCCGGCTCGGTGATATCGGTTTTCTGCAGAAAAGCAGAACATCTCAGCTCAGAGCAGATTTAGACCATTCTTTCATTGTGATGCTGTTGGTGCAGTTATACGGAGCTCTGAATTTCCAGCTGTTACTGCGATGACTACTGGGGCGCTCCACTCCCCACCTAAATCCTATAAAATGTTTTAACTTTTGCGTCTTTGTTGAAGTTTTGATAATGTTAGGAAAGACAAACCAAAGATAAATCTCATCTTTTATATTAAAATCTAACTTTTTTAGAGCTTGTAATCACTCCTCAGGCTCGATGCAAGTCATTGCAGAAGTGGTTTGGTTGCTACTGAATAACCAAAGAAGGAAACTGGTCAGATGGAGCATAAATTGTCCTCCTTGAAACTATGCACAACTGGGGTACCACAAGGTTCCATTCTGGGAAACTTGTTATTTAGCATCTATATAAATGATCTTCCTACTGTGTGACTGGATACATGGAAGGGAGGTGGAGCAAGTTCCACTTAAAGGATAACTTTCTTTTTTTTTCAACCTGGACCTTATTTCTAGGAGTTTATATGTGCATTTACTCACCGGTAAAGTTTCTGCATCACTTTGACTTATTGGAAGATATTATGTCGCCCTTGGGTATAAATCCAGTAAAATGGCGATAATGGGGCAGCCACTATATAAGACATTATCTGCAGCAAAAACTCTTTGATTTCATCAATGCTTTAAGTAGAATGAACGAATGAATGAGTATTATTTTCCCATGAGTTCAGAGTTTTGCAAATTGTGTTTTTGTTGTCTGGGTTGCGAGCTGCTCTTCTCAGCTGTACTACGGAAGCGTACATCATGAACACCCAACCCTGAAAAGTGTGTAGAACACCCTGATAATTTACGGAAACCTAAATCTGGACTCACAGGACAATAGTACGCGTTCGTTCGTTCATTCTACTTAAAGTATTGGTGAAAATCAAGGAGTTTTTGCAGCAAATAATGTCTTATATGGCAGCAACGAAGGGCGACTTAACGTAATACCTTCCGTTTTTATTAGCAATGGATGAGAGAAGTAACTGGCTCAATTGTTCATGCCTAACATTAAACATTAAAAACACAGTGGGGATGTATTTTTCAAATAGAGGACAAATGAAAACAAAGAAAGCGTAACATTTATGTAAACAGGAAAAAAAAATTAACATTGTAACAGAGATAAAATATTCAGGGATTTATTTAGATCAAACCCTGAACTTTAAAAAGCATCTTACAAGACTGTAATTCAATTAGATATAATTGATCAGAATTTAGACATATCAGAAGTAGCTTAACAATTGAAGTATCTTTTACATACTTAAATACAAAGATCATTCCGCACATCACCTACTGTTTGTCTTGTTGGTCTCAGGCCAATGAGACAACACTCAGAGATCGCTTTGTTATCAGGCTCTGAAGATACTCAATAAAAAAACCTCTCCGTTATATCACTGTAATATCCTCAGCAAATACAAAATCCTCAGTTTTGATAATCTAATCTGCTACACACGTTTAAGAACAGTCTTTAAAATCGTCAATAATACTGTTCCACCCCCACTGAAACAATTCATCAAACTTTATTCTGATCAAACAACCCGAACATCTCGCTCCGCGACTCACAGAAATTGTGCCACTCCACAAAGATCATCTGCCTTTGCACAAACAGCTTTTAAGCCTTTGCACAAACAGCTTATGTTGTTGGAAATCGCAAAACTGACATGCAAGAACAAATAGATATTGATAACACAATTATTGAAAGAGTGCAGAAAACTGTTTTTTTGGGTGTCATTATAGATGAAAAGCCTGCAGCAAAAAGTCCTGGAAACCACACATCAATTACAAACGGTCCAAAGTAGCTAAGTGCGTTGGTGTGATGAAACGTTGCAATCATGTCCTTGATCAGAAACCATTATTCATCTTATATCACTCTTTTATTGTGTCATATTTTAATTACTGTATCGAAGTTTGGGGAAATTGTTATAAAACTAATTTGTCACCTTTAATCACCTTGCAAAAACGAGCAATTAGAACTGTTTTCAAAGTTAAATATAGGGACCACACCAATCCAATTTTCATCAGTTCTTTCAATTTAAAATTACAGGACCTGGTAAACTACAAAACAGCCCAAATAATATACAGAGCATCAATTAAATCCTTGCCGACTAACATCCAGAATCTATTCCGAGAAAGAGATGTGCATCATGGATATAATCTTAGAGAATACAAGCAATTATATCTGGGCTTTACACAATCAGGATTTTTGGGGCCGATCACCGATCAGAGTTTAAAAAAAACGATCACCGATCCGATCATGTGAGGAAGCAGATGCATCTATTTAAATAGCTTGTTTAACAGAATTTATACAGTTTACTGAGTATCATAAAAAGGATTTTTGTTAACATTTTTTGTCCTGAACTGACTGAGATGAAAAGATTAAACATCAATCCTTTACGTGTGGCGTATTCTGCAGTGTAAAAACTTTATTGTCCAGCACATAGTGACAGAGCTCACAACAAAAACGCCACGAAGACATAAAACACACACTAGTGAGACGTGTCTATTCTGCTTTGTTTGTTTGTTTTCTAAGTTTAATTGTTGTAAATCAGAGTTTTATCGGAGCAGATTCAAAATGACAATGACATCATTGATCGGATCGGTGAATGAAGAGTTAAGGACCGATCAGAAAATTTGAAAAAAAAATGCAAAACATCGGCGGATCCGATCAAACCGATCTGATCGGTGGAAAGTCTAATTATATCAACCCACAGAAAGGACAACTCTAAAATCTACAGGGAGTGCAGAATTATTAGGCAAGTTTTTTTTTTTGAGGGTTAATTTTATTATTGAACAACAACCATGTTCTTAATGAACCCAAAAGACTCATTAATATCAAAGCTGAATATTTTTGGAAGTTGGAGTGGGGCTTTTTAGTTTTAGTTTTAGCTATTTTAAGAGGAAATCTGTGTGTGCAGGTGACTATTACTGTGCATAATTATTAGGAAACTTAATAATAATATTAATAATAATAATGATAAAATTAATCCTCAAAAATACAACTTGCCTAATAATTCTGCACTCCCTGTATGTGCGTTTCAGTAAAGGGAGTGATACTCTGGAACAGTTTAAATGATAAATTAAAAATCTGCACAATTCTGGTTCAATTCAAAAGGATGTTTAAAAGATGGGTGATGACAAAATATTTGGCAGAGAGGGACTGACGATTAAGGATTATGATGTATTATTATTATTATATAGTAGTATATAGAGAATGTATGATAGAGTTACAAATAATGTATATATGATGTATTATTCTGATATCTGTTAGTATATAGGGAATGTATAGTTTTAAGTCATTAATGTAGAACATATTTTTCTGATATCTAGTAGTATATAGAGAATGGTGAGTTTTATGTAATGAATGTAGAACATATTTTTCTGATATCTAGTAGCATAGAGAATGTTGAGTTTTAAGTTATAAATATATATAATGTATTTTGATATATTAATATATAGAGAATGCATAATATTGTTATAAGTAGTGACGATATATTGTATTATTCTGATGTATGATTGTGAATGTAAGTATGTATGAGGATGATTTGTGTTGTGGTTATTGTGTGCACAGTGTTTTTGTTATAATAGTGATTATTAACACAGCGTAATGCATTTGTTTATGTGATTTTAAATAATTTGTTTAGGGGGAGAGGTGTGTAGGGTTGGAGATTGTCTGTTTGGGCCTTCGTCTTTTTTTTTTGTGTTTGTTTTGTTTTTGATAATGTGTAAAAATTCTGTTTTGTATGTGAGGCTGGAGCTTGGATAAGCAGTGCTTTTTCCATCCCCTTTTCAGCTTGCAATGAGCTATAAGGACTGAAATAATTATATTGAGCTTTATGGTTTATTTAATTATTATAGATGTGAGTTTTGTCACCAGCATTTTTCTTTATTTCTAACTAAACTAAACTAAAATAGAAGCTTGAAATGAAAATAAACTGCTTGCGTCTGTTGTTTCTTATCACTTCTGTTCTCACTCTTTGCCTTGTTTAAGAGCAACTGAAAGCAAAAGAAAAATCTAACACATCAGCAACCACCAGACAAATTCCACTCAAGATATAATCTTGAGATGCTTTAGTCTGATAGATCACCCAGATGTTTTCTCTCTCACATAAAGACGTCATTACACAGTTATCATGAGCAGAAATCGCTTTCTATCTATAGAACTGAAGAAGTTTTTCTTCTGTTTATCAGTTTAAAGCACTTTTCTCTTTTGAAGGTTTCTCACCTTCAGAATATCACAGGGAGAGAGCAGGATTCTGGCTACATCCAAGGCCACGTTGCCTTGTCCGAGAATGACGGCTGTTTCACAGCTCAGGTCTGGATTCAGCTGGAAAAGAAAGAAAAAACATCAGTTAAGACGAAGAAACCAAGAGTCCATGGCAAATCAGAGAAAAGACCAACTTTTAATCTGATTTTGTGAGATGACTTTTTGTTTTATTTTTACAGTCACTGCATTATTTCTAAGGAACCTAACCTGCTGACAGCTTGGCAGCCCGTTGTACCAGCCTACGAAGTCTTTGGCAGAATACACGCCGGCCAAGTCTTCGCCTGCCACTCCCATGCTCCTGTTGCCCTCTGCCCCGTAACTCTGTCATCAAACAAACTAAATTAGTCTAAAAATGCACAATAATGCAGATTTATGTTGAGGATTTCTACTCTTACCAGTACGATGGCGTGGTAGGCTTCCTGCAGCTCGCTGACGCTCACATCCGTCCCAACGTTCACGTTGCCGTAGAAACTACAGCGTGAATGTTTGGCTGTTTGCGTGAAAGTATTGATGACGTTCTGAGAGGAAGAAGAGATCAAATTCAATCAAGTAAAAACAAACTTTCAGCGTTCTGAAAGTGGTGATTCACTTTATAAACACAGAACGAACAGCATAAATTCAAATGACTCATAAAAAGATGTAGAAAATACAGAAGGCTTGTAATAAAAGAGATGAATAAATAAGGAAAAAAGAAGACAAAACAAAATAAAAACAGATCAAAGAATAGTAAACAAACTAAAATAGAAAAACAATAAAACACTAAATAAAAGACAACAAAGGACCACACCACTCACGCAGAGTTAAAAGCCAGAGAATAAAAGTGGGTCTTAAGATGAAACTTAAAACTCTCCGCTGTGGGGGCTGTTGGGACATGGAGGGGCAGATCGTCCCTGTCCCCTCTGGTTATAAGTCTTGTCTTTGGCAACACAAGCTGGAGCTGGCCCTCAGACCTCAAAGCACGCGCAGGACTATAAATCATAAGAAGGTCTGTAACGTACTGAGGAGCCAGTCCGTCTAAGGCAGTGGTGTCCAAAGTCGGTCCTCAAGGGCCGCTGTCCTGACGGTTTTCCACGCCTCCTTGCACCAGCACAGCTGACTCAAATGAAATGAATCTAAAAGCCTATGAATGTGAGTGAGGTGTTTGTTGGAGAAGGGAGACATGGGAAACCTGCAGGATTGAGGCCCTCGAGGACCGGAGCTGGACACCCCTGGTTTAAGGCTTTAAAAATAAACAATAAAATCTTAAAATGAATTCTAAAACTAACAGGAAGCCTTTGCAAAGATGCAAGGATTGGTGAGATATGATCATGATTTTGCATCCTGTAACGCTAGGGACACACTGCATGCGGAAGCGCGCCGACACCACTCCTCTTCTGTCCACATCGGATGCGCACAGTCGGCAGCAGTCCTGCTTCTTCTACAGCTGATTATTCCACAATGGGTGCATCTCCTGTTCTGCTTTCATACTATTTACTAGCAGAACGCGACATTTCTGTGTGTGAATCTTTCCACTTGCATTTTTAATTCAGATGAAGACATGATTGACGTATTATTAGATCTATTAAAAAGAGATCGGGTTATATACCTTATCTGGGTGTTTTTACTTTGAAAATTGGGTTATTTTGATAGATTTGTCTCGTGTTCCTGCTTATTTTCCTGCATGACTTGACAAATTCGGCAGCGGCTCGCACAGAAAATAGAAAAGAAAGCCGAAATGATCACTCCACGGCGCGTACTGATTTTGGCGCTGCGCACTAGGGCTGGACGATTATGGAAAAAATTATAATCACGATTATTTTGACAGATATTGAAATCACAATTAATATACTCGATTATTCATTGATTTTATAAAAAGTGTTTATTCAACCACCAAAACTCAACTTCAAATATAACTTAAAAAAAACAAAAAAAAAAAAACAAAAATGGAAATAAATTAGAAACAAGTAAAGGAGTAAAATAAGAATATTATTTAAGATAATAATAGCAATAAAAATGAATACTCGGTCTACATGCATTCCTGTTCTATACTACCTGCAGTTTGCTTCCTATAACTCCACCTGTGGGTTCACTTCAGGATTCTTTTTTTTTCTTCGATTACAGTGTTTTTATGATCTTAAAAAAAGGCAAAATTGAAATCACGATTAAAATTTGATTAATTGTCCATCCCTACTGCGCACCACGCAGCACCTGATGTGGTCGACCCCGTCTATGCGCACTTCCGCATGCAGTGTGTCCCTAGGGTTAGGAGCGTTCTGGACTGAGCAGGGTTTAAAACCGAACCAGTTGTTTAAAAGAAGACAAGGTCTATCCTAATTACTGGAGATTAAATTGTATGTATCCTCATACATAACCCCAGAAAGATCTCGGTTTTGACTCCAGTAATACCAGTAATCTATCTGGTATTCCAGATGAGCCAAGCAGATTCTTCTGTGAGTGGTGGGGATTAAAACAACAACGGAAAATTCTCCTGCAAGAACACATTTTAATGTAACACGTCTGTTAAACATCCTGAGCCCAATCATAATGTAATAATGGACAAAAACCTTAAGAACAGTTCAGAGTACAGTTATTGTTGTTCAGACAAACTTGTACAGACAAACAGATGAAACTGACCCCGTTTGTTTATCTTAAAGATTTGCGGTAAGTTAACTTTCCGCCTGGCAAACTTTCTGTTTATCCTACGATCAGCGCCAGGAAATATTGATGCAATCTCTGAACAAAGACCTTGGAAAACAGGTTTGTGTACTGTGTGGTTTAAGTGGAAAAAACCTTGACTTCAGGATGATCAGGGGCCACGCCGAACCTGACGAGGCCGAAAGGGACGGGAAGCCTCTCGTAGACGTCCACCTCAACATCCGGCCGAGCCTGCCAAGAGAAACAAGTAGTGTGAAAATGTTCTGAACTCCTGCAGATGTTTTATGAACCCAAATTGTGAAAAGTGGGGAAATATTCTGACATCCTACGATAAAAAAAAAAAAAAAGCCAGCATCTGTGATCATACTGGGTCATCAGTGTCCAAATCAAGGATGACCCACATCTGCACAAAGGAGGAATGTTACGAAATGAGATCAAGGTGTTTTCCCTGGAATATATTTTCACATGTGGCCCCCCCTGGCCTAGATCTTAAGAAACAATCAAAATACAGAAATAAAAAATGTAAGAGAAAATAATAATTAGTGCATAACCACTTTGAACAATATAACATTATATTACAACAGGAAAAAACGGATTAAAAAAATAGTAAAAAGCAGATCAATCGTGCAAACGTGTAAATCTCAATCATCCACTGTCATGAGCACTTGGTTAAGGGTGGACATGTGGATAATTGTCTTATCTCAGCAGAGCTCTCTGGAGCCTCAGATGAACTGGGCTGGTGGACTAAAGGCACTTCTACACGGAGGAGTAACAGGATCTGCTCTGGTGACATGTTCAGGTTCAATCCCTGTTAATGTAAGCAGACAGCTCGCAGGTGGGGCGGCCAGACTGTGGACAACTTAATACACAAGTTCTGCCAGCTTAAAAGTCCTGAATGTCCTAGTTAATTTCAGAAGGACAAGGACGACTTGCATCATCGTGGCTTTATAGACACAAGTGTATCTGACGGAGCCATCTTAAATCCCGATGCTTCTCCTAGTGAAAACTTATGAAGCTTTATGAAGAGGAAAATCAGACTGTTAAGCCGCTGAAATCTTGCCTCAGCAAGAAAACTGAAACACGGAGAATCTTCAGGTTACAAACCATAAAATGTATGAATGCTGGTTTAGAACAATAGCAAACTAAACCCATTTTTACCTCCGCCAAGGAGGTTATGTTTGGTAGCGTTGATTTGTTTGTCTGTCTGTCAACAACTTTACGGAAAAAGTTCTGGGCGGATTGACCTGAAGATTTCACCAGCTGTGTGCCTCAGCCCAAGAACGAACCCATTAAAGTTTGGTGGTGATCTGGATCACCTTCTGGATCCAGGAATTTTTTTATCATTTTGAGATGGGCCACATTTTGGAATTTTTGCATATAACTCCATACAAATGGCCCAAGCGTTTGGTAAAAAATTACAAGAAAGAATCTCAACTAGTTCTATAATGTTTCGAAAGTTGATCCGGATCCAGAGAAAATTCCGGATACTATGATCCAGAACCAACAAAAATAAGGGAGTTGTTGGAATTTTCAATGCTGAAACATAACAAATGAAGATACAGACATGCAAACTAACACCAAATTGTTGCCAAGACTCTGCAGAATCGGGATTATGTTAGGCATGTTTTCATGGTCAAGGAATCCAATGATGTAGATTAAATGAATGCAGGAGTGTAAGTTTTTGTTCTAAGTCACAATATAAGAGGGACATGAGCTGCTTGGTGGAGGTCTGCACTCTCCAAGGGCTTTTCTAGTTTTTAAGTGTTGCAGGCTTTAATCTTCAATTCAAATAAATTTTCTAAATGAATTTAACTTAATCTGTGAAGACATTGCTAATCATTTAATCTGTAGTCCAGTTTGTCCCAGATTGGTAAACCTCTGTCTATCTCTGCCTCTCAGAAATGCTTCTTTTATACCCAGTTATGTTCCTCACCTGTTGCCAATTAAAGTCTCCTCCAACTATTAATTTTCCAGCCTTTTGTTGCTCCTGTTCCACATTTTTGCAGATGAGTTGCTGCCATCAGATTCACACTCTGAATATTTTCCGCCGGTGTCTCGGTTTCCTCATCTGATGTGTTGTTTATATTCTGCAGTCATGTCATTTCTTTTTCACTTTTTAGCTACTTATACTGCTCTTTTACACATTTTAATTTTGTTTTGATTTCTAATGGCTTGAACTGGGACCAGAGTAACGAATTTTGTTCCATGTCATGTTTTTAACATGTCTGAAATGACAATAAAGATACTTGAATCTTTGAAAATATGAGTTGATGTAGTTATTATTAAGCATTGTTTCACAACTCAGCCATCGATTTCCTGACTTAGCTGGAGCTCCACAACATGCATCGAGCCCAAAGCCCAAAATAAAAAACATCATTGTCTAGTTAACGATTACAAAGAAAAAGGGTTTTAAAATGACACAAATGGAAGATCAAAAGTACAGTTTTTATCTCCGGATTGATGTGGCCATATTTGGTTGGGCTGATTTTTTCTGGGTGGAAAAAACTCTGTGAGGCATGACGGAGCCTGAACGGTGTATTTACTATGAGCATAGCGTGACTGCATTTAGAGAGCTTAAGCTTGGAATGACAAAACCCACAGGTTTAAAGACACCACCGTCTGCCAAGTGCACCGTTGCCTAATTGCTGAAGACCTGTTGTAACTTGTGAAAACATTGACGTAAAAGACAACTGAAAGGGCAAACAAGCTCAAGAGGGAAAGTACACAAGCTGTTAGATACTAATAGTAAAAGAAAAGTGACAGTACAGGCTGCATGAATTTTCCAGTCCTTAAATAATCTTCTTCCAGAACTGGTTTTGTTTTGTTTATTTAAAAAAACAGTGGACTCTAATCTCGCTTTTCTGGTCTTAAGCTTATTAAATGATTACACCCTGTGGCAAGCCCTCGTTATTTACCTTATTAAGTGCTTATTTCACTGTAGACTTGAGCCAAAAACTCTGATGTTATGAAAACAAAGTGAATGTCAGACACATTCACTTACTCATGCTGAGGTGACAACACTGAGTAAAACAAATCCAACTTCTCCAACCAGGTCAAACCAGTGTTCCTGATGCAGCACTGTAGTGATCCATCCCTTCATCAGACCTGTTTCAACTGATCTTCAGTCCAGTTCTCGTGTCATGTGGCAAAATTATCTATAACCTCCAATCAAAGAAAAGGCTAAAATCACAATAGTAATTCAAATAACAATAAACCACAGGAACTAATAATAAATAAAAATTTACAAAATTATAATTTAGTTAAATAAACTATTGCTTTTGAACTGTGGTTACAGAAAACACATGATTGCAGTGATTGCCTCAATATGTTGCTCAACAACATTTTAGCTTTGGAGCCTCATCATGCTTGTTTACTCGTTTTATTTTTTGTGTGTTTGTTTTTAATACTTCTTTAAAACCACAATTCAAAATCAATGTCATGATTTTCATAGAATTTTTATCTATTATTACTTTTGTCAATTTCACTGACAGCTGAGTTTCCTTCCCTCTTTATTTGGAGGGTATGAATAATTTTGAGGACTGTACCTCAGCCTTTTCTCCATGTATCTTTCCTTAAGAACAGCTTCTTGACAGACACGTTTCCATGGAGACCATTTGTGATGAGGCTTCGGCCAACAGTAAATGCATCAGCTGAAGGTCCAGATGCATCTCTCATGTCCTGGTTCAGGTCCTGTTCTTTCTTCAGGACGTCGTGCTCAGATCCTGTTTATGTTCACATTTTAAGGCTTCTGTCTGTCACTGTAGCTTCCTAAAATTTATGGCAAGTTTTTCAGCCCCTAAAGGGATAGTTCGGGATTTTTGACATGGGGCCTCATTACTGAGTTATCCAGGGAACTATTTATCACTGGAGACAGTTTCAACATTTTTCAACCTGTTATTCTAGTTGCAGGAGGTCACCGATGCTACAGCTAGCACATCACTCAGCCTGTCATGAAAAACAGTCTAATCCACACCACAGAACACCCAGCAAATCAGTTATAATACAAAACTATGTGTAAATGCAGTGTTAATAGAATAATGTTATAAATAAAACTAGCCTCATCATTGATACCAATATTTTCAATAATTAAGGTGGATCATCATCACATTGCCAGTATAGATTAATTGCTATAACCTTTTATGTTTTTCAACCCCTTTGGATTATAAATTAGTTTAAATCAATGAAAATTTGGAAAATATCCGTAACAAAACTATTTTTCCCTTCATATGTTGCCATGTCTGGATTTTTTTCTTATATAAATATAAGGTAGAGTTGAGTGCTTAGTGAAAGTATACGTTAAGTTTGCAGCACATGTACTCAAAATAAAGTAGTCACAGCACATTTATCTCTTACATAGTTACAAAAGATCAAATCTGCGCCACTGTATTCAGTGTGTTTTCATTTCCATAAAATAACATGTATCAAAGGGATAAATCTATCAAGATCTTAACATCATTTATGCTTTTTAAGTTGACTAAAATAACAAATGACCAGCTGTGCTTTGAAAATCAATTATACCAAATGCTGAGGATGACTAAAATGTCACTGTCCCTGCTATTTATGTGGATATTCTGGCTTTGGGTCGGGTCTGGGTCTGACATGGGACATTTTTTTCCCCTTCACATGCTCTTTTTTTGGTTCTGTGTTTTTATTTATGATCTTTTATATGCTGGAATAAATTGTGTTACTGCCGCCAAGCAAACAGGAGAGAAGATGAAGTACAGATTGCTTTATTACACTGGCATTAGAACTGGGAAAAATATTGATACACTGAAATAACATGATATTTTCATTATGCAGATTTCATATTGATATTTAAAAACCAAGATATTGATCTATTTTACCAACAAAATCTCGCGAGAATTCATTGTTTTCCTACAAAATTTTCCAAGATTTTACGAAAACCTGCGAGATTTCGTAACAGATCGACGAAATCTCTTGAGATTTTGTAAGTAAAATAGACTGATACCGCGTTTTTAAATATCAATATGATATCAGCATATGAAAATATTGCAATATTTCAGTGTATCAAGATTCTTTCTAAAGATGCACCGATCCAGTTTTTTCCGATCCAATCCGATACCGATACCTTGGCTAAGCGTATCGGCCGATACACGATACCGATCCGATACTACAGCTGAATGAATGAACTATGTACCTTGTCATGTGATGAAGGCATCAAGCTTGACATAAACATTTAGCGTTTTTTTTTTTAAAGACAGATATAAATTAGGGGTGGGGGAAAAAATATCAATACACTAAAATATTGTGACATTTTCATATCCAAATTTCATACTGAAATTAATAAACGTGATATTGATCTATTTTAACAACAAAATCTTGCAAAATTCCATCGTTCTCTTACGAAATCTTGCAAGATTTCACGAAAACCCGCAAGATTTCATCGTTCTGTTACAAAATCTCACATGATTTTGTAAAAAAGAATGATAAAATCTCGCCAGATTTTGTTAGTAAAATAGATCGATACCGTGTTTTCAAATATCGATATATCGGCATATGAAAATATTGCAATATTTCAGTGTATCAATATTTTTCCACCCCTACTATAAATCTACTGAATATTATTCATTAACAACGAACAAAGTTTATATTTATTATGATATTAATAAAACCAGAAATGACTGGATCGGAACGCTAGATCGGCCACATTCATCCAATATCCGATCCAGCTAATTTGTAAGTATCGGAGCCGATATCCAGTCCGGGTATCAGATCGGTGCATCTCTAATTTTTTCCCAGTCCTAACTCGTATCAATCAAAATCATTGCCAGAGTTGGAGTCAATATCCTGATGGGTCTGCACATGGATGGATGAGCACAGACGGTGCGCTTGGCCATATTTCAATTTCATTTTATTAATTTAAAATAGTGACTAGGCATATTTATATACACTACCGTGCAAATATGCAAGAATATAGCTAATGGATAATTTCCATCCTTGGTCCCTTGGCAGGTAGATGGAACTAAAATAACATAAAATGACAGTATTATACCCAATATATCATACAATATAAGGACGGAAAAGCATAATCCAAGAACAATAGGTTACAGATTAAAAAGGCATCTAATTAAGAGTATGCTTAAGATTTCAGATGGGTGAATAAAACTGGGGTTGAGTTTTATCGCTGTATGTACAGCACATAATTTATTTCTGTTTGTCCAGACTAAGTTATTCTTTGTTCCAGAATATTTCCAATTTAAAATGCAACTCGTGCAAAAATTATGCATCATCTGCACTCAGAATGCTGCTCTGCTTAATCAGAAATGAGGCACAATAATAATGTTACATTAAAAAATCATAAATAATCAAGTTTATTAAATGATAATATCTTGTTTCTTCAGACTTCAATCATCTGACACTAAAGAAAAGAGTTAAAAGCAGAGTAAGCTGCTGGCATTGGCAGGGATTTGGAAAGTATTTCATGGGTGTTTCCCACATACTGAAAAATGCGGCTCATCCCACATTTTCCTTTCAAATGAGGCTTTCCAACAGTATAAGAACTTCTGCAAACAAGCATCGTTATAACAAAGAAATAACCAGTTTATTGACACACTTATACACACAATAGAGGTCAAAAAGTCTGGACACACCTTGTCGTTAAAACTGAATGGGTGGGTGTGTATGTTTGACTTGCACAGTAAACACGATTGCATATAACAGGAAATTTCCCCCACATTTCCTGCCACTAATGTCTATCCTGTACATAAAAAACAGGTACACACCTTGATAAGATGCTGTGCAGTGTAGAAACCTGCTGGACCGCTTCCAACAATACACACTTTGGACCACTGGACAGCAGCGCTTTTCCACAACCTCCAAAGCCTGTAAAAGCAAGAGAGGATGAGGCAGGGAAGCAGCTCGAAGTGAGAGAGGATAATGACAACAGTGTAAATACAAAGTCCCATCTGTGACTCATCAGGCAAAGTGATGCTACAGTCTCACTATAAACGTCATTCTCCAGGTGTATAATCAGTTTGTTGAATTTTAAGCATCTTCCAGTAGGTGAAAATCTTTGTAAAAGCACAACAAACTTGAGTATAAATCAGTCCAAGTATTCTGGCAGGTTCAGAGGAAGTTCACACCAGAAATCCCATTTTTATAGCAGAAATAACTCATAATTTCCGGGTGGTTTACCTTCATGAAGTCGACTCATCCATCTTTTTCTTCCAGAAGTCCCCAGCTTCAGCTGGGAAAACAGCAGCTTGTATCCGCTCATGGTTCCCACCTGGTCGCAGACACCGACTACAACCAGCTTAAATCCTCGGGTTTAGCAGCTTCATCCACATATCTGCCCCTGGTTTGAGCTTTGGACGGTTACTCAGCGGTTCTGAGATCAAAAGCCAAGGTGGAAACCGTTTATCTCGCCTCGCGCTGTCACTGCCCGCGTGCGCTTCGCCTGTTTGCTAACTAACAGTTAGACAATGCTAGCAGTTAGCCGTGCGTTCCGCTTTTAATGCTAATTTGTTTAATTTTTACAGGTAATGTAAATGATTAAGTAATGTAAACAAGCCGTTTTCAAGGCTACACCTTGTGTTACCTCGAAAACAGCCCGTAGAAAACCAACACTTCAGCGCGATAGTTCCACCAGCTCAGTGATCAGAAATATTTCCAGCTTCGCTCACTGATAAAACAACTTATAATAAATATTGACTCCAACGCTTCATGTTAATAACTCTGTCTTCAGATGGGTCATCTGTGGTTAATCTTATTCACGAACCAAGTGATCGAACTAAGCCTTAACGGTGCATTATTATAAAACATCTTTAGGTTTTCTATTTTTGTGTGGGTTAATCCTTTAATATGAAAAAGCATTCCTTATCAGCTCAATAATAAACTCCATTCCCCAATGGAACTATAGTTAATGAAAAGCTATAAGATTATAGCTATATATATACATATATATATATATATATATATGTGTGTGTATATATATATATATATATATATATATATATATATATATATATATACACACACACACACATATATATATACACACACGTCGTCCTCATAATTATTAATACCCTCCAATTAAAGAATGAAAAAAATTAGCTGTCAGTGAAATAAGATGAAATTGATGAAAATTGTAATATTTGAAAATTCTATGAAAATCATGACTGATTTTGAATCGTGGTTCAAAGGACATATCAAAACAAACACACAAATAATAAAACGAGTAAACAAGCACAATGGGGCTCCAAAGCTAAAATGTTGTCAAGCAACACTTTTAGGCAATCACTGCAATCAGGTGTTTTCTGTAATGTTCAAAAAGACTTCTACACAAGTACTTTGGTCCACTGTTCATGAGCAAGGTGCTCTAATTTGTCTCAGACAGTTTTGCTTATTTGTTTGTTTGTTTTTTCTTATTATGTCCCACTACAATTTAAGAGCAACATTTAATTTCACTAAATGATAATCTTGAAAAATGTTTTCATTTATTATAGGGGATTATCACATTTCCGCGTTCCGGTTTCCGGAAGTTGAAACATTTGGCACTTCCTCTTCCGGGCCATGTTAACGACAGCCGTTCCTGCTCTGTTATACTGTTTAAATCGGATAAACTCCAAACATATTTAAGTTTTCATTCTAGACTGAAGTGATACTGGATCAAAAGCTGGATCAAAGCGATTGATTTGCCGCGGTGAAGGGCCGAACTTTATAATAAAACACACGTTTGTTTGTCCCCGGTGGGGCACAACACCGGCACTTCACAGCATGCTAGCATTGGCCAGCTAACGTTTACTGACGTGCTTAACATTGTGCGTCTTAAAACACACAAACATCTGAAAATCGGGTCTGTACCCCCCCGTTTCCAGTGGAACAACTGGGGACTGCCAAGAAAGGAGACGCTTTCAGATGCTTGTGTGTTTTCAGCCGCACAAAGTTAGGCACGTCATCAAGCTGGCTAATGCTAACCTGCTAACAAAAGTCCGCCAGCTACTACTCTGTTAAACTTTGTAAATCGGATAAACGCCAATGCCAAGTTTTCATTTCAGACTGAAGTGATGCTGAGGAAGAAGTGGATTAAAACGACCGATTCGCCGCGGTGAAGGACCGAACTTTATAATAAAACGACACACGTTTGTTTGTGGCCGGCAGTCTGCGCAGTCGTGTTAGCAGGTTAGCATTAGCCAGCTCGATAACGTGCCTAACTTTGTGCGGCTGAAAACACACAATCCTCTGAAAGCGTCTCCTTTCTTGGCAGTCCCCAGTTGTTCCACTGGAAACGGGGAGGTACAGACCCGATTTTCAGATGTTTGTGTGTTTTAAGACGCACAATGTTAAGCACGTCAGTAAACGCTAGCTGGCTAATGCTAGCAGGCTGTGAAGTGCCGGTGTTGTGCCCCACCGGGGACAAACAAACATGTGTTTTATTATAAAGTTCGGCCCTTCACCGCGGCGAATCGATCGCTTTGATCCAGCTTTTGATCCAGTATCACTTCAGTCTAGAATGAAAACTTAAATATGTTTGGAGTTTATCCGATTTAAACAGTATAACAGCAGGAACGGCTGTCGTTAACATGGCCCGGAAGAGGAAGTGTCAAAAGCCGGCAACTTCCGGTAAGCGTGATAATCCCCTATTATTGTCCTTAGTTTTCTTGTCTTTGAATTACTATTGTAATTCAAAGGGTGGGAATATATATATTCTACAGTATATATTCTTTTTGAACATTACAGGACTGATTGCAGTGATTGTCTAAAAGTGTTGCTCAATAACATTTTAGCTTCGGAGCCCCATCATGCTTGTTTACTCTTTTTTATTATTTGTGTGTTTGATTTTAATGTGTCTTTCGAACCACAATTCAAAATTAATGTCATGATTTTCATAGAATTTTCAATTATTACAATTGTAGTCAATTTCATCTTATTTCACTGACAGCTGATTTTTTCCTTCTTTAATTAGAGGGTGTGAATAATTATGAGGACAACTGTGTGTGTGTGTCTATATATACACATACAGTGGGTACGGAAAGTATTCAGACCTCTTTAGCTTTAAACTTTTCACTCTTTGTTTCATCGCAGTCATTTGCTAAAATAAAAAAAAAAAGTTCATTTTATTTCTCATTAATTTACACTCAGTATCCCATCTTGACAGAAAAAAACAAATCTAGAAATGTTTGCAAATTTATTTTTAAAAAAGTGAAATGTTTTTAAAAAACTGAAATATCACATGGTCATAAGTATTCAAAACCCTTTGCTATGACACTCATATTTCACTCATATGCTGTCCATTTCTTCTGATCCTCCTTGAGATGGTTCTACTCCTTCATTGGAGTCCAGCTGTGTTTATTTAAACTGATTGGACTTGATTAGGAAAGACACACACCTGTCTATATAAGAGCTTCCAGCTCACAGTTCATGTCAGAGCAAATGAGGATCATGAGGTGGAAGGAACTGTCCAAGGAGCTCAGAGACAGAATTGTGGAGAGGCAAAGATCTGGACAAGGTTACAAAAGAATTTCTGCAGCACTAAAGGTTCCTAAGAGCACGGTGGCCTCCATAGTCCTTAATGGAAGAAGTTTGGGACGACCAGAACCCTTCCTAGACCCGGCCGTCCAGCCAAACTGAGCAATGGTGGGAAAAGAGCCTTGGTGAGAGAGTAAAGAATAAGCCAAAGATCACTGTGGCTGAGCTCCAGAGATGCAGTAGGGAGATGGAGAAAGTTCCACAAAGTCAACTATCACTGCAGCCTCCACCAGTCGGGGCTTTATGGCAGAGTGGCCCGATGGAAGCCTCTCCTCAGTGCAGACATATGAAAGCCCGCCTAGAGTTTGCCAAAAAACACATGAAGGACTCCCAGACTGAGAGAAATAAGATTCTCTGGTCTGATGAGACCAAGATTGAACTTTTTGGAGTTAATTCTAAGTGGTATGTGTGGAGAAAACCAGGCACTGCTCATCACCTGCCCAATACCATCCCAACAGTGAAACATGGTGGTGGCAGCATCATGCTATGGGGGTGTTTTTCAGCTGCAGGGACAGGACGACTGGTTGCAGTTTGATGCAAAGATTCAAGGAAGAAAACCTCTTCCAGAGTTCAGGACCTCAGACTGGCTGAAGGTTCACCTTCCAACAAGACAATGACCCTCAGCACACAGCTGAAATAACAAAGGAGTGGATCAGAACAACTCTGGACCATTCTGGACCAGCCCAGCCAGAACCCTGACTTAAACCCAACTGAGCATCTCTGGAGAGACCTGAAAATGGCTGAACACCACCGTTCACCATCCAACCTGACAGAACTGGAGAGGAACTGCAAGAAGAACGCAGAAGATCCCAAATCCAGATGAGAAAAACTTGTTGCATCATTCCCAAGAAGACTCATGGCTGTACAAGCTCAGAAGGTGCTTCAACTCAGTACTGAGCAAAGTACTGAATACTTATGATAATGTGATAGTTCAGTTTTTCTTTTTTAGGAAATTTGCAAAAAATTCTACATTTCTGTTTTTTTCTGTCAAGATGGGGTGCTGAGTGACATTAATGAGAAATAAAATGAACTTTTTTGATTTTGGCAAATGGCTGCAATGAAACAAAGAGTGAAAAGTTAAAAGATAAAGAGGTCTGAATACTTTCCGTTCCCACTGTATGTATGTATATATATATATATATATATATATATATATATATATATATATATATATATATATATATATATATATATATATATATATATATATATATATATATATATATATATATACGTGTGTGTGTGTGTATATATACATACAATATGTTATTATCATTAATGTTTTTGTTTTTGTTTACCTGTATTATTCTTCTACCATTCTATATCCAGATTGAACTTGAATGATTGATTTGAATTCAAATTTGTTCAAATTTGAATTTAGTTTAATAAAGCGAGTTTTATTCAGTATCAGACATAAATTTGTGGAAGTGAAACCTGAAGAAGCTCTTCGCCTCTTTATGTTTATGGATGCCACTCTAATGAGCAAACTGAGTATATTTTCTACCATTTCTTTATAACATTTTAAAACTTTTACAAAAAACTAATCGAAACATTTTTAAAAATCATATTATTCCCCTAAAGCATTGCAAATATGCAAATAACTCATTGGAGACATCACAAGGTTTATAGAAATGAGTGTTCAAGAGAATATTCAAAGGAACAAAAACTTTGTTTAATGCACACATGAAAATAGACACAGAGTGGGTCATTTGAAATTTCTTTGTTTGACATAAAAACAGCATCAATTTGAAAAAAAACATTCAAAGTGCTTCAAAAACATCAGAGCAGAACGATATACGTATGTTGCATGCAAAGAACAAAATGCTTGTGCTGCAGTTTTCCTTAACTGACAGTGATCGCACACATCACACCTGAATGACACCACATCAACCAGGATGTGGTACTTCAGACATGTTCTGCAGACAAAAACACAAATTTGTGTCTAAAGGGAAGTAAGCATAGCGAAAATATGACTGGGTGGCTTTAAAGATCCTCATTACAGTCATCTGTTTAAATGTACTGTGCTGCTCAATCTGATTTTCCCAAGAAAAATCTCTACATCATCAGCGTTGCACGCTCTCTGTCCATCACAGAATGCCCCGGAAGTCAGCCCTGTTTCCATACGTGATGAGGTACGAGTGGGGTTGGGGTGGCTGCTGGGGACAGATGTGCCGAGGCCTGTCCGGTCCCCCACCTCTCGCAGGTTTGAACTGTTTTCTAAACTGTGAAATGACAGAGAAAAGCTTCATTTAAACAGTCTCACTTGTTATCCTGAGAGAAAGTCCTACAGGTTCATACTTACTTTCTTGCAGGTTACAATCAACGCTCCGATGAAGAGGGACAGTACGATGGTCAGGGCTGCTACACTCAGGGAAATGAAGGTGAAATCCAAGGTGGGGTCCTCACACTTATCCTGGGGGATGCTCTCTGTGGCAGCGACAACCAGAAGGTTAAATTAAGAAAAGATTAAGCTTCTGGAGTTTTCTGTAAATGGAGTGTGAGACAAGCTTATCATAGTAACTAAAACTAACAAAAAAACGAGATCTAAAATTGAAAAGACATTTTCCTTAATTGAAATAAAAATATAAATGACTTTTTAAAAAAATGCTAACTGAAACTGTATTACATCTTATAAAACTAACTAAAATTATTGCAAAACCATTCTTGGTTTTAGTCTTTGTAAATTTATTTAATGCATAATTTTGGGTTGATATGAAATCTATTTCAAATTAATCTATTTACTTTATTCTACCGGTTTTACTCTTGAGTGACTTTCTGATAATTTTGAATGTCACACCAGACAAATACCTATAATCTACGAAAAACAACCAAAAAAACTAAAACAAACACTGAAACTAATAAAAACTTACGGAAGAGAATTAAGGCCATTTAAGACATTTTTTTCTGAGATTAAAGTCAGAATTCTGACTTTAATCTCAGAATTCTGACTTTTTTCCAGAACATTTAAAAAAATCCTTTCAAGAAATTTTTTTATTCAATACCTGAAAAAGTCAGAATTCTGACTTTTTTTCCCCAGAAAATTTGGAAAAAGGAAAAGAAAAAAAACATCAGTAGAATTTTTTTCCCAATTGTTGAAAAAGTCAGAATTCTCACGTTAATCTCTGAATTTTTTCCAGAACATCTGAAAAAAAAAATTTCAGGACATTATTTTATTTCAATTTCTGAAAAAGCCAGAATTCTGACTTTTTTTCCCGGAAAATTTGGAAAAAAAAATTCTGTAGAATTTTTTTTTCCCAATTGTTGAAAAAGTCAGAATTCTCACGTTAATAACTGAATTTTTTCCAGAACATCTGAAAATTTTTTTTTTTTTCAGGACATTATTTTATTTCAATTTCTGAAAAAGAATTCTGAGATTGAAGTTAGAATTCTGACTTTTTTCCCAGAAAACCTGAAAAAAAAAAAATCAGGAGAATTCCTTTTTCAGTTGTTGAAAAAGTCAGAATTCTGACTTTATTCTCAGATCATTTGAAAAAAAAAAATCCTGATTTTTTAAAAAAATTTCTGATTAGTCTGAATTCTGAGATTAAAGTCAGAATTCTGACTTTTTTCCATAACATTTGAAAAAAAAAATTTTTTTTCAGGAGAATTTTTTTGTTTCAATTATTGAAAAAGTCAGAATTCTTATTTTTTTTCTCAGAATTTTTTTTTCTTCAGTTGACCTAATCCTCTTCTATACAAAATAAACTAAAACTAAGTATTTTCCCAAATATAAAAACGAATAAAAACTAGCAAACCTGCCCAAAAAACAACTTAAAACTAATTGAATTAAAAAACAAAAAGTCAAAACGAGATAAAAACTTAAACTAATTAAAAATCCCAAACTATTATAACGGTGTGAGATTCTTTTTTACCTCTGACAATGACGACAGTGCCATTGGTGGTCAGGCTGTTGATCTGTGAGTCGGTGTAAGTCCAACGGCAGTAATACAAGTCTGTGTCGTCCGGCCTCAGCAGAGTCAGCTGCAGTGTGAATCCATAATTCAACCCGTGACCTCCAGGGTCTTGACTTATGTAAGTCCTGTTCTGAAATTCGTCATAAGTTGTGGTCTTTTCGACAACTCCTTTATTCAAGGAAAGATACACAACGTCATTCATTGTCCCTTTTCTGAAATGCCTGCGCAGAGATAGTCCCAAAGGTTCCACCAAGGATGTGGAGCACATGATGTCAATAGATGAGTTGACTTTCACCTGAGAGATGGCCAGTGGTTTCTGTACGGCTGTCAGGGAGAGAAGGACAAAAAGAAACTTAAAACTGTTGCAGATCAATTTTTTTAACATCTTAATTAAAAAAAAAAAGACATTTTACTCCACCTCAACTTTACTTCACTCGTCCAGTATGCACTTGTTGTACAGTAGTGTACAAAAGTTTACACTTCTATTAAAGGAAAGGCTAATTCACAATAGTAATTCAAATAACAAGAAACCTAAAAAGTAATGATAAATAAAAATTTACTAAATAAAACATTGATTTTGAATTGTGGTTTTGAAAATAATCAAAACAACAACAAACAAAACTGTCCCAGACAAATTAGAGTACCACAGCTGGCATTTTAAGTGAGGCTGGGAAAAAATATAGATACACTGAAATATTGCAATATTTTCATATGCAGATTTCATATTGATATTTTAAAAAGATGCTATACTGATCTAGCCTATTTTAATAATGAAATCTTGCGATATTTCATCGTTGGCTTACGAAATCTCGGAAGATTTCGTGAAAACCCGCGAGATTTCTTGACAGGATGACAAAATCTCACGAGATTTCATCAGTAAAATAGATCGATACCGCATTTTTAAAATTGATACGATATCAGCATATGAAAATATTGCGATATTTCAGTGTATTGATATTTTTTCCGAGCCCTTAAATAATGTTGTGTCAACAGTGAATAAATGTCAGGCCCATGTAGCCGTTGAATTTTGTTTCGATTTTGCAAATCTAATCAACGTTGACATAGCAACATCATTTTAACGTTGTGTTCTTCAACGGGTGAAACACTGGTGAATTGCCAACATTGAATCAACACTGATTTTAGTTTTGATTTTGCAAATCAACGTTGTTTGGAAGTTGGGATATTTTACAACTGTTATATTTTAGCAATTTTTTTTAAGACGGTTGTAAAAATGACTTTGATTAGACATACAACTAAAACACTGTTGATATTATAAAGTTGAATCTATGGTGAGTTAACACCAGTTCAACCATTGGGTGTTTAACGCTGTTTTGACATTGAATTAACGTTCATTCATCAACTGACGTTATTTCAACCACATCGAAACGTTAAGTCGTTAAACGGCAGCTGGGACTTTGGCTCATGAACAGTGGACCAAAATATTTGTCAACAGGTGTAAACGTCTTTTTGACTATTAGGTTACGTCTACACGAGGCTGTGTAAGTGCTTAAACGTGCATGATACGCCCTTTTGTCCACATTTACCTGGCGTTTAAGAGTCCCTCATTCACCTATTTTTTAGCCGGGTGAGGGGGTCGTGCAATTAGCAAGCTGGTGGATAAACGGGCTAGTACGGATAACTTTGCTGTTCAATGAAAGGAAGTGAGGATGATAAAACCCGCCACAGACTGATGACAAAACACACCAGAACGTCCCCATACTTTGTTTGCTACGGCCCCTAGCCGACATGTTACCCAGCCATTGATGTTTAATAGTCATTTGTTACTCTTAGCAACAACGCTGCTTCATTGTCAGTCCACATGACATAATCCCGCTTTCTCTGCGCAGCCATTCCTTCGCTAGTCTGAGTAAAAAGTGAAATGACCTTCCTGTTTATGCTGATGTCAGACACATGCATCTGCCCGTGATGTGGCACATGCTCAGTAAGTGCAAATGGGTGGTCATTATTTTGCTTGTGTCATAAATTTCATCTCACATTCTTGTTACCGGTGCTCCCGGATGCTAATGCTAGCATAAGTCAATAGGAATCTGCTAGCCTGTCATTATAACAATCGTATTCACTCCACAGAACACCCGAGGCAAATCAGTTATAACACAAGACTATCTGTAAATGCCGTGTTAACAAAATAATGTTACCAATACCTTGCATCTCAAATGACACATTACATTTTGAGGAACTAGTTTCTCACCAGCGGCGGAATGATACATTGCTTCCGGAGAGCGATGCAGTTAAAAACCAACAGAAGCCCGCCACAGTCTTAACACATTTTTAATAGCTTGTTAGTTTACTGAGTTAAGAACAATAACAGGCAACATGGTTTATAAGTGTTCATTTTTACAGTAGCGCTACTGGAATCAAATTCCTTCGTACACTTCACAGCAGATGATATCACTTCCCTGCCAAATACCGGAAGAAAGAGACACTTAACTTGTATTGCGTAATTTGATAGTAAAGTTTTATTTGTAATGTTGTTTTGTTAACACGCATTTACACAGATAGTCTGTTATAACTGATTTGCATCGGGTGTTTTGTGGAGTGGATCCGATTGTTATTACTGACAGGCTAGCAGATTCCTATTGACTTATGCTAGCATTAGCATCTGGGACCACCAGTAACAAGAATATGAGATGAAATAAGATGAAACTGTCTCCAATGATAAGTAGGACCTTGGCTCACTGCAAAATGAGACCATATGTCAAAAATCCTGAACTTCCCCTTTAAAGTGTTGCTCAATTAAATTTAGTTCAGGAGTTTTAGTTCATCATGCTTTTCTGCTTGTTTTTTTTATTTTTATATTCCTGTTGAACCACAATTCAAAATCAATGCCATGATTTTCAAAACATTTTTATTTATTATTACTTATGTCAATTTCAACTTATTTCACTGACAGGTTTTTTCCCCCATCTTTAATAGGAGGGTATGTAAACTTTCATGCGCCACATTTAACACTCTCATATGCAGTTTTTGCATATTTTATCAGTCAAGTTTACATTAAAACTGAAGCAGTGTCTGAGAGCCTGAAACCTTCAGTTACCACATAACTAATTATGCAGAATGTTTGATCTGCAAAAGAAAAATCTTAACATGTTACCTATAAAAAAGAAATTGAACATTTACTGTTACTAATTATGCATGCACTTAAGTACTTTTACATGCATTCATTGCCGGATCGATATATTTATGAAAGTAACAGGCACAGAGGCTAAAAAGATGAAGTTGCAAACAAACAGGAAAAGATGACTCACTCATTTTTGAAGACGTCTACAGCACATTTTTGGGATCTTAAAAACTTGCTTATCTTTTTTAAGTTGCACTTAAAAGTACTCACCTTGCCACTGGCTGAGTATTACCCCTGCAGGCATGCAGAGCAGCCCGAACACACAGCTCCACCAGCGGGCTTTCATCCTGTACGCTGGGCTGCTGGCAGGCTGCCTCGCTCACCCCAGATGTTGCAGTCTGACAAGAGGACTGTTACATGAACAGTTTCAGTGTGGCGTACAAAGGAAATGTAAGCGAGCTGACTGACTCCTGTCAGTGTCTCAAACAGATGTGAGTGGGAGTGTTTTTTTTGTTGTGTTTAATGAAAGACGAGGAAACTCCTGTTGTTGACAACTTTATCTGAAGAAACATTCCACGATGCATCACTGTTTCACGTAAAAAGGCTGAGTTTATCTACATTGTGCTGTTCTGAGAAAAAGAAAGTAAATCCCCTTTCAAGTTTAAGATTTCATAAATTTAGGACAAAAAGTGAAGAAATTTGTGTTTTGTTGATCATTTCTGCACTTTAATAATACCAATTGATATTATATGATACACTGTTTGAAAGCTGGATTTTCACCTTTACAAGGTGGTCTAGCTTGTACAGCTCATGCTTCTGTGGAATAAAAGACACGGCTAAATGTCCAGTTATAACCCTAAAGTCTCTGAGTTTCTTGGTGGACTGGACAATTGCACTCTTTCATGGTGAAAAGGGAAAAAATGCTAAATTGTAAGGAACCTTAGAAGTGATGAAGATCCATAAACACAACAGCTTTATACCTCCTCCTCATGTTGCTGTGAGACGACGTCCCATTACAACTTGTTGGAGGTCAGCCAGTATGGCTGTGTTGGTCACACTGGGGCAGTGGTTCTCAACCTTTTCAATAATACATTTTATTTCAAAAGCACCTTATAAGCACCATAAGAAACATTAAAACAACTATATAAAATACAAAAACAAACTAAAACTGGCATCAAACCAGGAACAGAATTTTGTGAGGAGGCTAGGTGGGGTATGATTGCCTAAACTGAAATGTTTTGAGTCCAGTTTTGAAATGAGTAAATGAGTCCAGGGTACGGGGATGGGTAGAGGGGGAGTTCCAGAGGGGGGGGGGGGCAGACCGACTGAATGCCTTGTGGCCCATAGTGGTGAGACAGGTCTGAGGGACAGAAAGCTGGCAGGTGTTGGAGGATCTTAGTGAGCGGTGATAGACAGATCGATATGTTTAAGACTGAACTGCCGCTTCTCGACCTCAACCCCCCCTTAAAGCCAACGCTGATTGGACATTCGTTTGGTGAACTGCTCCAAATTCTCTTCAACAGAAAGTAGCCAGACTGATCTGTGAAAACCTGAAGCTCGCGAGATCAGGATGGTCTCACGAGGCTACGAAAACCAGGGGTGTCAAGTTTAAATTTCAGCTCAGGGGCCACATTTAGTGTAATCTGATCATCAGTAGGCTGGACCATGAAAACAACATTATGGAAACCTGTAAATAATGAAAACTTTTCATTTCTCTATTTATTTTACTGCAAAGAAGTACAAGTCTGTTATTAAGATGTTTACTTTTAATGAACTATCCTTTTAGAAAACATTACCTGATATTTCTGGAGTGAAATAAACGGTTTCAACAATGATTTAGGTTAAACATTTACTTAATTTTATGTATTGACAATGTTTGATTTGCTTTCTTACTTCATATATATACAACACACTGGCACACTTTATTAGGTACACCTGTCCAACTGCTCGTTAACACAAATTTCTAATCAGCCAATCATATGGGAGCAACTCAATGCAGAGACATGGTCAAGACGATCTGCTGCAGTTCAAACCAGCATTAGAATGAGGAAGAAAAGTGATTTAAGTGACTTTGAATGTGGCATGGCTGTTGGTGCCAGACTGGTCTGAGTATTTCAGAAACTGCTGATCTACTGGGATTTTCACGCACAACCATCTCTAGGGTTTACAGAGAATGGTCCGAAAAAGAGAAACTATCCAGTGAGCAGCAGTTCTGTGGGCACAAATGCCTTGTTGATGCCAGAGGCCAGAGGAGAATGGCCAGACTGGTTCCAGCTGATAGAAAGGCAACAGTAACTCAAATAACCACTTGTTACAACCGATCGAAGTATGCAGAAGAGCATCTCTGATTGTACAACACATCCAACATGGAAGCAGATGGGCTACAGCAGCAGAAGACCACACCGGGTGCCGCTCCTGTCAGCTAAGAACTGGAAACTGAGGCTACAATTCACACAGACTCACCAACATTGGACAATAGAAGATGGAGAAATGTTGTCTTGTCTGATGAGTCTCCATTTCTGCTACGAAATTTGGTTGGTAGGCTCAGAATTTGGTGTCAACAACACGAAAGCATGGATCCATCCTGCCTTGTATCAACGGTTCTGGTTGGTGGTGGTGGTGTAATGGTGTGGGAGAGATTTTCTTGGCCCACTTTGGGCCCCTTAGTACCAACGTGGTGGTTTAACCACCACAGCCTATCTGAATATTGTTGCTGACCATGTCCGTCCCTTTATGACCACAGTGTAGCATCCTCTGATGCTGCTTCCAGCAGGATAACGCGCCATGTCACAAAGCGGGAATCATCTCAGACTGGTTTTCTGAACATGACAATGAGTTCATTATACTCCAATGGCCTCCACAGTCACCAGATCTCAATCCAATATAGCACTTTTGGGATGTGGTGGAACGTGAGTCTGCAGCAACTGCGTGATTCTGTCATGTCAATATGGAGCAAAATCTCTGGGGAATGTCTCCAGTACCTTGTTGGATCTATGCCACGAAGGATTAAGGCAGTTCTGAAGGCAAAACGAGGTCCAACCCGGTACTAGCATGGTGTACCTAATAAAGTGACCAGTGAGTATATATATTTCCAGACATGGAAAAAATTAAGTAACCACCCAAGTTTTCTCATATTTCTTGATCATTTCAATTCCTGGTACTACTAAAAGTACATTTGTCTGGACAAATATAATGATAATAACAAAAATAGCTCATAAGAGCTTAATTTAAGAACTGATATCTAACCATTGCCCATGCTTTTCTTGATAAGTGATTTTGGTTATTATGTTCTCACATCAATAGCTATGGCATTGTAGTGCCAAAAACAGCTTTTAGGCATTCTATATTTTCTGTCTCTTTTAGTCACGATTCACACCACAGTTGATACTCGATTGCATAACCATTATTTTTGATGACCAAGTTGGTCTCTTAATTTTTTCCATGGCTGTATATTAAAAGTTAACCTTACATTAGTTATTGGGGGTTTCTCCACATTCTACAGGCCACCGTGCGCCCCTGATGCGCACCACTGCAGTACAGCAGAGAAAAGCAGCCCGCTACCTAGACCAGGGACGCCCCCAAGGGGTGGCCAGGGGTGGCCAGTGCCCCCCTGAACAAAAAGCTGGCCACCCCACTGGCCCCTCTCAAAATGTTTCTCATTTATTCACTCTGTGCAGCAGGCTTTCTATTTTTCATGTTATAGGCAAAAAAAAATGAAAAATTACACTAGACCTACCACTTTCTCCTGTGTTTCCGTGTCCCCCACAGGTCTGTTACGCCTAATCACTCACCCTATCCATCCAGGAAGGTGCCAACCACCCCCAACCAGTTCTAATGCCCCCCTACACCTACTTACCCTCATTGCCGACCCCACACTACCCCCATTTATTTTCATTCATCCAAGTGAAGTTTTGTGAAGTCTTTTTTCGACACACACCTAACTCATACAAAAAAAAAAAAAGTCCTGACCACCAAAAAAAAAACAAAAAACAAAAAACACATTTTATTTTCTTGTAATAACCAAAAAAAAAAAAAAAAAAAATTCTGCCATGGAACAACTGAATTTTCTTTCTTTTCTTTCTTAAAAAATGCCTATGTCAACTTTCTCCTGTTTTTTTCTTTTTTTTTTTTTTTGATTTTTTTTTGAATTTTAAAATATATTTTTTTTGTTTTTTTTTTTTTTTCACTGTATATTTTTAATTTTTTTGTTTTTTATTTATCCCATTCCTTTTTTTCCTCCCCCTCCCTCTATTATTTTATACCCTCTCTTATTATTTATATTTCCCAGTTTAGACATGTTATTTTTTTTTATTATCCCCTTCTCTCTCTTTTATTTAATAATTTCTCTCTTTAAAAAACTTCTCTTTTCTTTTCCTCCCCCCCCCCCCCCCCTCTTTTCTCTCTCCCCCCCTCCCCCCAAATAATTTTCCACCTAGACACCAATAAACTGCAATCCGCAAAACTCTGAACTCACAGGACAACAGTACTCTGTTTATTCCACTGAAAATATTAATGAAATGAAGGAGTTTTGCTGCAGATAATGCCTTATAGAGAGCTTGCCCCATCTCTCCCGTTATATAGATGCATTGAGGGCGACTCAATTAAATATTTTTCGAAAGAGTCAAAGTGATGCAGAAATTTTACCGGTGATTAAATGCGTGTAGAAACTCTTAGAAATAAGGTCCAGGTTGAAAAAAAATAAAGTTATCCTTTCATGCAGAAGATGAAAATATACCATGTTTCTTTCCCTTCTAAATCAGATGTCCAGTAGTGCCATTAGCTTAGAACTGGTAGAAATCAGTGGGATCTAAGTACGCTACTGTCTGGATAAGTCTGGCTAAAGTCTGTTGTCTAGAAAGCCCAACCAGACGTGGAAACTTAGTTTACTTTTCCATGAAGACCATTTCATGTGGCACATAGGGGATTATCACGCTTCCGTGTTCCCGTTTCCGGAACTTGAAACATTTAGCCACTTCCTCTTCCGGGCCAGTTCAATGTCCCTGCTCTGTTCCACTTCATAAATTGAATAAACGCCAACCCTACTTAAATTTTCATGGATTCCCGACTGAAATGATACTAAGGAAGAAGTGGATCAAAGCGACTGGCCAGAGTGAAGGGCCAAACTTTTTAATAAAACAACGTAGCACGCTTGTTTGTAGCCGGCACTTCAATGATGCAGACTACACAGCTAGTGTTAGCAGGCTAGCGTTTGCTGACGTGCCTAACTTTGTGCGTCTTAAAACACACAGGCATCTGAAATTCAGGTCTGTACCCTCCCGTTTCCATTGGAACAACTGGGGACTGCCAAGAAAGGAGACGCTTTCAGATGCTTGTGTGTTTTCAGCCGCACAAAGTTAGGCACGTCATCAAACGCTAGCTGGCTAACACTAGCCCGCTAACACCAGCTGTGTAGTTTGCCGGCTACAAACAAATGTGCTACGTTGTTTTATTATAAAGTTCGGCCCTTCACCCCCGCAAATCGATCGCTTTGATCCACTTCTTCATTAGCATCACTTCAGTCGGGAACCAATGAAAACTTAAATGGTTGGCGTTTATCCGATTTACAAAGTGTAACAGAGAAGGCACATTGTATTCAGCTATTGTTGAAATGGCCCGTAAGAGGAAACGCCTAGATTCCGGAAAGTTCCGGAAAGCGTGATAATCCCCTATTACGGTACTTAACCCCATCTGCCTGACCTTTCACATTGCAGCCAATGAGAGAAGTTCTATGTAGCTATGTGACGTAGTCAGAAGCAGAAAGAAAGAAAAATGAGAAGAAAAACTAATACTTTTTCTGTCTGAGTTCCCTTAACTATATAAAACCACCTTAAAGGCATGTCATGATCTTGGCGAGAAAAGTAATGTATGGCAAAAAGTCAATAGTCATATTGGGGTACCATGTCTGTGAAAAAACGGAGTTTATGAACAACTGTTAAGCCAGATCCCAGCTTTGGAACCACTGTCCTGCTCGACACCAGAGCTAAGCGCCTACCTATGATCTCACCTGGGGCACCGCGTACTTGTCACGTGAGCATCATGATAGTGAAACAACTAGAGCCGGTTTCTTATGAATGAAGACAGCGTGCGTGCAGGAATTTGCCGTTGGCCAACTAAATGAAACAAACTAGCGACATGGGAGAGTTGTAATGTCATGTTGCCAAATACATGTTGCAGAAAAAAATACCACAGTAGGTGAGAAAGTGAGTGGAAACAACAACGTGTTGCTTGTTGGTGCCTGTTCTGCTTTGTTTACTGCGAACTGAAAGTTGATGAGGACATGATTTCAGGTGTGACACGGAATAAGAAAAAGCACTGTCAAGTGTAATAAAAGGCTACAGCTGATGATCTGAACCTTTTAATATAATTTCAGCAGGTGTTTGTGTCAGTTTGAGAGTTTTGCTGTTCTGATGTGTTCTTAGTTAAGTTCATGTTGGACTTTTAATTACCTGGTAACAAGTAAAAGCTCGTACACTGGAAGAGGTAAAAGCTTACAAATCCCTCAAGCATACAGTTATTTTGTATGTGGTTGGGTGATGGACGTTTGTCACGCTGACATTAACGTTGTTAATGTCTCTTGTTCTTGCAAAGCTTAGTCAGCACGATGCTACTTTGCACAATCACAATCTCCCCAAGCAGACGTGTTGATGTAAATTTGGTAATTTGTCGCGTACGGTTAAGTTATAGCCACTGTTTCTCTGACCATCTCTTATCTTTTGCTAATATCTGCTAATCAAGGGTTCTCCTTATTCTTAATATGTTCAAAATTATAGCTGAACATGCACCTAAGAGAAAACTTAATCAACTGTGATGGTGGGACCACATTACCCCAACCCTTGTTAGGAAAGCACAAATCCACATGTAATCAGACCACGAAGTGATCTATATATCATCGTACCTGCGATGAAGTGATCAGAACACACTTTGGAGTGTTACGAGGATTGGGAGTTTTTGTGGTTAATCCGAGCAAGTCACAATGTCTGTCTCAAAAGATATTTTGTCCGCGCGCCCTCAGTCAAACTCATGGCTGGAATGGACAAAAACTTTCGCCGCACAGAGTCAGTAGAACAACTTTTACATCCACTGACAACACAACGATGAATCACTGATGTTAATGTTTTACAACTAGGAGCAGGACTACCGAGAAAACACAATGTCTATCCACAGGTGGTCTGTAGGTTGTTGTGACCATTTTACCCCCAAAATGCAGATGCGCACGGCGATGACGTCAAGCGGAAAGGATCTATACTTAATCCTTATCTGTTGTTTTGTTTTGTTTTTTAGGTGCAGCAGCAGTTAGCAGTCTGTTAGCTATATTTGTTTACAGTGAGCGGTGCACATGGGGATGGGGAGAGAGGAGGGACAGAGACGAGACATAAAGGCATCAATTCGTTCTTTCTATACATTGTGAATGACCAATTCCTGCCTTTCGGTGCGAATGGCAGGGGTTGCTCAGAGTTTTTACAGAACTGCTCTCTCACAGAGGTCTGACTTTATTCCTTCCTTTTTATGAATACATGATGTATTGATACTGTCTGGATGGAAGGACCATTTCACCAGTAGAACAAAAGAGTTTCTGAGCTGGATTACCAACTCTGGCTTTAAATGGTTCCAGAGAGAAGGCCCTCTATAGGCTACGTGAGTGTATTTAGACAAACATAAGTTCTACAAAAAGGCAGGTGCAGATCTTTACTTTGCTTGGTGGAATAGGTGTGGACATTGGGAGAAAGCATAAAAAATGGTCATAGACTCTAGGTATGACATTGGACATATCCACATAGTTATATATGAAAAGCCAAATGCAGTAAATATTTATATCATTGTCAAAATACTGTATTTCCTGAAAAGAGGAGCAGATGAAGACAGTCTATTGGAAAACTTCAAATTCTTGGAAATTTATTTTGTAATAATAAAATCTCATTCAGGTATGTTTGGCATGTAATGCCGCAAACCATATTACAGGTTTGAAATTTTTATCAGATATCCCGGTATCCCTACTGGACGGAGTCCCTGGACGATCCTGGAGAGAATGCATCCTTAGACTCAACATGATGAAGCATGATAAAAAGTCTTGATTTGAGGGCAGATCAGCAAAGTTAAATTCCACAGCAAAGCCGTCGGCTTGAAGTCACTTGAATGGTTGTTTAGTAGAACGATGCTGCAGTTAAGTGATGGTTCATGCTTCATGCTATCATGAGTCCATGTGGCGTTTTAACAGGCTGCATTTCAGTCTCAGATGCTATTAGCTGCCTGGTTAAAATAAAACAGCCCCCAGATTTATGTGAATGAATACAGCTTTATTACACTGATTGTGCGCTTCACAGTTTTTACAAAAATATGCAAACAGACGGGACTCTCTCTGACTGAGTTATCTCTATGGGTGTGTTGTTATGGTGAAACGTATGCACAAACGTCACCACGCAGTCGCTTACATGCCTGAACGTAAATACAGCAAGTGATGTGGCTTCAATTCGAGGGTGTAGTGGGTGAGGGCTAGTGGTTGAAAGTAGAAAGTAGGGGGAACGTTGGAATTGGGCCTAAGTGACATCCCATTCCTAATCCATAGGGTTCAATATGACATTGGTCCACCCTTTGCATCTAGAACAGCTTCAACTCTTCTGGGAAGGCTCTCCACAAGGTTTATGAGTGTGTTTATGGGAATGTTTGACCATTCTTCCAGAAGCGCATTTGTGAGGTCTCACTGATGCTGGACGAGAAGGTCTGGCTCTCAGTCTCAACTCTAATTCATCCCAAAGGTGTTTTTTTCAGGTTGAGGTCAGGACTCTGTGCAGGCCAGTCCAGTTCCTCCACACCAGATTCTGCCATCCATGTCTTTACGGCAGGGCCGGTTTTTGCTATGGGCAATGTGGGCGACCGCCCAGGGCACAATCTCTGAGAGGGCTCATGCCTGAGCACCCTGAGAATAATAAACTCGCTAGTTTTCTAGACTACTGTGTGTTATTTCCATTAGTGGAGAGGGTGCTGGGGTGCGCCCTCACTCGTTTTCACCTCAACTTACTGCTGAGAGTCATATCCAGGCTGTGTGTGTCAGAACAGGCAAGGGGGAGGGGGTGAGGGATGGCAACACGACACCAGGGTACAGCGTCGGGCGGATATTTATTTAGTGCGGGCGGGTAGTTGGTAATTTTTTTTTATGCGTGTGTGTGTGTTGATGTGGACCCCCCAGTTTTTCCCCTTAATACATCATAGCTGACTCAATGCTGCTTTTCAAAAACCAGTAATTCTAGACCATCATTTACCATTTCATATCCATTTAACTTCTGTTTAATCATTTAAATCCAGCTTTATCCATCTTCACAAGTTATTTTAGACATCAAATTTTTTTGCTTATCTAGCTTCTTTTTCTTTCTTTTTAAAAAACATTTATATCAATGTACCTACCTGCCAAGATATTGAAGGTACACACGATGTGTCATGCTGCTGAAGGCCCCTTTTTTTTTCTTTTTTTTTTTACAATTTTGGGATTTTCAGTAAACGGTCATCTTAGCTTTGATATCAGGTGTCATTTTTAACTTGGCTGTTAGCATTTGGACATTAACTAAACTCTTTTTTTATATATCAGGGCCAAGAATGTGATTTCCATACAGGTGAGCAAAGAGAAGGAAATGGCAAAGGCAGCACAGGTCATGAGAAAGATGGATAACCAGAGAGGGAGACAAGGAAGCACAGACAAGGAGAGAGAGGCAGGCGAAGATGGCAGAGATGATGGAGGAGGTGCAGCAATTGAACAAGAGAGAGGAAGTGATGCAGGAGAACCAGATGACCAAGGAGAGAGGGACAGAGATCAGGAAAGGCCTTAAAAAAAAAAGTGTATACAAACACACACTGTCAGAACACTGAACTGATATTTAGCTCCTCTGGTTTCCTCACAGAGGGACACAAAGTGAGGATAGCAGTCAGAGTGCAAGGAACTTTAATTTACCTGTAAATAGTGTGTTATTGATATTTACAAGACATCAACTTCATAGATTTGTTATTTTGGATTCTGATGAAAAACATTTTTTGTCACGTTCACCACAGGGACTTGAGCTCCATGTCAGGGACCAGTCAAACACCAACAACAGTGACAGAGAAGGATTTGATGTTACAGACATCATGACCGGCCGTGCACAAGGCCTGCACAACCTGATCCTAAGTTCATCGTAGTGCAGAAACGAGCTAAATGTGTGTTAACTTTTCAACAAAAATGGTTCACTACTTTTCTTTGGTTGCATTCAAGGTTATCATAGTTAACTAAAACTAACGAAAAAATTGAAAAAACATTTTCCGTTAACTAAAATAAAAATAAGTGACAGTTTTTCAAAAAACGATAACTACCTGAAACTGTTTTGTGTCTTTAAAAAACTAACTAAAACTAACTGAAGTTATTGCAAAAACATCCTTAAGTTTTAGTTTTTGTAAATTTATTTAATACATAAGCCTTTATGGTTGATATGAAATCTGTTTCTATTTAATCTGCTTCTCCTGGGCTGTCCTTTCCCCCTTACTCCCCTCTTGGAGCATTTTTACTTTGCTTTTATTTCAAGTGACTTCCTGATGATTTTGAATGTCACACCAGACAAATACCTATAATTTATGGAAAAAAATCTCCTAAAACTAAAACTAAGACTGAAACTAATAAAAACTAAATTAAAACTAAGCATTTCCAAAAAATTGAAAACTAATAAAAACTAGCAAACCTGCTTAAAAAAATAATTAAAACTAACTGAATTGAAAAACAAAAAGTCAAAACTATATAAAAACTGAAACAAATGAAAAATCCAAAACTATTATAACCTTGGTTGTATTACAGTGATACTTTACAAGGGGTCATATGTTTTCACTGTGCTAAAGTTTATTTGAACCAGTCAGCGTTTGCAAGCGTGACCCTGCCTTTGTAAGTGTTGGCTTTAGAAAGTGGAAAAAGGCTCTCCAGAGGTTTTCAGAACATGCTAAATGTCAGTTGCATATCCATGCCATGAACATCTGTGGGGTTTTTTGCCAGACAACAGGAGGAAGCAAGGAATGGATTGCTGAAGGTTGTAGGCTCCATCAAATACTTAGCTCGACAAAGTTTAGCTTTTACGAGGTCATGTGGAAGAGAAAGGTAATCTATTCCAACATCTAAAAGAAAAGAAGATGACCCTGCTTTTCAGAAGTGGTTGGAAACACAAGCAGGATTACACAAGTCCTCTCATTCAGAGTGAAATACTCAGCATACTGGGCAATGAGATAATCAGAGGAATAGCCGACCGACACTTTACTACAGTCACACAGTTTGCCTTGATTGTTGATGGGACACAGGACATATCAGGTCAAGAGCAAGAATCTGTTTGTCTTTGTTATGTGGATCAGGACCTAAATCCTCATGAGGAATTCATTGGGATGTATTCAGTGACGGAAACAACAGGAGAGTATCTTGCAAAAGTGGCATTAGATGTACTTTGCAGACTAAATTTGCCATTGTCAGCACTGTGTGGGCAGACATACAATGGTGCAGCGAATATGTCTGGCAAATATTCTGGTACACAGGCTCTTATTAGGGAGAAACAACCACTAGCTTTATATGTGCACTGTGGAGCACATTGTGGGAATTTGGTTGCACAAAAGGCATGCAAAGCTTCTACAGTTGTACGAGATGCGCTTGACTAGGTTCATCAGTTGGGAGTTTCTGTGGACAGTCTGGCAAATTTAAACAGATGGTTCATCAGATCGCGATATCAAACCATGGAATGTCAAGTGTGCTGAAACCAGTGTGCGAAACAAGGTGGACTGTTAGACACGGTACCATCCGTTCTGTTTTAACACAGTATGACTCCATCATTGCAGCCTTAGAGGAAATGGCAGGGCCCGATTCTCCTTCTGCATCCCCTGCAAATGGTCTGTATCAGCAGTTTATGAGAGGCAGCACTGTACTTGGTCTTGTGATGGCACTATCAGCTGTTGGAGAGCTAGAGCGTCTCAACAGTTCTCTTCACAGAAGGACACAGACTGTTTCAGGTATGCAGGCGGCTGTTTGTAAGGTTCAGTCTAATCTCAGTGGGAAGAGAAGTGATGAGGCCTTCCAAAGCCTTTTGAGAAGGCATCTACAGCTGTGAACTCTTTAAACTTAGAGCCCATAACAATGCCAAGAGTTCGACCCCCCCACACCTTTAGTGGAGAATCCAGTGGTTCCAGTCCAAAAACCCCTATGGAATACTACAGAGTTGAGTTTTATAAGGTACTTGACACCATTCACACAGTAAACAGAACGTTTCCATCAGGGTGGGCTTCTTATCCTGCAAAAGCTGGAAAACACATTGCTTACTGGAAATATTGACCCTGTGGTTTCTAGCCAGAAATGAATGCCCAGCTGCTGGAAATCCAGCTACCTATGTTCAAACATAACTACGTGTACAGTTCCTGCGGAGAGGCTGCAAACATTCTCAAAGGTTTGCCATGTGAGGTGCGAGGCTTATTCACTGAAGTTAAAACTCTGGTGAGGCTACTCTTTGTGGCACCAGTCTCATCCTCTGAGGCGGAGGAGCTTTAGTGCTCTCAGACGATTAAAGACTTGGTTACGCACAACTATGACGCAGCAGAGGCTGAACCATGTTGCAGTGTGTCACATCCATCGGGACAAATTGGACCTCTTAACGAAAAAATCAGTGTGTACGCAGTTTGTTTCTCGTACACCGAGATGCAAACAGGTATTTGGTGCTTTTATCTAGATCAGGGGGCTCAAACTTGTTCCTCATATCCTGGCCCAGCCTTTCTTGGTCCCTGTCAGATACTCTAGACTTCATATGAGTGAACGCTGCTGGTAAAAAAAGAAGCTGTGATAAAATGTTTTTCAGTGTTAAATAAGCAAATGTAGAGGAACACACCAGCCATCTCCTTTTAAATGATATGATCTTGCACTGTTTTCCAGTAAAACATTAACTTCTACTTTTGACTCATCCTGATCTTGAAGGAAAGACTTTGTTGTATTTCTGTTCTATGAATGAAACATTTAATAGAACAAATTTTCATGCTAAATTTATAGTCGTTGCACTGATTCTTATCTTTGTAATTGTTTTTATGGGTTTTGTGCATTTCCCACACAAAATGTGAAAAAAGATTATATAAGCACTTTAAGCTGAGGTGTGATTAGTGATTAGATTTATTGTGACTGTTGCCCTATAAGCTGGGACTGATCATTTTAAAGATGGTGAAAGCAGTCTGTTACTGTTCACATTACTTTTGTTTATTTGTTTACTTGTGAGCTCCACATGTGATTTAATGAAATAAAATCCCTCAGCTTTGGCATGAAAAAAATCTGGATTGTTCAACATTACCTACTACATGGAAAATGAGTTTGCAGTCAGTTCAGAATAACAGTGGAAGCTGCCCCTCCATGTGCCACCTTGTATTGTGATGTATTGAGTGTAGTCAAGATATTTGCTGTATGTAGTTTATTAGTGTCAACACAGGAATGCAACTGATTTAATTTTAGTCCTTGATTTTTTTCTCCCCATATAAACAGTAGTTGACACGAGCACAAAATCAATTGAGTGGAAGCTGCCATGGTCTTGCTAGCTAGTGCTTAAATACAATAGGAATTACTGGTCATTAATGAGTCATCATGGCATAAATAGTTAAGTCGCTGCAATAATGCCAACTTAGCATTATTGCAGCTGTATACATTGACAAGTAAATCAAAGTAAAAGTAAAATAATAAATTTCTTATACAGATACACCAAATTACCCTGACTCGTTCTACAAATGTAAATAAGTAAGCAAGTAAATAAACAGGCAAAGAGTATGACCCCCCCAATGGCAGACCCAAAGTTACACCCTTGGCGACACAACACAATCTGCTTCCAAATAAATTGTAAAATTTGAGTGCGGGCTCTCTCTTCACACCAGAATCGGCCACAAGAGCGCGCTCTCCACAGTACGCCATTTGGTTTTTTCTCTGCGGATGACGTGATCCACAGAGGCTGCAAGCTGCTAAGCTAGCCTCTTTAGCACCACCTGAAATCAGTTTATTACCTACCGAGGAGTGGCAATTAATGACCAGCTTTGTCAGAGAGGAGGAAAAAATCTGCTGTGCTGAGCTGCTTCGGCAGAAATTCAGCAGTTTTCAGTTCTGTAACAGTGGACTCATTGACCAAGGACCAGTGGATTATATTTATTCGGTGAGGATTTGCAGTTGGTAAGTGTTGCTGCTTGTGTAACTTATCTTTTCTGTAAGAAACCAGTAAACGATGGCAGACAAACGGTCACAAGCAGCTAATGTAGCTACAAAAGCTAACACAGTTGTTGCTGTTTGAGTAACTTCACGTCAGACGTCCGCTCCTTATATTCATCAGAGTCCAGCCCTTTTACTCCACGGATCTTCTCTATTAGCCGTACCGTTAAGTTTATATCACGTTTTTCTCTGTTGGGACATTATTTCCTTTACCTCAGGGGTGTCAAAGTGATTCCTAAAAGGGCCGTGTGGCTGCTGGTTTTCTCTCCAACCACCAAGGAGAGCACACCAGACTCCACTCAGCTCATCAAGTGAGTCCAGTCTTCTGAAGACTTGATGAGAAAGTGGAGTCTAGTCTGTTCCTGCGTGGTTGGAAAGAAAACCAGCAGCCACACGGCCCTCAGGTCCTACCCCCTGCTTCACCTGCTCTGTCCTGATAAAACTTTGTTTTGGCTTTGACGTTTGCCTCGTGAACGCGCTTACAGACAGCTCTAACTCTCGTGCGTATTCTCGCGACAAACAAAAGTTGGGGATAAAAAGAGAGGTTAAAATGAGCTCATTAAATTTTCCTCCCACCCAACTAGAATTAAAAATTCATTTGAAGATAATTTAAGGAGTTGTGTATGTAAAACAGTAGGTTATGACACCTTTAAAGGACACTCAGAAGTTGATGGCAGAGAGCTTGTGCAGGAGCTGAAGAACTTCCCTGACCTCCCATCAAAGACCATGACTCAGCTTAAACTGTTGACTTTCATCCATGAGAAGGAGCTTGCAGAAATCTATCCCAATCTGTGGACTGCACTCAGAATTGGTTTGATCCTTCTAGTGACAGCTGCTGAAACAGAGGAGTTTTTCCAGGCTGAAGCTTATTAAAACGTACTTGAGGTCCACAATGTCACAGGAGCGTCTCTCTGGACTCGCAGTCATCAGCGTCAATCATACAGTTGCACAACAGATTTCGTATGATGATGTAATTGATGATTTTGCATCAAAGAAGGCTAGAAAGATACATTTTTAGATTGCACTTCACACCTGTTGTTAATGTTAATGCCAGTTGTAAAAAAGGTGAAAAACACAGGTTGAAAAATCTGCTACAGCTTGAGTATTAAACTGATGTTATGCTGATTATCTGCTGTTCCTTTATGTACAAAACTTTTGCGTTATCATAACTGGAACTGTTCAGATGCAAAACAAAACTCGTATGTAAAATACAAAATAGTTTACTGCAGGAAAATTTTTTTATGCTCCATAGAGTGGTGGAAGGTTTTTTTTTTATTTTATTTTAGCTCTCCTAAAGCAACCCTTACCAATCTTGCATTTCAGAAAGCACAGCAAGATTATTTGAATATAAACAGTCCCGCCTCACTCCTAAGACACACCCCTCATTCCTTCTGCCTCCCAATGCAGAAGCAAAGGTTTGACAGACTGGTCCCCCGGCCAACCTAGGGGTGCACCCCACTTCAAGGATTGGTTGGAGTTTTTATTAAATATTTAGAGATTGGAATAATATTTTATTTTGATTAATGTTGGGTCTGTCTTGTATTTCAGAGTTCCATTACCTCATTCATAGCATTTTACCCTGTTAAAAAATAGTGTAAGAATGCAACAAAGGTTGCTTTAAGGGATTTTTCAAGCATTGTTATTACTGTAGAACCTGTGATGAAGGAGTTGTGCAATTTACATTGGTGTTTATATACTGTTCTACATTTATATTTAATTTATTTATCTTGTTTTCTTTCTGTTCTTGATACCTTTTTGTATTTAAGATCATATAATAAAATAATACAAATAATATAACATATTGTTGTGTGTGTTGGCACAGGGGGGCAAGGGCTGGAATATACTTGCTGCTGACGACGCGTCCGCATCCGCATCATGGCGCCCACGCGTTCCCTGTGTACCTACGGCATGTAGGTCGCTCGCATTGATGCGAGGTAACGGGACGCGTGCGCGTGGTGCAATATCGACTGGAACGCTAGAGGTGCTCTTGCGACTTTCTCCGCGACTTTGGTTAAGTGGCCGCACATACCACCTCCGCTGGCGACAAGACCGCTTGCCTGAATGTTTGCGTCCACCACAAGTATATCCCAGGCCTAAGTCTTTTTCGTATTTTTCTTGGGAAGGAGGGGGGGGGGGTTTGTTCGCCCAGGGCATAAATCTAGCCAGGACCGTCTCTGCTTTTTGGACCTGCTTTGTGCACTGGTGCACAGTCATATTGGAAGAGGAAGGGGTTCAGCTCCAAACTGTTCCCACAAAGTCAGGAGCATGGAATTGTCCAAAATGTCTTGGTATGCTGAAGCATTCAGAGTTCCTTTCACTGGAACTAAAGGCGCTTTCAGACTGTAGGAACCTTTTGGAGTTCCTATAACCTTTTCAGGAACCAGGCCGTTTTTTTTTGCGCATTCGGACATATAGGAACTAGGGACCTCGGACCACAGCTCCTATAACCTTTTTAGGTCCTACTCTGAGGCAGGGTCTTTTCGGGGTTCCGTAGGAACTGAAATACGTGTTTGGTGATTGGTAGAACTCCACTGCGTAAGCTCCGCTTCTTCCCGCCTCGCCATATTTAAAGTCTCACAGCTGTTTACCGAGATCATAATAACGACAAGAACTAGTACAATAGGAGTGTACCAATTCATTATTAAATCAATCACAATGGTACACGTCCCAAATCGATAACTATTTTGAAATGTCCAATAGCAATTATTTTCATATTAATTTAATGACAAAACACAGCTGAAAGTATGGCAGGGATTCGAACCACCGAACCTTCGATCATTGGCTGACCTGCTCTACCACCTGAGCCACAGCCGCCCATGGTCCCTAACAACGTCCTCCCTCATGTGCGAAAGCACGCTGAAGGCGAAGGGTAGTTCTTATAACTAAACTCGGGAGGCGTAGTTATAGGAACTGCGTTCTTAGAACCTCTCTGTCCGAATGTGCCTAAAGGGGCCAAGCCCAGCTCCTAAAAAGCAACCCCACACCATAATCCCCCTCCACCGAACTTTACACTTGGCACAATGCAGTCAGACAAGTACTGTTGTCCTGGCAACCACCAAACCCAGACTCCTCCATCAGACTGCCAGATGGAGAAGCACAATTCATCACTCCAGAGAACGCCTCCACTGCTCCAGAGTCCAGTAGCAGCTGCTTTCCACCACTGCATCCACACTTTGCAAAAACAAGAACAAACAAACAAAAAAACAACCTAAAACAGAAGATGCATTTCAGTTTGTTTTATATTGGTAAAAAAACGAACAAAACAACCTGCTTACACTCTGGCTCTGCAGTAGATGCTATTTGATCAACACAACACCTGTGCATGCTAATGCTGCTAATAGGGTGTAAACAAAGGAAAAAAGCTTACTTTTTCTTTCCATTTATTGACTGCAACGTCTCACATGGAATCTGAAAGCGATGGCAACACCTGCACCAGACTAGATTAAAGAAAAAACAAACATTTCTCACCCAGAAGCTTCTGCTGAATGAACCTGACATCTGCAGAGAGGGTCGTGATTATCAGGTGGGATGCATCTGCAGGATGTAGGGCAGTGCAACTCTTTTATGTTTTCGTAGTAACATGCATGTCCTCTGGGTGGGACAGCGAGGTTTACTGAACCGGTGAGGTTCAGCTGAGGATAAACCAGCCACTACATAACTGTATTTTCTGAAAAGATGTTAAACATGGTTGGTTTTTTATGAGAGCAGCTGACTCTCCTTCCCAGGCATTTTACAGCCATGTGCAAGTGTATCTATCTGCGGCTTGCAACCCAGGGGGCGTGTCCTATAGTGGGCGTGTCACATAGTGGGTGGGTCTTGTTAGGTTTAGGGGAAGGATCAGGGGTAGGGCTAGATTTTACCGTGCTCACATAGGCCTGGTGGGCGTGTCGTCGAGTGACACACGCCCACTCTACGACACGCCTCTGTCTTGCGAGCCGCAGATAGACCCTTCTCGCCATGTGCACCGTGTGCTTTGTGAGCAGCATGTTGGCCAGGCAGGTAAAGTCCTCACAGGTGGACCCAGAGAATGATCAGCTGGGCCAATGGCTCTCATGTCACCTCAGTCAGTTTTGGAGTGAAAATGTCCCCGTGTGTTTAAAGATCCACAACGTAACTTTTAGACTTTAAAAATCTGTGTTTCTGACTCGTTTTGATGCCACACCAACATTCATTATGCGCATTTTCGAGCCGTCACTGCCCAACGGCGTCTTGAGGCTCAGAAACTGCTCTATGAAAGTATTCCATCTGGGAAGCAGCCGTGACGTGGCAACTGACTGCTGCTGTCACATGCTAGCAAACGGGTATAAACCAGACGTGAAAGCAGCGGGTGTTTTGAAAGCTTATCGTGTCGGATTCAGAAGGAAACATTGCTGGAGGAAAAGAGAGAGAGGAAGCGACAGAACATCAGTCAAGATAAGACGGTCTTTTACTGGCTGGAGTGAATCACAGTACAGGTACGATGCAAGATGGATGCTAGTTTAGCCGTCGATAGGAGACGCGTCACTGAGAAAACTGCTAAAAGTTCTGTTGTGAGTCTTTAAAACATGTCAGAAACCTGAAACTCTTTCCAGTTATTTAGAGCTGAAGAAGTCTTTTAGATGAAAGGTGACTGGTCTTCAAAGTGAAAATAAGTTCAGCTGCTTTTTTTCTTCTTAACTGAAGATTAGGTTTCTGTTTGATTTACTGTCTGCTGTAAGTTTCTGTTTTTTCTGGTTTTGTAAAGGAAACATGAGATTCCAACAATGATGACAAAAACTCCAAGTATGATGAGTCTGACATTAATTCCATCTCTTGCTCTTGGGTTGATGACAAGGCCTGGCTCCACATACTGGGTTGTGCTCCTGCTGCTGCTGCTTGTAGGAAGTGTACTCGTATCACCTGCTAAACGTAAGACGCCCATTTTAAAAACAATTTGTCCCAATAACACATAAAGATTTTTAGATACCAAAAGCTGCCCACCTTGAAGCTTTATTGCGGTACTACTAGTATCCATACCACAACTTAGCACAATTTCAGCAGTGACATTTTCTCCTGTCATGGCATGCAGGACAGTCAGCGACACATAGGTCCTGTTATCCCAAGCACATATGTAGTTGTCATTTTTACACAGATCAGTTCCTTGTGTATCTGTCCAGCTAAAATTTGTGCCTTGACAGTGGGATTCGTTGTATTGTATGCTGCAGTTTATTGTAACAGAGTCTCCAGCTCTGACCTCCACTGTTTGGTGGCAGATCAGTTTCACGTCTGAAAGAAAAAAAAAAAAACAGCAAAAAATGATGATTATGATTATTGATTTCTGTTTGGAGTGACTCTCGAAGCATATAGAGAATATTAACGTGTTTCAGTCAGTCTGAAAATACCTTCATCTGTTGAGACACTGTGGGGAAGCACAAAGAGCAGACTCAGACTCATCCAAAGGCAGGACATCCTGGACGCTTTGCTGTCTTCACGACTGGAGGAGAGAGGATAAAATAATAAATGTGCTGTCTCAGCAACGATTAACATCACATCATGTGAACTTGAAGAGCCCTTTATGAGAACAAAGATGAAAATCAGAAACTCAGCAAATGCAGACAGACTGAATTTTGGGAAACGATTAATGTGGTTCTGATCATCTTCTTCCTTCCTCTTTATTCTGCATGCCTGATATAATTCTGGTGTCGGTAAGGGGAAAAAAAGGAAATGAAAACTTCATTCTAGCTCTTCATGACTGGAGGAGGGAGGGTAAAATAAAGCTTGTTCCATACTCAATGAGAAGGAAAAACTTTGTACTCAAAATGACGTCAGTTTGTTCTCGTGGCCCCAAGAACAAGAAGAAAGTTCTCGCTTCTCACGGAGTATGTAGCAGCCTTAAATGTGTAAGCAATTACTGTGAACTCAAACAGTCCTCAAGCATATTCCACAGTTTTAAATTAGTTATGTTTGCAGGCAGGAAAGATCCTCACATCGTCTCCTGCTGCCCTCTAACATGTTCTGGTGGAAGATAGTCAGTGTTAAAGATCCCCCACCAACAGCTCGATCAGTTTTCTTCATCCTACTTGTACTGCAGCATCATCTTCATCCTGTAGCATAAGTTTCCTCCAGCCAGTAAAAGTCAGTCTAATCTTGACTCGTCTTCTCTCTTGTTCTGTCTCTTTCTCTCTTTCTCTTCCCTCTCTTCCTTGAAGTCATTTTGCGTTTCTTTGCTGAATCAGATACAACAAACTGAAACACGGTCACGTCCCAGATTAAAAGCTGTGCTACAGTCCAGAACTAAGAGTTTTACGGTTGGAAAGTTACGTAATTCATCTTTAAAGATGATCTAACTACTGAAATGGTCAATGTTTGGCAAAAACACCAAAGAGAACATGAAACAAATAGTAAGATGCAACTACCAAAAAGCCATGGACCCCCTGCCCCATATATTCATTCATTAGCTAGCTTCTCACCATGATGATAAAACCATGATGCAACCAAGCCAAAATGATTAAAAACTTAAGCTGATACACCTCAACTCATCGTTTTAATCACATTGGCTCTAAAAAGTCAAAATTTTGAGGACCCCCCTGTGGTTTTTGGGATAGAAGACACCAACTTATTTAAAACAAACAGTTTTTTAATAGATTAAAGGCCCACAACGGAACTTTTAGCAGTTTTCTCAGTGACACGCCCCCTATCGAAACCCTGTGATTCACTCCAGCCAGTAAAAGACAGTCTTATCCTGACTCTTGTTCTGCCCCTCCCTCTCTTGCGTTTCTTTGCTGAATCCTCCATGATGCATGTTCAAAACACCTGCAGTGTTCTTATCAGTGACGGTTACATCCCGCCATTCCGACATACTGTCATTTTGACATACCACCATTCCGATATACCGCTATTCCGACACACAAATGTCCCACCATTCCGACAAGGCTTTCCAGGTAAGGAACCCTGTTAATAAGAGACCCTGATTAGGCGTTCAGCTTCTGCAAATGAATAAATATTTGCTGCCACAGCAAAATTTGATAAAATACCAAGGAATGATTTCCCTCCAAACCCTCCAAATGTGAAACTGCAGTGCATTTGCATCACTGTTGCCAACTGTTCACGGAGCGAAGTCGCTATTGGCTGGCCCAAAAGTCACTAGAAGTTGCTGAGTGACATCACTGCACCAGACGATATATTTCGCACATGTGCAGTACCATATAACGGCATCCTCGATATTAATTTGTTGACATGCTACAATGTTAATTAACAAGGTTACTGAAAGGGTGACACATTTGAGTCATGGTGCAAAGAAGACCCAGCTGTGCCACAAGGCATCATGGGAAATAATCTGGATGACGAGGCGTGAACATCTCACGCCTGCAAAGGGACAGCGGGAACACTGAGTGAGTGCTGGGAAACAGGGAGGGAGGGGCCGACGGCAGGCAGCTCCCGATGAACAGGTGGAGCGATATGAACTTTATCCGTCTCCATGATCACCAGGAAAAGTTGCTAGATTTGTTGCTAGGTGCTTTTTTGAAAATAAGTCGCTAGAGGGGTCTGAAAAGTCGCTAAGTTGGCAACAATGGCTTGCTTACAAACAGACAAGAGGATACCAGATTTACAATGATGGCAAATAGTTACATTACTGATCTAAAATGTAAAAAAAAAAAAGAAAAAGCTACAAGATTTAGATGTAATTAACAGTACTGTGGGCTTCAGTCATCTCCTAATGCTTTTTAAATTATGTCGAGAGCGAGTGCGCTTTGTGTGTTCAATAAAGTTTTAGCTTCTGAAATCAGATTTTTAAACAACTGTGTTGGAGCTCAATATTTATCTGGATGATGCGGCTTCAATCGAACCATTTCATTGAACCTGGACGACCCGCGGCATCTGGATGGAGATAAAAGAGTTTTGTGCAACATGCGTAAATGCACACAAGCATACACACCCTCTCCTGCTGTACAACATGGAGGATACTGGACGTCATGCATGTTTTGGCAGGAATTAGTCAGTGACTTCAGGTGTCACCTGCAGCGCCGTCATTGATGTCTGTAATTGCAGTTATTAATGTTGCATTATGATGCCAGCGTGCATGAGGACGCGCATCTGTGGAGACTTCGCTGACTGTATTTCTGTTTCCAGTCAGACATGAATCTAACATGTGTCAAACCAGACCAGTTACATCAGAGTTTCCCAACCCTGGTCCTCAGGGACCCCTGCCCTGGATGCTTTTAAAGGAATTGTCAAAATGGTGGGATGTTTTTTAATTTTTTTCAAATACCGTCATTCCGAGACCTTTGGCAGAAATTTAAGTGTTGCCATTTCAACAGATGAGGTTAATTCATTAACATAGGTTCAGGAGCAGGACCACGCCTCAACCACACCTGCCTCCAATCTCACTAATCACCGAGCAGTCTTAAATACTCGCTCACCTCATCAACTCAGTTTCTCGTTCTCTCGACGACCCTCCCTTCCCCTCCCTTTCCTCTCGTTGCATCTCCTCTACCTTCCCTTTTGCCTCGTCCGCCTGTAGTATGGACCAACAACCCCACAACGACCCGCCCAGCAGCGCCGAGAAGGGGCGAAACAACGATTACTACCCCTCCCATTCAGCTGTGCCTATCCCCACACCAACAGGTAGCCACAAACCAAACCTTCCCCCCACCAACCAACACCCAGTGAGAAAAAACGCGCATGAAACAGAGTAGCCAATCTCACCTACCCCTCCCTAAAAAAAAAAATGGCAACAACGCAACTGCCCTCCTCCTCAATTCTCCACCCTCACTCCCAGGTCGGTAACCTCGCACTTCATTGAAAGTAGGCGGTCCTCGGACAGCCCACAAACCACACACTTCCGCAACACACACAGCCTCTCGAGCAAACATCACATCCACCTGCTTCGTTAGGCCTTTCTCCATCTGCTGCCCCTTCCTGGCCTTTGCCCCCCCTCTTCTCTGCCTCCCCTCTCCTTCCTGCTGTCCTACTTCTTTCCCATCATCTGACCGTCTCCTCCATTCTTGTTCCTTGTCTGCTTCCTTCTCTTCCTTTGGGTTCCATCTGAGCGGGTTCCCTAAGCCGGACTCACTACCGAAAGACTACACCCCCACCCTAGGCCTCCCTCCGGCTCATCATCATATCTCATTCTTTCTTTCAATCAATCAATCAATCCTTCATCATTATCATCGTCATCATCACTGCTTTTGTTGTGGCGTGGTCCTTGCTAGTGAATTGCAGATCCATGTCGGACTGGAGGAATGTCAGAATGGCGATTGCCTCCCATCTGTAACAGCTCGGCAGCGACGGCTTGAAAAATCTGCATAATGAATGATGGTGTGCCATCAAAACGAGTCAGAAACGCCTATTTTCAAGGTCTAAAAGTTACGTTTGTGTGTCTTTAATCTACCAAACAGCATCTCAAGCATGGGCTGGTTTAGTGTTGGTTTGCAAGTTGAATAAAAATCAATAATTAGTTAGATTTGGGGGAAACAGTAACTGTAGTTACGACTAATTCACTCGCATAAGCCAGCGCTAAGTAGCCTTAGTTTTACTGGATCACAGATTTCAGTTTAACTTAGAGAAAAATACATACTGCAGATGGTGCAGCAACTGAAACAGATTATTAGATGCAATGCAACCCATAGCTTTTTTCCTTTTCCTGAAGTTAATAAAGTATCTAACATGAACCTTTAAAATTTATAATCATCACATTAAACTGCAGAATGAGTCGCTGTGTGAAGTCAACCGAGATGAATCCGAGCAACAGTAATTACGTGCATGTGCTCTTCTAATGACTGGATCAAGAATGATTACAGCAGATATCAAGGTGAATGTACTTCAGCCAACTACATCATAGCAGAGTAAGTTTCACATATTTATTTTTGGCCAAGACTTCAGCAATGTGACTAATAACAAGCTGTAACCTGAAAAGTCTAAAACATGTCTAAACATGTTCATGTGAAATCTGCAAATGAAAGTAAAAAAAAAAAGATTGACAGTGAACACTCTGAAATCAATTGTGATGTCTCACTGATACTTGATCTGAATGTGTACTCTAAACTCCTTTAACCTGTTTTTTATTAAAAGGTGGAGGCTTTAAAACAAGCCTTTTGGCTTTTCTGCCTCTTCCTCACTTTTTTTGTCTTTTTCTTATTTTTTCTTATTTTTTTAAAAAAAAAAAAAAAAAAAAAAAACAAAGTGAAACTATAAAACATTGGCAGATAAATAGTTGATTTTCAAGCCAGAAAATCAACTATTAAACATTTGAGTCCTTATGACTCAAGTTTTTAACAACGTGTGAGTTGTGTGATCCTCTGTGTCTTTTATTTATTTATTATTTTTATTGTTTTATCTGATTTGTTTTATTTTTTTGTTTATTTAATGTAATTTTTGCATTTTCTTCATTTATCTTTAAATTGTTTTATTGTCATAAATAAGAGCTGGTGGAGTTATGGAGCAACACTTTTTCCTTGTTTTATTTTATTCTATTTTATTTTTATTGCTGAGTATTTTTATATGCAGCCCTTTGGAGACAGGTTTCCACTCGAATGTACTTTATAAACAGAGTGGATTGGAATTTCCAGCATTTCAAAAGACAAAAATTCAGCAAATTCTTATTGTTTTATTGCATCATAATGATTACTGTAACATGTAAAATTGCCTGAGTAAATATACCTGCAGCTATAATAAATGAAGCTTTTATTCTTTTACTTTTTACGCTTCTCTTCTTCTGCACTCAGCTGTAATGCTGTTAATGTTTTATATAAATACTTTGAATTGTGTACATGAGATGAGCTGTACAACGTGACTTTCTTTGCCTTTCCTACACATTAACAAATAAATGATGGACGATTTCATTATTATTGTTGATAATTTGCACCGTGCAAAAAATGAGCACATTCCTTATTTTATAGAATAACCATGAAAGATGCAAATATCCGAACCAGATAATATTAACTTGACAAACTCCTGCACTGACAAAGAAAACAAAGAAAGTGACGGAGACTTACTGAAAGGGGGAGTTCACTTGTCCAGCGAGCGTTGGGAAAGATGGTTGAAAAACAAGAACAGGTTCCTCATGAATGAAGACGGCATGTGTCAGGGGATTTCCTATGAAGTGAAACTTTGTAGAGATCAAAAGATTAAATGGAAAAGCAGATGTGAGAAAGTTGGAGACGGGAAGGGAGGGTTAAAGTCACGTTGCTTCATATGGGATCAGAGTTTTCCACCAACCGCAGACAGTTAAAATAAAGCCATGAAGAGGTCATGTGTCAGACCAGACCAGTTACTGGTTACTGGTTAATACGTGGAGGCAGATTATATTTATGGGTTCGCGGGATTTTGATAACAGATTATTAAGTTTGTTTGTGGAGTCCGTCTGCTGTAAAAGCGCGTAAAAATCTGAATGCTAGGGGAGGGGGGGGGCTTTTAAAGGAATTTTCGAAATGGTGGGATGTTTTTTTTATTTTTTCAAATACCGTCATCGCAAGATGTTTGGCAGAAATTTAAGTGTTGCCATTTCGACAGTCGCGGATCCATGTCGGAGTGGAGGAATGTCAGAATGGTGATTGCCGCCCATTTCAAACAGCTCGGCATTGATGGCTCAAAAATCTGCATTATGAGTGATGGTGTGCCATCAAAATGAGTCATAAACACATATTTTCAAGGTCTAAAAGTTGGGAAAGATGGTTGAAAAAAAGAACAGGTTCCTCATGAATGAAGAGGCATCTGTCAGGGGATTTCCTATGAAGTGAACCTTTATAGAGATCAAAAGATTAAATGGAAAAGCAGGGGTCTGTTGCACAAAGCAGGTTTAATGAAAACCCTGGGTTGTTTAACCCTGAAATTAGGGAAACTCTGAGTTTTCCATAACACAAAGACAGGTAACTCAACCCAGGAAAAGAGGAGTAACTCTAGCCTGTTGCACAAAGAAGGGTAACTTAAACCCTCGGTCAGTTACCATAGTAACAGACTTTCTGAAACTAACCTAGTCGGGAGCAGGTTAATGTGGGGAAACCTTGAGGTTCACGCTGTCTCCGCCCACTTTAAGTCACACTCGCCGTTTCATTTCCACATTTATTCATTCAGTCAGCGGTGAGTTTTGGCTGCTGCCGTCTCAAATAAAACATTTTAAAAATAAATCTAAGTTGGTAGGTTACAGATGACTCCTTTCCACCAGGATTTAATGGATAAAGATACAGCATGACTGAGTGGAGAGTTAAACATTCGGATGTCGTTATCAGACCACGGATAGATGTTCTCTCATTTCCCCACAGTTGTCATTTCTGACGCAACAGTTTCGCTGATCCGTCCGTATATTTGTGATATTATCAGCCATACATGACAGTTGGAGGTCCTGTCTCTCCGTTTCCGAGAGATGGTTTGGCCTGATTATTTGACCTTACAGCTGTCTCTGGGTAAATTTCAAGGTATATGTGTGTCACACGGAAAGCTGGGGTTCAATCTCAGACTTTTTTTTTCATGTTGCCATACGCTTTCCCCTCAAAGCAAATAGGTTATTGTTTTTTGCCCTGCATTTTTTTGCAAAATGCTCGCATTTTGCAAAACAATGCAGTTTTTTCTTGCATGCAGTGGTGCGTTTGAATGCAACTCCCTCTCCCCCTGCCTGTACTTCGCTCTTTAGCTTCGTTTTGTTGTGATCGGGACGTTTCTGGGTGGAGATTTCTGTTTATATCACCAGCCAATGACAGAGCTAAGGGCATGAGTGACTGTGTGGGAATAAGCTCATGATTGGAGCAGACGCCAGTCACTTGAACTCTCCAAAAAAAAGAAAAGAAAGAAAGATAAAACGGCGGATGGCTTTTACCCGCTTTTGAGCTCTGAAGGAGAGGCTTGAAGCTGATTAGGCTGAAGAACAAGGCGGCCATTAGCCTGAGAGGGAGGGGCACTCAGTTTGAATAGTTGTTTGCAAACAGGAACGGTGGGGGGACTTCGGACTCTACTTTTGAAGCTAGGGTTGGCAATGTTGGAAAAACGGTTTGAGCAAGCGACAGTTTAAAAAAAACACACCACCCAAAACCACGCCTTCAGAGCGCTGGGACATGTGTGGCGATGTTTTATGAGCAGTAACAGTAACAACCGAGTGGATAGCTCGTTAGCTTGATAGCAAACAGCTGACAACCACATTTTTAAAAGCTTTAATCCACTCACCTCCAACTCCACACTGCAACTCAACGCCTCCGATACTTGATCCTTATCTGTTGTGTTTTTTTTGTTGGCGCAGCAGCAGTTTGCAGCCTGTTAGCTATATTTGTTTACATTGAGCGGCGCACAGTGCGGTGTATGTAGGGATGGGTAGAGGGGAGGGACAGACGAGACATAAAGGCATCAATTCGTTCTTTTTATACATTGCAGATGACCAATTCCTGCCTTTCAGTGTGAATGGCAGGGGTTGCTCAGAGTTTTTACAGAACTGCAGCTCTCACAGAGGTCTGACTTTTTTCCTTCCTTTTTATGAATACATGATGTACTGATACTGTCAGGATGGAAGGACCATTTCACCCAGTATAACAAAAGTGTTTCTGAGCCGGATTACCAACTCTGGCTTTAAAGCCAGAGTTCACTCAGCACCCCATCTAAACTTTTTACTCTTTGTTTCATTGCAGTCATTTGCTAAAATCAAGAAAGTTCATTTTATTTCTCATAGTACCCCATCCTCAGCACCCCATCTTGACAGAAAAAAACAGAAATGTAAAAATTTTTGCAAATGAATTAAAAAAGAAAACTGAAATATCACATTGTCATAAGTATTCAGACCCTTTGCAGTGACACTCATATTTAACTCATATGCTGTCAATTTCTTCTGATCGTCCTTGAGATGGTTCTACTCCTTTATTGGAGTCCAGCTGTGTTTAATTAAACTGATTGGACTTGATTAGCACTAAAGGTTCCTAAGAGCACGGTGGCCTCCATAGTCCTTAAATGGAAGAAGTTTGGGACGACCAGAACTCTTCCTAGACCCGACCGTCCAGCCAAACTGAGCAATGGTGGGAGAAGAGCCTTGGTGAGAGAAGTAAAGAAGAAGCCAAAGATCACTGTGGCTGAGCTCCAGAGATGCAGTAGGGAGATGGAGAAAGTTCCACAAAGTCAGCTATCACTGCAGCCTCCACCAGTCGGAGCTTTATGGCAGAGTGGCCCGATGGAAGCCTCTCCTCAGTGCAGACATATGAAAGCCCGCATAGAGTTTGCCAAAAAACACATGAAGGACTCCCAGACTGTGAGAAATAAGATTCTCTGGTCTGCTGAGACCAAGATTGAACTTTTTGGAGTTAATTGTAAGCGGTATGTGTGGAGAAAACCAGGCACTGCTCATCATCAGCCCAATACCATCCCAACAGTGAAACATGGTGGTGGCAGCATCATGGTATGGGGGTGTTTTTCAGCTGCAGGGACAGGACGACTGGTTGCAGTTGAAGGAAAGATGAATGCGGCCAAGTACAGAGATCCTGGAAGAAAACCTCTTCCAGATTTCAGGACCTCAGACTGGGCTGAAGGTTCAGCTTCCACCAAGACAATGACCCTCAGCACACAGCTGAAATAACAAAGGAGTGGATCAGAAAAACTCTGGACCATTCTGGACCGGCCCAGCCAGAACCCTGACTTAAACCCAACTGAGCATCTCTGGAGAGACCTGAAAATGGCTGAACACCACCGTTCACCATCCAACCTGACAGAACTGGAGAGGATCTGCAAGGAAGAACGCAGAAGATCCTAAATCCAGGTGTGGAACACTTGTTGCATCATTTCCAAGAAGACTCATGACTGTACGAGCTCAGAAGCTACTTCTACTGAGTACTGAGTAAAGTACTGAATACTTATGACCACATGACAGTTTTTCAGTTTTTCTAGTTAGACAGTTTTTCTTTTCAAATGAATTTGCAAAAATTTCTACATTTTTGTTTGTTTCTGTCAAGATGGGGTGCTGAGTGACATTAATGAGAAATGAAATGAACTTTTTTGATTTTGGCAAATGGCTGCAATGAAACAAAGAGTAAAAAGTTTAAAGGAGTCTGAATTCTTTCCGTACCCACTGTAACTTTTCTCTGCCTCCTTTGCCTGTGCGATCATCGTTTTGCTCTCAAGTGACACAGATCAGATATGTTCTTGCCAGTGTAAAGACTCCACACTGCTTCAAATCTGATCTTTTCACATTCGGGCCACATCAGGAGGTAGTCCAAACCCGATCTGTATCTGATCTTTTCAAATGCGACCATAGTTTAAACAGCCATGTGATCTGCATCAGATATGTATCCAACCTTGGTGTTAGCTTTGGGCGATGTACGTTATTTGTGTGCGCATGGAGGGAAGTCATTAAAATTAAATCCCATCCTTGGAATGTCAATCGGAACATCCAAAGACAGCACAAATATATTTTTAAGGTGAGATGCTGTTTCAGTCGAGCCAGTAGCAGTAAGCCCCCTTGTTTAAATTTCTGCCACCCGAACGTCGTCGATGTGCCCGTCATTAGAGCACCTTGCTCATAAACAGTGGACCAAAATACCTGTCAACAGGTGCAGAAGTCTGATTGGACGTTACAGAAAACACTTGATTGCAGTGATTGTCTCAAAGTGTTGCTGAGCAACATTTTAGTTCAGGAGCCACATCATGCTTGTTTGCTTGTTTTATTTTTTGTTTGTTTTTTAAAGTCACACAACAGAACTTTTAGCAGTTTTCTCAGTGACGCGCCCCCTATCGGCCGCTAAACTAGCATCCATCTTGTATCATACCTGCACCGTGATTCACTCCAGCCAGTAAAAGACAGTCTTACCTTGACTCTTTTTCGGTCCCTTCCTTGCTTTCTTTCCCTCTTTTCCTCCGGTAATGTTTCCTTGCGCTTCTTTACCGAATCCAACAGGATGCGCGTTTGAAACACCCGCAGTGTTGATCCCTGGTTTACATCCGTTTGCTATTGAGTGATGCGGTGCTGCAGCCAATAGTCGGCTGCAACGTCACAGTCGTGTCCCAGATGGGAAACTTACATACTGCTGTTTCTGAGCTCCGGGACGCCTCTGGGCAGTGACGGCTCGAAACGAGCCGTGCCATCAAAACGAGTCAGAAACGCATATTTTTAAGGTGTAAAAGTCACGTTGTGTGTCTTTCATATTTTGTTTATCCTCAATTCAAAATCAATGGCATGATTTTCATAAAATTTTGATTTATCATTACTTTTTTCAATTTTAGCTTACTACACTGACAGATGATTTTTTTTCTTATTTAATGGGAGGATATGAAAATATTTTGGGACATAGTAAGAGTGGCATGGCACACAACGAGGGCCCAGGTGGGATTCCATCCTCAAATTCCTGGTTGAAAGTCATGCGCGCTTACCAGTCAGCCAAAGGGAAATCCCTGTGGCCAAGTAGCCATGGCGCATGATCAATCAGAGGCATAGTGACAGGACTGTCGACTGTTACATAAAGTATTACAGAGGTAATATCTAATAAAGGGTTCAGTTTAAACAGAGGCAGTTTTAAGAGCGGAGGACCGAGCCCCGGATCTCTCTGTGTCAGTAAGGAAAAACCCCTTCCCTCTTCTCTGGGGTGAATGTATAAACACACTCCGGTCTAAACCTCTTAGCAACCAACGAAATATCTGCCTCTTCTATGCACACACACACACACACACACACACACAAATTCATGAATAACTTCAAGCATCCTTCCAGACCTTTCTGTCTGTGTGCTAATTCTTTGATTCTTGGCTAACTCATATCGGGGCATTGCCTGTGATGGTAGTTGTTGGATCTCTGGCAGCGGTTGTTTGTCTGTGACCATGCTCACTGAGCAATGAGACACAGGACACGTTTCTCTGAACTTCATGCTGGCTCTCTCTCGGTCAGCTCGCTCTGCTGTTCTCTGACGAGGGGCCGTTCTTTATTTAAACTCTTAACAACAAACATTAACACCGATCGTCTATTAGTGACAGACATCGCACTCTAACACCCCCACTCGATGTTGTCACCCTCTTTTTCACAGTCACACGCCAAACATATATGAACAGAACTTCTGAATTGTAGCCAACTTTGTGAACACATCTCCCACCATGTTTTCAGTGGGACAGTACACCAGAAAGATGTTACCTTGCAACTAGAGCTGGGCGATATGGGAAAAAGTTCTATCTCGATATTTGTTTTTCATATTGGTCGATATCGATATATATTACAATATAAATCAAACCATTATTTTTGACAATCTTAAATGTTCCTTGTTACTCTTCAATGAGATTTAAAGATATCAGATGACTACTTTTGTTCAAATATTCATTTTCTGTCAATGTTGAACATGACCATAACATTGCAACACTGTCAGATCAAACACGTACACAAACAACTCCAAATAAATGATAAAAATCTTCATTTTGAAACAAAAATCTTTAAAGTTTTCAAGTTTAACAGGAGAGCAAAAAATAAAATGGACATTTTTCTCAATGTCATAAATAAAATGGATATTAGATATAAATAAAATTTCAAAATCCCTCTCTGGATTGTTTTAAAAATACTTTTTAGAACAAAATGGAACAATAAAAACAACTGTTTACATGATCAGTGCCATTTCAAACATCTTTCAAAGAGAACATAAATAGAATAGTCATTGACTCGGTGAGAGACACAAAAATGAGTGCAGTCAGTCTTTTGGGTCAGACAGACAAGTCTACCGGTTGTGGGCAAGGAAGACAAGTCTATCAACTGCTTCTGGTTTTAAAGCTGCCCTGTGGCAGGTCACAATATTGCCCCCCGTGCTAAATACCCTCTCAGAGGGAGTGCTGGTTGCCGGGATGCACAAGTAGCGCTTTGCCAGGAGGCTCACTCTTGGGAAGTCTTTTTCATGGATTTTCCACCATAGCAGTGGGTCCATTTCACTGTTCACATCTGGTGACTGAAAGTAGTTGTTAAGTTCCCTCTTCACTGTCTTTTTGTCAGTAAGTCCTGTGCTGGTGGTGGGACCAAGGTTATTATAGTTAACTAAAACTAACGAAAATACTAAAACTAAAGTTGAAAAAACATTTTCGTAAATTTCAATAAAAATAAAAAATGACAATTTTTCAAAAATCGACAACTGAAACTGTATTGTGTCTTTAAAAAACGAACTAAAACTAACTAAAATTATTGCAAAAACATCCTTAGTTTTAGTTTTTGTAAATTTATTTAACACAAGCTTTTGGGGTTGATATGAAATCTATTTCTATTTAATCTATTTACTTTGGTATATTTTGAGTGATTTTCTGATTATTTTGAATGTCACGCCAGACAAATACCTATAATTTATGGGAAAAAAATCCCCAAAAACTAAAACTAAGACTGAAACTAATAAAAACTGAACTAGAACTAAGCATTTTCCAAAACATAAAAACTAACAAACTAGAAACCCTCCGGAAAAAACTAACTAAAACTAACTGAATTGAAAAACAAAAAGTCAAAACTAAATAAAAACTAAAAACAAAAATTAATTCCAACGTTGTAAATCCAGATATTCACGCTGCTTTCCATGTTGGCAGATACTGAGGTAATTGGGACTCGTTCCCCATGCAATGGCGGCGGCACAAGATGGCGCAACACACAAAACGCTCGTCGGATTAGTCTGTACAAGGAGTTATGTCTTGTATTAGTTTGTCCTCCTGTTGGCACATTGAAATGGATATTTGATTTTATTCTAATTATGTGTAAATTTTAGAGGGGCTGGGGCTGACGTTAGAATTTTTATTCTAACATCATTTTGGAGCAATTTTGACAGCCCCATTTCATATGGGTCCTTATCTCCGATTAACACAATCTTCTCCATACAGTGTCTACGTGCCTTGGGAAGAAGTTTATCCTGGTACCGGTCTTTTCTTTCTTTTTTAACTTTTAGCATCCTGCTATGTACTTGTGCTAAGTGGGTCCCTCCCGTTGGCCTTAGGAAATGGCAGCGGCGTATTGTTTACCAACCCACAATGCATTGCGCTGTGACGTCGGTTCCCAAGCCCTATTTGCATCTTATCTGTGACGTTGCTTGGAAACCCATCTCCACATTTTTGTTTAATTACAAATTAGTCTTACAATTTCACGCCAAGTTTCTACTTTAGATTTGATCTAAGAAAAAACCCGTAGACATGCATCTCCTTCCAGTGAATCTGTCTTTCAAAGATATTTGTAAAGTATCAGGTACTGTAGCACTATTTTTGATTTCTTAAAGGTGTCATCACCCGGAAATCCCACTTTTTCACGTTAAAACATGTGTATTGGAACAGGACCTCAGTTATAACGTGCCAGAAAGTCCGGAAAGTGAAAGTAACTTCTTCTTTGCGTGCGGGCGCTCTCTTCTCACCAGAACCGGCCACAAGCACGCGCTCTCCAAAGTACGCGGATTGGATTTCTTTCTCCCGTTGACGTGAACGAGAGAGGCTGCTAGCTGCTAAGCTAGCCTCTTTAGCGCCACCTAAAAGCAGCTGATTACCTGCCGTGGAGTCGTTATGATCAGCTGTTATGACATGAACTAGAGAGGCTGCGAGCGAGCTGCTAAGCTAGCGTCTTTAGCACCACCTGAAGGCAGCTGATTACCTGCCACAGAGTAGACCAGCTTTGTCAGAAAGGACGCCGGCAACAAGGAGGAGGAGGAGGAGGGGGGAGAATGCCTTGCTGAGTTGCCTCGCAGAAATTCCACAGTTTTCAGTGCTCTAACAGGAGGGACAGCTTTACCAGGGAGCAGTGGATTATATTTATCAGTGAGGATGTGCAGTCGGTAAGTGTTGCTGCTTGTGTAACTTATTATCTTTTGTGTCAGAGACCAGTAAACGGTGGTTGACGAGCGGACAAGCTGCTAATGTAGCTACAGAAGCTAACAGTGTTTGGTTAACTTCACGTCAGACGTCCGCTCCTTATATTCATCAGAGTCCAGCCCTTTTACTCCGCGGATCCTCTCCATCAACCGCACCGTTACGTTTTTATCACGTTTTTCTCTGTTGGGACATCATTTCCTTCACCTGCTCTGTCCTGATAAAACTTTGTTTTGGCTTTGACGTTTGCCTCGTGAACGCGCTTACAGACAGCTCTAACTCTCGTACGTATTCTCGCGACAAACAATAGTTGGGGATTAAAAGGGGTAAAATGAGCTCATTAAAATTTCCTCCCACCCAACTAGAATTAAAAATTCATATGAAGATAATTTAAGAAGGATTGTGTGTGTAAAACACTAGGTTTTGACACCTTTAATTTTATCGTAAGAAAATTTATGGTGCTTCTGCTTTTTTTTTAATTCAGTGAAACTTGAAATAGTGAAAAAAAAAAGTGAAACAGTGTAAAACCCACATACAGCTAGACATCCTACTAGATGTTGTTTCAGGAAGCTTTTAGAGCATAAAATTATGTGTTTTTAGTTTTTTAGTTTACAGTAAGTTTTTTTTTTTTTTTTTTTTAAATGTTGTAATATTGCAACGTTGGGTATTGTTGAAAGCAGAATTTCTGTTGGCTATTTCTGTTCACACTTACTGAACCAACATAAACTATATTTAAGGATTTGTTTGCAGATTTTATTGTTTATTAAGCCTGGTAACAGTATCGGTATACCATGAATAATAATCACACAATAGCCATGATAATAATTTATACTCTGTTATAGGGCTGTCACAAATCATTATTTTGATCACTGATTAGTCACCGATTATTTTGTCAATTAGTCAGCTGATCAGATTATACGTAAATTGTAGCATATATACAGTACCAGTCAAAAGTTTGGACGCTTTCTCATTGAATCTAATGGGAAAACGTGTCCAAACTTTTGACTGGTGGTGTGTGTTTATTTATGTCAATAAACTATTCAAGTAAAGATGACCCGACAGAAAGACAGACAAGGTAGTACAGCAGCAATTTTGAGAGGGAAAACAAAGCTTATTAACAATAAACGACTAGTCGATTATCAAATTAGTCACCGACGATTAGTCGATTAATTGACTAATCGTGGCAGCCCTACTCTGTTAATCCTGATTGGGAAATTCATTCTGTGCATTTAATCCATCTCAAGTTTAACCTGAGAGCAGCGGGCTGCCAATTACAGCGCTGGAGGTAGTGGTTGGTGGGGGTTAAGGACCTTCCTCAATGGCCCGCAGCTGTTCACCCGAGTGCCATGCTGGGATCCTGAACCCTTGTCTGCGGCGCCATGACCACTAGGCTTCTCACTCCCCTTCTGATATGTTACTGTTATGAAAAGAGAATTATTGATTTTTTAAAAATGAAAATGTTTCTTCACAAAACATAACAGAAGTTCTTGGTTTGGAGACTCCCATCACATGAGGATGGATGTAACTTTATTTTCAACTTACCCTCATGGTGAGCAAGACTCTGAGCACTTTTTTAATATCTCAAATGCAGCCGGCGATCAGGAAGGCTTCTCGTTTTCCCCCAACTTTCATGTAGTGGAGTTCGCCGGGGCTCGAGCCAAAAAGGTCCATGAAAGTCCACAAAAACTTGTCAGTTTTCCTCCAAACTGCTCGTCCAATGTAATCCAAGTGTCCTGAGTGGGTAGCGTCCATTATTTACTCGAAACGAGGCCATTTAGTATATTTTTAGAGCCTAAACAATACTAAATTGCATCTCCTGCAAGCATGCCCATGCACGTTCACGAAACCACGGAAGCCGCAGCAGACAAGATCGCGCGTTCTCTTTTTCTTTCTTTCTTTGTTTTAACTCAATATTCAACCCCTCTTGTGTTTGTCCCAGTTTGTCTGCAACTCTGGTGCTTTTAGCACAATGTAAACAGTGAATTTCTTCTTCTACGCTTGCATTATCAGCAGAGTAGGCTCTGAACGCCAAGGCTTCCGTAGTTTCATAAACGCGCATATGCGCGCTTCAGGAAAGTAAGATGTTCTACTGTTTGGGCTCTGAAAATATACTAAATGATGTTGTTTTGAGTAAAATATGGACGCTACCCACTCAGGACACTTGGATTACATTGGACGAGCAGTATGGACGAATATTGACAAGTTTCTGTGGACTTTTATGGACCTTTTTGGCTCGGACCCCCGCGAACTCCATTATATAAAAGTTGGGGGAAAACAAGAAGCCTTCCTGATCCCCGGCTGCATTTGAGATGTTAAAAAGTGCTCCAGAGTCTTGCTCACTATGAGGGTAAGTGGAAAATAAAGTTACATCATTCTGTGGGTGAACTATTCCTTTAAGTGTATGTAGTGAGGTGGTTAATTAGTTTCAGGTGTGACTCTAGGCATTGGCCAATGCCTGCTTGCAGAGTCGCGTATATAATCAGCTGATTATCTGCACCTGGTATGCACCGGTGCTTGCTCATTCAGGCTGGAGATCGAGACTGACTGCCATCTCCTGCTTATCCCCAGAAATGGGCGGCTTTGGTTCCCACATTTAAGAGTTCCACGCTTAATTTGCTGTTTGGGGAAAGAGGGCTTCCTCCGACTCGGTTGAACCCACCTCTGATCGATACAGAGGACCCAGGCAATTACCTGTGTGGCACAGAGGACCTTGGCTGGTTGCCTACTCTGGGCGGAGGGGACAGATGCGCGCTGTTGCTGCACAGACAGCCAGCGGGGACTCCAGCTCCAGGCCGTACAAGCCACCTCTCATCGCTGTTCTGCCCTGAACACAGACTTGCAGGCTGCAAAAGAGCCTTACCCTCGGCGCTGTCTGACAGGCGGCAGGGTTGTGCATAAGCTCGGCAACTGTATCTTGCTGGGATTCTTGTACAGTACAGTTTTTGTTTTAAGGTTTTATTTTAAAATACTTTTTAAAAAGAATTGTTTAACTTTTTTTCTTTTCTTCTGTTGCAGCTGGGCTTCTCCATCTGGTGGACAGGCTTGCCGGTGGTGGCGTCTCCTCTTTTGCTGTGTGCATGCGACCAACACAATTTGGAAGAGGTGGCACCGAGTGTATGGTTTGTGTTGTGGGGTGATTTAATTTTTCTTTATTCATTCTGAGACGCCCCTCCGTTTGTATTTGCCTGTCCCCCACCCAGTAAGTCCAGCTGTATTGTTTAGCTTGCTTTTAGTCCTTTTGTTTTAAACCAACATTTATTTAGGAAAATAAATGTCTTAAACGGAACTCTGTCTCCCTCTTGTATGAACGGACTTGAGTGCCTCTTAAGGGAATTTTCCTTGGGGTGTAATTCCCCAAGGTGGCGTTATCGAAACTTTAAAAACCCACTGAATGCCACATGTACATTCATAAACCGAGTTTAAACTTAGTTTAACACTATTTCATTAAAACTCTGTCTTCCATGTATCAACATTGTTTGACCCAACCTACGAGCCAGATGACATCAAACGTCAATTACTGTCACCTTGACAACGCAAACAGTGGAGTCGTGGTTGAAGCCTAGTATAAATCTGAAGAGAAAGAGGGCAAAGGCCAAAGGAGGCAAAATTACTATTTTGTTTTACATGGTTCCAGTTTAATAAACCAGACACAAATGGCAAGGTGCATTATTTTTTTAATCTATTTTTTACAACTAAAAAATGCTTTGCAATAGATAGGGGGTACTAAGTTGAAAATATATTTCACAAGGGTACTTTGTAGAAAAATGGTTGAGAACTACTGATTTAAAGCAATCAGGCTTTTTGACCAAAACTTATTTCTCAGGTGTCCTGTATTACTTTTTAACAAACACCCTGCAGCCAATCAGAATCGAGTATTTACCAGAACAGTGGTTCCCAAAGTGTGGGGCAGTGGTATGGATGAATGGAAAAAAAACAAAAAAAAACAGTGCTTGCTTGACTAAACATAATGGACAGGTTTTTGACGGGGCTCCCTGAACGTAAGGCAGAAGATGAACCAATGCAAAATATGCTCCCAAACCAGCATCCTTCAAAGCCAAAGAGTAGAAAATATGACGAAGCATATCTTTCCTTTGGCTTCACCTCTACAACAGTGGGGAATGAGGAGAGACCACAGTGTGTTGTCTGTCTTTAAGTGCTAGATTGTGACAGTCTGAAGCTCAACAAACTAAGACGACACTTGGAGACCGTACATCCACAGCACAAAGACAAGTCAGGTGACTTTTTCAGACAAAAACTCACAAACTGCCGGTCAGCTCGCTTCATATAAAGTTGCCTACCGAGTTGCACAGTGTAAAAAGCCGCACACGGTTGCGGAGGAACTAATACTTCCCTGTGCTATGGACATGGTTTCAACTATGATTGATGACTCAGCAGCCAGCAAACTGCGGGCTATTCCTCTGTCCAGTATACCATCGGCAGGCACATTTATGATGTGTCAAAGGACACAGAGGAGCAGCGTAACGATAAGTTTATTTTTATTAAGGTGCCTGACGGCCGCTTTGCTCTCCAGATGGATGAAGCCACTGACAGCAACAAAGACTGCTTGCTGATAACTTATGTCAGATTCATAGATGGAAATGAGATGAAGAAGGAATTGCTTTTCTGCAAGCAAATTCCTGGAAGAGCCACTGCAGAAGAACTCTTTAAAATCATTGACTCTTACGTGAAAGAGGCCGATCTGAAATGGGAGAACTGTGTGGGGATCTGCAAAGACGGCGCGCAGGCCATGGCTGGGAAACGAGGTCTGCAAGCACTCATTAAGCGCCTCTCTCCCAATGCGCAGTGGACACACTGCATGATACACCGCGAAGCACTGGCATCTAAACAGCTGAGTCCCAAGCTGAATGAAGTAATGAACGACGTCATCGTCGCAGTCAACTACATTAAAACACGACCTGTCAAAGCCCAAATTCTTTCGGCACTGTGCGAGGAAATGGGCTCCAGAAACACAGCTGTTCTATTTCACGAGTCCCGATGGCTGTCGCGTGGGAAGGTGCTGTCTACGGTTTTTGAACTGCGAGATGATATCCGCTTCTTTTTGGAGGAGGAAGGCAGTGATCTTGTCCACAAATTTAACTGTAAGAAGTTCCTCATGAAACTTGCATATCTCAGTGGCCTGTTTCTGAAATTCAATGGACTGAATTTGCGGATGCAGGGTCCAAACACACACCTTCCACAGATAAAGTCACATCATTTACCAGAGATGTGGGAGCAGCCGGTGAAAGATGGAAATGTGGACTCATTTGAGAACCTGAAACCCTTCACTGAAGGCAACAAGCTGCAGAAAACAGTGATCTCGTGCATGGAAGCACACACCTGTGCCCTTCAGAAACATTTCCAGAAATATTTCCTGGTGCGGGATGCCAAGGAATATGACTGGATCCGTGATCCCCTCAGTGCAACACCACCTGCCGACTTCAGCACATCAGAAGAGGAGCGGTTCATTGATTTCACCTCCGATTCGACAATGAGGCTGCAGTTTAGGTCAAAGACACTGGCTGCATTTTGGATAGGAGTGGAGAAAGATTACCCTCTGTTAGGAAAGAGAGCACTGGCCACACTTCTTCCTTTTGCCACGTCTTACCTATGTGATATAGGTTTTTCTGCTGTGGCCTCAATCAACACCAAATACAGATCAAAGCTGGACATTGAAAATGAACACTGCAACCCAGATTTGAGAAGATCTGCAACAACTAGCAGGCTCACTCCAGCCACTGCAAAGATGGGAGGATTAAAGTCATTTTTGCATAAAAACCCTTTATTTTAATTTCTTTTTCTCTCAGGGAGCTGTTCATGTTTTAACCCCATTTTGCACATAGGCTTTTTCAATGTATTGATGATAGCAAAGTTGAATATTGTTACAAATTAAAAAAAATATATGTTTGAAATAACACTGACAGCAAAGAAAACTCTTCTACAGTATAGAACTAGGAAAAAAAATACAGTTACACTAAAAGTGTTTCACTGTAAAGATGGTGTGTAGTTTGTTTTGTTGCAAGTTTTTGTTAAGTTTATGTCTGGTTGAATGATGTGTGGTTTTTTTTTGGGGGGGGGGGGGGGGGGGCTGAAAATTTTATTGTAATCCAAAGGGGGGCCCAGAAGAAAATCTTTGGGAACCACTGAACCAGAACATGGAATAATCCTGCAAATATCAAAGAAAAAAAAAAACTTGCCAATAAGCTTTGCTGACTGTCACTTTCTTTTTTTAAAAACTGTGATTACAGAAGCGCTGCTACATGTGCCCAACAGTGGCCAGCGTCCTTTGGCAAAAAAAGGGGGAAAGTACCTGAGCTGGAGCTTGCGTTTAAATAACAACTGCATCTCCAACCTTGTTGGCCTTCAGCACACACTTTCTAGCTTATTTGCTGAACCATCGTAGCTTGCGTGGTTGGACCTTTCCTTCAATAAGCTGACCCATACAGCCTCTGTGAGATTCAGTATTCTTTCAAATGATGTGCTTGTTTCCGTTTTTAATTCCTCACCTTCCTGTTTGTGTTTCACTCTTTGTGTATTTTCTTCACAGCACGTTTTAACTTTAGTACCTCTTCAAATTGCACATCTGCTTATATCATGCCTCTTTATAATTTACCATACTGAGTGGATTTTATGTTCATTTCTCATTTAAGGATGCTCGATTTTCTACTTTATTTTGCATGTTAATCCTTTACCAATGTCAGACCTTCTGTCTGTGGTGAATTTGATGTGATCTCATGTTACAATTTATCTAATAACAGTTTGTGTCTGGGCTCAAGGTTTTGTGTGAGCTGAAAGAACTCCGCATGTTGCATCTTCATGGCAACAGCATCTGTAACTTGGAAGAGACTGACATGCAGGGAAGGCCGAGTTACCTGCACACCATCACACTGCATGGAAACCCCATAGAACTCAATCCAGGTTACAGCCTCACCTAAAGAACATGGGCTTCAGTGGTGTTACACCTGACCAACGGGTCATGGCAAGTATTTGGCATCACCGCTCACAGCCAGCCAAAAGAAACCATGACGAACTTGAGTTTTGAATAAACTTCTTTGCAAATGTTTTTCTTGTTAATGATGACATTAATGCTCACTGGGTTTAAATTACTGGGTATCACATCTGGATGGTGGAAAAGAAGGAGTCAAAGTTTCACAAACATCCGATACAACTATAAAATGATCTAATGGGTAAAATCAATTGATTAGAGGTTTGTGTCGTGTTCTTCTTTGAACATTTAAGCACCACAAGGTTGCTGGATGTTATCTGCAAAAATCTGACATTTCAATGAGCCAAATGTTCTACTTTTGTACAGACTTTTTGTGTCTGCCTCAAACCTGCTATTGAAAATGATGGTTACCTTAAAGGTACAATAGGAGCTATGGAGCAACACGTTTTTCTTGTTTTATTTCATTTTATTTTTATTGCTGAGTATTTTTATATGCAGCCCTTTGGAGACATGTTTCCCCCTGCATGTGCTTTATAAACAGAGTGGATTGGATTTTCCAGCACTTCAAAAGACAAAAATTGAGCAAATTCTTATTGTTCATGAACTGTGACAGGAAGTCACCCTGATGAAGACAATAGCAGTGAAACTATCAAACACTGACAGGTAATTGATTTTCCAGCATTTCAAACTACAACAATTGAGCAAATTTTTTCAGATGAGACATGAAATAAGAATCAAAGATCAAACTTACCAACGTAATAAAAGGCTGCCGCTGATTATCTAATCCTCCATTAAGCTAGACACACTTTTTATTAGGAGTTAATCATTAGTGCATTATCACACATCACAGCCTACTTCCTTGTCTCTATCTTGTGGTATTGATAGAAAATGGTGTGTGGTTCATGTTTTGTCCCTGAATGAATCCAAAGATGCTGCTGATGTTCGTCCTCGTGTGCAGCTTTTCCTATAGAAGTCTGGAAGCAGCTGCTTCTCACTTCATTTTCTCTTCCTCTCATTTCTTCTTTTTCTTTTTTGGATTAAGATGTACAAAGGGTACGGAAAGTATTCAGACTCCTTCAAACTTTTTACTCTTTGTTTCATTGCAGTCATTTGCCAAAATCAAAAAAGTTCATTTTATTTCTCATTAAAGGTAGAGTCCGATGTTTCTCCCCTGAAAATAAACGTTAGACCTGTGCAAGTGAAATCCGTCTCAAACTGCGCCTTTGGGCCTCTACTCGCGTGCAGTGGTGTGTTTGAATGCAACTCTCTCTCCCCCTGCCTGTAATTTGCTCTTTAGCTTTGTTTTGTTGTGATTGGGACGTTTCTGGGTGGAGAGCTAAGAGCATGACGCTGTGTGGAAATAAGCTCATGATTGGAGCGGACGCCAGTCACTCGAACTCTTGAAGAAAAAAAAAGAAAAAAAAGAAAAATGGCAGATGCACCGTAGAAAAGGGAAGAGCTTTAGATAATGCAAGTTGGAAAACCATGGTTAATATTGGTTTGGCTTTTACCCGCTTCTGAGCTCTGAAAGAGAAGCTTGAAGTTGAATAGGCTAGCTAGAACGGGGCGGCCATTAGCCTGAGAGGGAGGGGCGCTCAGTTTGAATACTGTTGTTTAGAAACAGAAATGGTGGAGGGACTCTGGACTCTACCTTTAGCTAGGGTTGGCAATGTTGGAAAAATGGTTTGAGCAAGCAACAGTTTAAAAAAACACTCACAACCTGAAACCACGCCTTCAGAGCCCGGGACATGCACGCCAATGTTTGTTTTTTTTACTTTTTATTTATTTACAAGTACATAGAACATGAGATCATCATGGCAAGGCAAGGCAAGTTTATTTGTATAGCACATTTCATGTACAGAACAATTCAAAGTGCTTTACATAAAACATTATAAGCAAAAGGGAGAGAAAAAACGATTAGAAGCATGATTCAAAATTAAAAGCATTTAAGATTAAAAAGAGAGAATAAGAGACGTGCGGATTTTAACTTTTGAATTAAATTCTACGTAAATGCAGCTGAGAACAGGTGGGTCTTCAGCCTGGAATTGAATAAACTAAGTGTTTCAGCTGATCTGAGACTTTCTGGGAGTTTGTTCCAGACATGTGGAGCATAGAAGCTGAACGCAGCTTCTCCATGTCTGGTTCTGACTCTGGGAACTGATAAAAGACCGGATCCAGATGACCTGATCATGGGTGGTACAGGCAAAAATCAAGATATTCTATTACAAATACATACATATACATTGTTGCCAAATGTCACATTATTCAAGGTGCATATTGGATCCATTTTTCCCAGAGTTCCATACATTTCTCCGCTTTATTTTGGCAAAAGGACCAAGAGTGGTGAGAACGTCCAGTCTGTTTAGAGATATGAGACAAAGTGATTGAGAAGGATCTGTCCATTTTGGTGGCTCTGACTATTTGTATGGGAAAGAAATGCAGTTCTGAAAGATGAATGAACTGTTTTGAAAGAGATATGAGCTTTTGCAAGTGAGCTGTTGTGTTGTGAGAAATGTAAGACTGTTCAGCCAAATGATGTCAGAGTTTTGAGAATGTAATTCTGAATCGAAAAAACGAGCCGAACCAATGCAGAAAAAATGTAAAGGTTTCAACTGTGCAGCATAATAATAATCCTGTAAACATGGTAAAGCTCTCCCTCCCGTCTTTTTTTAGCTGCAGAATCTTGAATTGAAGCCTTGGTTTTCTACTATTCCAAATGAACCTTGAGATCCATTCATTCCATTCATCAAATTCTTTTTGGGGTACCTCTAGAGGCAGAGACTGGAAGAGGTAAAGAAATTGTGGCACCACGTTCATTGATCTCTTTATTAATTGGGCCATAGTTATTTTCAAAAAGTTTGGACATATCTTGAGTAAGATTTATCCCAAATACTTTATTTTGGATGAATCCCATTTTAAATGGTATTTCTCTTTGGTATCTGGGTGGGGGATACTGTATAGTTAAATGTGAGGGTTTGGGTTTTTTGATGCTAAGCTTATAACCAGAGTCTAAATGATATTTTTTTAGCAGGCACATTAATTTAGAGATGCTTGAGTCTGGGTTTGTAATAAAAAGCAAAATGTCATCCGCAAACATACAAATCTTATGTTCTTCTTCTCTAATCATGGTCCCCTTTATCTCAGAATCCTCTCTAATTGCTTGAGCGAGGGGTTCAATAAATAATGTGAATAGGATTGGACTCAGGGGGCAGCCTTGGCGTGTCCCTCTTTCCAAATGAATAGTTTGTGACAGGGCAGGTATTAACCCTGATCCTGGAGTAGTTTATCGCTCTAATACATTTAATAAAATCATCTTTGAAACCAAATCTTGCAAGTACCCTGTATAAATATTCCAAACCCAATCAAATGCCTTTTCGGCATCTAGGCTGACTAACATTGCACTGATGTTTTCTGATGTAATATGACTCACCACTTGTAGTGTTCTCCTTAAATTATCCTGTGTCTGTCTGTAGTCGCATTCGGACAGAGAGGTTCTAAGAACGCAGTTCCTATATCTACGCCCCCCGAGTTTGGTTATAAAAACTACCCTTCGCCTTCAGCGTGCGTTCGCACATGAGGGAGGACGTTGTTAGGGACCATGTGTGACGCAATCGTTGCGACAGTGACAAATTTATGCCTCAGCAGATCTGATACAAAAATGAGGTTTCTCATCTCTTTTATTCAAAGCTATTATAAAAGCTAACTTACCAGCTTTCCCTCATCACGGTCATATGTATCATAAAGCTGCCCACTAACGTCGTTTAGCTTTCGTTGTAGTACGCCCGGACAATTTAGTGGATGGACCGGGGTTTGTTCACTAAAGTGGCGCAAATTGTACTGACACAATTTGCAACTGTATTTGAGTTTTCCATCTCTTTTATTCAAAGCTATTATAAAAGCTAACTTACCAGCTTTCCTTCCCTTTCCCTTTTTTCCTTTTTGTTTTAGCGCTCCCGGAACTTTAGTGGCCGGTCCGTCCATTAAAGTGTCCGGGCGGCAGCCGCAGATTCTACTGCTGTACTTTCAGCTGTGTTTGGTCATTAAATTAATATGAAAATAATTGCTTTTGGACATTTCAAAATAGTTATCGATTCGGGTCGTGCACCATTGTGATCGACCTAATAATGAATTGGTACACTGCTATTGTAATAGTTCTTGTTGTTATTACGATCTCGGTAAACGGATAAAGAGCTGTGAGACTTTTTATATACGGCGGGGCTGGAAGAAGCGGAGATCACACAAGGGGCGCGGCTTGCCAGTTCTACCAATCACCAAACACCTATGTATTTCAGTTCCTATGGACCCCCGAAAAGACCCTGCCTCAGAGTAGGAGCTTAAAAGGTTATAGGAACTGAGTTCAGAGGTCCCTAGTCCAACCTGTATATGTCCGAATGCGCAAAAAAAACGGCCTGGTTCCCGAAAAGGTTATAGGAACTGCAAAAGGTTCCTACAGTCCGAAAGCGCCTTATTTAATATAAAGCCCGTTTGGTCTAAATCTACCAGTTCCTGGACAATGGATTCCAGTCTCTTAGAAAGAATTGATGTAAATAATTTATAGTCTACATTCAAGACCGAAATTGGTCTGTATGAGCTGCAATCATTTTTATCTTTTCCTTCTTTCAGGATGATATAGATAACTGCTTCCTTCCATGATTGGGGGGCTTCTCCTGTTTCAGTGTATGGTTGAAACAGTTAAAAGCAGGACAGGTGTTATCTGTGGTTTAAATGTTTTATACCACTCGGACGGGTAGCCATCCGAGCCTGGAGCTTTATTAACTTTTAATCTCGAGATGGCTTTGTTCAGTTCATCTGGTTTTATTTCAGCCATAATTTCTTTATTTTGTTTTTCTCCTATAGATGGTAAATCTAATGAAAAAAGAAAAGTCTCTATTGTTGTAATATCTACCATAGCCAGCTGGGTATATAGTTCTTTATAATATAGCTCAAAAGCATGTTGAATGTCTTCTGATTCACTGCAAACCTTTTGTGTCCTGGGGTTTCTGATCTTATAAATCATATTTTTCTCACGTTGTTTTCGAATCCTGCAGGAAAGTAGTTTCATTGCCCTATGCCCTGTCTCGTAATATTTTTGTTTGGTAAATTTAAGTTGTTTTTCAATTTCCTCACCATATATGCCATTTATATCCTGTTTATACACATTTAATAAAGTTACTTCTTCATTGTCTGATTTTCCCTTTACTATAACAAGTCTCCCTTTCTTGTCTTTCCCTTCTGAGATAAATTCAAAATTTACTGCATTGGGGATCATTATAGCCACTCCCCGCCTACGACCTGATTTATGAGATGAGAAATACAGGGGGTGGACAATGAAACTGAAACACCTATCATTTTAGTGTGGGAGGTTTCATGGCTAAATTAGACCAGCCTGGTGGCCAATATTCATTAATTGCACATTGCACCAGTAAGAGCAGAGTGTGAAGGTTCAATTAGCAGGTAAAAAGCACAGTTTTGCTCAAAACATTGCAATGCATACAACATTATGGGTGACATATCAGAGTTCAAAAGAGGACAAATTGTTGGAGCACGTCTTGCCGGCGCATCTGTGACCGAGACAAGTCTTTGTGATGTATCAAGAGCCACAGTATCCAGGGTAATGTCAGCATACCACCAAGAAGGACGAACCACATCCAACAGGATTAACTGTGGACGCAAGAGGAAGCTGTCTGAAAGAGATGTTCGGGTGCTAACCCGGATTGTATCCAAAAAACATAAAACCACAGCTGCCCAAATCACGGCAGAATTAAATGTGCACCTCAGCTCTCCTGTTTCCACCAGAACTGTCCATCGGGAGCTCCACAGGGTAAATATACACGGCCGGGCTGCTATAGTCAAACCTTTGGTCACTCGTGCCAATGCCAAACGTCGGTTTCAATGGTGCAAGGAGTGCAAATCTTGGGCTGTGGACAACGTGAAACATGTATTATTCTCTGATGAGTCCAACTTTACTGTTTTCCCCACATCCGGGAGAGTCACAGTGTGGAGAAGCCCCAGAGAAGTGTACCACCCAGATTGTTGCATGGCCAGAGTGAAGCATGGGGGTGGATCAGTGATGGTTTGGGCGGCCATATCACGGCATTCGCTTGGCCCAATACTTGTGCTAGATGGGCGTGTCACTGCCAAGGACTACCGAACCATTCTGGAGGACCATATGCATCCAATGGTTCAAACGTTGTATCCTGAAGGCAGTGCAGTGTATCAGGATGATAATGCACAAAACACACAGCAAGACTGATGAAAGATTGGTTTGATGAACATGAAAGTGAAGTTGAACATCTCCCATGGCCTCACAGTCACCAGACTAAATATTATTGAGCCACTTTGGGGAGTTTTGGAGGAGCGAATCAAGAAACGTTTTCCTCCACCAGCATCACGTAGTGACCTGGCCACTATCCTGCAAGAAGTACGGCTTAAAATCCCTCTGACCACTGTTCAGGACTTGTATATGTCATTTCCAAGATGAATTGTCGCTGTATTGGCTGCAAAAGGAAGCCCCACACCATACTAATAAATGATTGTGGTCTAAAACCAAGTGTTTCAGTTTCATTGTCTAACCCCTGTAGGTATTTTGAAATCCAAGTTGTTGTTTTTTTTCATGCTCTAAAGAGGACAGATGAGTCTCTTGCCAAGAAACTACCTGCAGCTTTTCTCGTTTCATTTTAGCTATAATTTTATTCCTGTTGGTCGGATTATGCAGTCCATTGACATTTAGTGTAATGATCCCATATTCCTGATGATGCATATACTCTTTTCAACTTGTGTACACCTGTATAACATTACCCATGATAACTCAAGCAAGAACAGTGAACAAAGAAACAGAAAAACAAAAACCAAAGACTTCCAAGTCTGAAGTTCAAATAGAGCCTCAAATTGAGAGGAAATCCTTGCTTCTGACAAGCCTCTCGTCAGTATCAGAGGCGATACTGAGCACCGGTGACATTGTTTTCAGGTCAGTTTGTCCAAAACCGGTATAGGGTTCCATCTTATCAAATACAGTAAATATTTGGGCTCTTTGCAAATTGACAGAAAGTTGAAAAACACCAGAATCATCTTCTCAAGAAAAGGATGGAGTGAAAACTTTTAGCAAAATGTAAAAACAAAACAAAACAATCTATTACCTTAGTAGATTAAAGGCCCTGTACCTGATTTTATTTTAATCTCTCTAGGAAAAATGCTTTCTACACGGTATAATATGAGGTAAAAGAGGTAATTTCATAAAAAATAAATCACTCATTGATTGCATACATGCATAAATCCAGGCCTTCTCAGTACGGTTCGTTCTACAGAAGTTTCCGTTTCCTATCAGCCACTCACAGTGTTTCCTAATGAGGAGCGCCCTCCCCCAGCGCGTGCACGGCAGCACTTGTAAACAGAACCGCATGGCGTCTACCGAAGGGAAAGTGGCGAGACCTCAGCAAAACAGCCTGAAAGCATCAAAACTGAGGAGGAGAGAGGATTGAAACGCAGGAGAGACCAAAGAAGGAAGAAAGTTTGTGTAAATCTTGGTGGATTGTACTGAAGGTAGAGAGCAGCTGGACGGCCTCAGACTCAATGTGGACTGGAAGTCCGCCTGGAGAGGTATTTTTTCAATAACTTTCGTCTTAGTAACATGTTATATGTCCTCGGGTGCTGGCGCTTCCTCTGCTGGTCTACTGTATATAATACATGGTGATATTTACACCGTAACGTGACAAAGCTGTACATCGCCTCCACTTGAAGTGGCTGGTTAGAAACTTTATTAGGTTGTCATGTTGTAATGTCGCTTATAACATCATAACACATCATAATTGTGCATATGTGTATATGGTAAATGGACTGTACTTATATAGTGTTTTTCCAGTCATACTGGCCACTCAAGGCGCTTTACACTACGTCACATTCACCCAGTCACACATACAATCATACACACATTCATACCCAGATAGGCACATCAGGAGGCAAGAACACCGGGCACTGCCCAAGAGCTGTGTAATCTGGGGAAGCCTGGAATCGATTCCTCGACCCCCCGGTTGAAGGACGACTGCTCTTCCACCTGAGCTACAGCCGCCCCACATAACTGTGGTAACGGTAATGTACCGGTTTGATCTGCAGCCATTTACTGCAACCAAAGCAGTAAATTCACTGGAAGATGCAAGTTTTCTCTGAAAAGTTTCTTTGTGCACGGGTATGATATTGTGCATGTTATTTCATGCATGTTGAGTGGGCGGAGAGAAAAACGAGAGTAGGAGCATTTCTCACTGGGAGAAACAGTTCGGGGCGGGGCTTACAGTTCAAACGAGACTGTTCACCTCGCTCATGGTTCAAAAATGTGCAAAATCAGGTACAGCACCTTTAAGACACTTGGTCCTAAGTCTTGATACTCTCTGATCTTGGTACTGTCTTGGTTTAGGCAGTCACGACTACACGTCTAATTTGCACTATTTTAAACCAATGCTGTAAAGCAAAATGATTTGAAGGTTGGATTTGGAATACGGACACTCCCAAGTTACAAAAGCCAATTTCACAGCGGAAATAAACATGTTTACAGCAGAAATAAACATGTTACAGCCTGGTTCAAAAATCATTTTAAGTTTAATAGGTCAAGTTTACCTTCATGTCAACTGTGAGGGGGGGTATTTTTTTTTATAACTCATGCATTCAGATGTTATTTAATCTTGAAATTACACATAATTGGGGGAGGGGGTGTCCTTTTGATTGACAGGTGGCAGACTGGGTGCCGGTTTTAGCTGTGGAGGCTAATAGCTAGCTCCCTGCTTGCTCCCAGGAAGGCCTCAGCCTGTAGCAGAGTTGCACCACGGCGGTTTTTAGCTGGATAACAGTAAGTCTGACCGGGCCGTAACTTTAGACCATCTACCTTCGTTTGTTCATGTTAAATTCAGATTAGCTCAGTTAGCATTTAGCTTAGCTGTTGATCATTTGCCCCACGGCTCGGAGTGGCCCTTTGCCCATTTTAGTATTTTTGGGGAGTGACGGCACACAGGATGGCGAGGCGACAGTGGGAAACGCCTGGCTGGCTTCACTTTTAGCTCTGCAGACATGACTGGATACTACATCCATGTTTTTTTAAACAGTCTTTGATTGCAACATGGAGACCGTATTTGGCAACCCGCAATAGCGGCCTCCATTAGCTTATAGATGTCAACATAATGCCATTGATGAACCTGCTAAATATAATTTTTCAAGAAAATGCTGTACTTGCATTCTACACCCTCCATTTGCCCTGTTGAGGTATTTTTTTAGATATAGCTTTTAATTAAAATGCTCCATATTCAACCTTTAAAGAAACAAATCGCATAAATTACCTTTTTAGTGTAATATGACCTGTTCTCCTTTTCAGGAGTCTAGAAACAATTATTTCTGCCATTCACTGCACAAATACACCTCTGCAACTCTTATTTTTATAGTCCTTATCCAATGATAATTACTGGGGAAAGTTCCAGCTCCCTGCAACCCTGAACTGGAATGAGCGATGTAGAAAAAGGATTCATAGAGGACTTTAATAAAGTTTGTTACTTCCTTAATTCTTTCTTTTTGAAATGTCTCATCATTCAGTAAAGTTTCCCCTTTACCATTTTATATCTGATGCAACAAGAATAAAATTAATAGTTAGGCACAACTTTATATTAACGTTAGCTTGTACATACATGCCAGTCGTACATCTTATTTGACAATTAGCTCACCCTGTAGCTATACACTAAACACTTGAAACATCAAACACAACATCAAACTGGGAGCTTAAAAAAGACAGAACTAGAAAAACTGGCCCTGAAGAGACAACAGAGGCATAGTAATTATCCTATTGATGAAATTCAATCTGTTTACACCTGAAATTCATCCTGAAATAATGGCTTTTGCAATAGAGAGCTTCTAACGTTTTTCTTTTTGGGGGGGGGGGTTATTAGTGGAAGCTCTGTTACTGCCTGAGAGAAAGTGCAGAGTTTAACCTCGTAAGAAAAGAAAAGAAAGAAAAGAAGCTTCAGCTGGAAATGTGTGCATGGCAGAAATATTAAATTGACATTAACAGATTAAATAATAATGTGAATATTCCAGGTTATGAATATTTCTCAGTGTGCCGGTGACTCTGAGTAATCTTTGAAAGTTATACAAGAGTTTTGACAGAAGAAAACGAAAGTAAAAAGCTAGAGCCTGGTCACGTATGAGGCCTGATGTGGATCCATCTGAACACCCAACAGTTTCCACCCCCTCAGTCATTTCCCTGTTGTTGCCTTCCAGCCTGAAATCTGACTCTGACGCAACAAAGTGACACATTTTTATGTTGGGAAACAAACGAGAAATGATTTATGAGAGAGAAATAAAAAACTTACGTTTCTTTTTTTATTATTATTATTTTTGTGTCCAACAATGTGAAAGATAGTGTCAAACATTCAAATACATTTGTAGGACATTTTCTGAACTTTCAAACCCCCCAATATCTCCTTGTGTTGTCTAAGGCAGGTTGTACAATATACAGACATACACACATATACAAAGTCTTGGGTTGTTTTGATTGTATTATTGTGATGGACACCACAAACAAATTCAACTGTGATCAGGATTTGCTGATGTAATCCCGAAAGGGTCTCCATGTTTTAAGGAATGAGTCCCCTTAACAAACGTTGCTAAGCAACAGGTGCCCCGACTGTGGGGAACTATTTTATTCTTAGCGTAAAACATCAGCAGAGGAGGAAATGTCCAGTTCAACATACAGGAATAGCCGGTGCTAGCACAAATTCCAGCCGCCGTCACTTGACTAACAAACGTTGCTAAGCAACAAGTTCCCCGACCTGGCCTCGGCTGCAGGGAACTATTTTAATCTGAGCATAAAACATCAAAAAGTTATTTGACCCTCGCAAAATTAGAAGACTTTAATTTATTTTTTGCAAGTAGCCGTATAATAAGCCGTATATATAATCTGCATTCGCCCTGTCGGTCAGTATTTTCCCATAATGACCTGCGTTCCATACATTATCCCTTACATACTCCACTCTATGGATGATGATATCTCTACTATTGTTATTATGATAATTGCCATTGTTACTACTTATATACATATGTACTATTTAAATACCACAGTCAGTTTATCCCTCAATTTATTTTCCTTTCTCATTTGTACCTTCCCTCCCTTGTCTATATACATTTTCACACATATATTTCACAATATCATGTGCAAACCTTGTTCTTGGAAGTTGCTAGATCCTACTTAGATTTTTTTTTTAAATCAAACCTTTCTCTCTTTTCCTTTTCTTTTATCACCTTTTCCCATTTTGCCTCCTTTTTATGTACAGTGTTAACTTCTGTCTGCATTTCACATTTCACTGTAAATATTGTCACAATTTGCCCAAAAACAGCCATGCTAGTCCACCAAATAATTATCTGCTGACACTTGTCTTTTCTTCTGTCTTTCTTTTTTTTTTCATACTGTTTTGTGTTTTTGGTGGTGGTGGCTGGCCAGCCAGAAGAAAAAAAGAAAAAAGATCTTTCTGGTCTGGAAAAGCGTCTCAAGCTGAAGAGTCTAAACGGACTGATTTAATTCTCAGTCTGAGGAGCAAACGTGAATGAAAGCATCTTTATGTGGAAATCAGCCACATTAATAAACATGTCACCGTTTTCAGAGACAGATTAGATCTGAGTTTTCTATATTTCAAGATATTCAAACTAATTGTCAGGTTTTGATTTAATTAATCCAATAACTACTTTATACCAAAATAACAAAACAAAGGCTTAAAAATTCCAGTTCAGTTCAACTTTATTTATTTACCAACATTCACAACAAAGTTGTTTTGTTTTTTTTTTACAAAAACAGTCCAGTTCAATCCGGTTCACAGTTATCTGATTATAATCCAATTAAAATAAATCCATTATATGGCCATTAGTCTGGTTTATGAGAATTGTGTTCACAGAATTTTGACTCCTTCTAAATCTGTTCAAAATTTCTCATATGTTAAAAACTTTGTCACATTTTCAGATTTATTATCAAATCTTCATGAAGTCTCCAGGACAGCGATTATAAGCAGTTTATTTAAGCAATTTAAATTTAAATTAAAAAACACATAGTTGATGTTCCAGCATCTGATAGTTTACAATATTAAACTGTGACTAGTAAACAACATTTTAATCTGTACAAAAGTATCAAATATTCCTCAAATCTTTAAACAAATATTACATATAAAACAAAAAATTATATATCTTTATAAACATTATAATACAGAAGGACCAGGAAGTAGACTGGTTTCCAGTTTGCTGATCATGCATGTCCTCTGGGTGGGACAGCGAGGTTTACTGGACCAGGAAGGAGATAAACCCACTACACTATATGAAAGTTGTTTTAAACACTGGAATGAAAGCAGACTCTCCTTTCCAGGCACTTTTACAACCAGTGGACCCAGAAAATGATCAGCAGGGTCAGTGGCTCTCACATCACCTCAGCCAGTCTTGGAAATGTCCTCATGTCCTTAAAACAGATCAGAAACCTGAAACTCTTCCCAGTTATTTAGAGCCAAAGAAGTCAAGCTTCACTTAAAGGGACTAGAGGCAGGAATTGCAAAAGAATAAACAAGCATGTCCAGTTTTTAATGCTAATGGATGATGAAGTGTTAAAAACCAAAAAGAACGAGTGCACCCACGTCTCTCTCCGTTGCCTTGAACAGGCTGTGTGCTGCATGATGTGCTGCGATTAACGCTGTCCTGCGGATGTGACGTCAGTTGACGTCGCATCTGCATCCCTGACATGAAGGAGACGGTCGCGGTGAGTTCAAGCACTGTAAGGGATTGTTATAGACTCTTCTGCCATTAGCAAACCATCCAGATCAACTGAAAGACTCTGAAAAGTGGAACTACGGAGAAAGAGACTTTATCAGCGTGTAAATAAGGTTATAGCCTCAGTTTGTGCTCCTGTGACGGCTTGGCTGGTGGCTGCAGTTACCTGCAGCGCCAGTCACGTCAGTCCTGAGTCTCATTTCTTAATCCTGCCTCTGGATCCTTTAATGGTGACAGTTCTAGGTTTTTTTCTACCTGGCACGAGGTTTTGGAAAGTTTTTTGGCTTTATACAGGAAAACTGACATTCCTACAATAATGACGACACTGAAAAGAGAAGCCATGATTGCTGCGTGAGTCCCTGTGTGAGTTCCTGCATGAGTTCCTGCGTGAGTTCCTGCATCTGGGTCCAGATGTGCTGGTGGAGATCGTTGACTGGGGTTCACTTGTGCACTTTTTTCTGTCAGATGAAACAAACTCATTTTAGATATTATTTATCCCATTTGTCCAAATAAGACACATGAACAGATTTTAAGATAGTGAAAGCTACTCACTTATGAGCTTTATCGTGGTGGTACCAGCATCCATACCACAGCTTAACAAAATATCAATGGTGACATTTTCTTCTGTCACACCTTTTTGGATGGTCAGCGACACATAGGTTGTGTTATTCCAGTCACATGTGCAGTTGTTGTTTTTACACAAATCAGTTCCTTCCGTGTCTTTCAAGTTAATCACTGCGTCTTGACACTGACGGCTGGATCCGGTGTATTTCATGCTACAGTTTATCGTAACAGGGTCTCCAGTTGTGACTTCCACTGTTTGGGGACAGATCAGATTCCCATCTGAAAGACAAAAACAGCAAGAAATGATGTCATTAATCATTAAACTCTTTTACTTCTAATGAGTTTAGAGTGATTTTAGAAGCATGTAGAGAATATTCAGTCAGTTTGAACGTACATTGATCTGCTGAGACACTGAGGTGAAGCACAAAGAGCAGACTCAGACTCATCCAAAGGCAGGACATCCTGGACGCTTTGCCGTCTTTACGACTGGAGGAGAGAGGATAAAATAATAAATGTGCTGATTCAGCAATAATGAACATGTGAACAAAGATTCCTCATCAGGAGGAAGATGAAAATCAGAAACTCAGCAAATGGAGACAGACTGAATTTTGGGAAACGATTAATGTGGTTCTGATCATCTTCTTCTTTCCTCTTTATTCTGCATGCCTGTTAAAATTCTGCTATCAGCAATGGAACAAAACAGGAAACGAAAACCTCATTCCAGCTCAGTTTGGAACCCGAGCCAGAAGCTGCAGCTACTGACAGCGTAGCATTCAGTCGTCAATCAGCTCGTAAACAGGATCGATAATCATTAAATTACAAGCAGCATGACATTTAAATTTCTATTTTTCATTCAAAGTATTTGAAAAAAAAAAGAGAAAGATTGCAGAAATGAGGAGACGAGTAAATCTCACTGCAACATGATGTTCACGATCATCAAGAAAATGCTGCTTTTTGCAGAAATGAATAAAATATTCATGACTGGTTCAAATATTCTAACATGCAGATAAAATGCAAACAATGAGTTAGTTAATTTTACATTTTCATTTTGTCAAATGACCATAAAAGACACAAATGTTAAAACCAGCTGCAGCAAACTACAATCTAGAGAATAATCTGATCAAAGCTGAGCTGCAACCTGAGACTCATCACCTGTTAAAGAAAGAAGATAAAAGCAGAACGTGCAGAAAGTGAAGCGACAAACCTGAAGGAGAGCTCGCTCGTCAGGTGCTGGAAGGATTCTGGGAAAAGCAGCACCGGTAATGAGCATGAATGGGGTGTGCTGGGGAATTTATTGTAGTAAAGTGAAACGTATCAGCACGTGTCATAAAAAGGAGAGAGAGAGAGAGAGAGAGAGAGAGAGAGAGAGAGAGAGAGAGAGAGAGAGAAGGGGCGGTTTCAGAGATGTTGCTTCATTCTGGGCCAAAGGAAACATGTAGTAAAAACAAAAGCTAACAGTGATGCTAACGTGTTGGTTTCTGCTCCATCACGATCGTGTAAATAGATTTTTATGGGTCTGATGAAGATGATGTTTCTGATAAGACCTGAAATTCACATGAAACCAAATTAAAAACTTTCCAGCAACAACAAAGGCTCCTGCAGATGATCTGAATCCTGGATTAATGACACGCTTGTCTGGTTGCTGCTGGTTGTTGGTGATTACCTCACCAGCAGGTCACAGCCTGCTTTATGTGATGGTGGGGTTTTCCTGCTCCCATCGCTGACCTCGGTGTGTGAATGCACATGAAAGACTGGGCTGCTATGAAATGACTACATGTGTTTCCTGGTTTACATCCTATCAGTCATGTTTACTGCTTATGCTCCTTCTAAAGGGAGGTCGCCCTTTGAATGGATACAACACCCACACAATGATGGTCCTTCATTTTCTACCCTCATGCTGAGCAAGACTGGAGCACTTTTTAATCTCAAATGCAGCTGGAGATCCGGGGGGGGGGGGGGGGGGGGGGGGGTGTCATTATCCACCAACTTTCATTTAAGGAGTTCACCGGTGCTCGAAACAAAAAGGTCCATAAAAACTTGTCAATATTCCTCCTGCTCATCCAATGTAATCCAAGTGTCCTGAGTGGGTAGCGTCCAGAATTTACTCCAAATGACATCATTTAGTAGATTTTTAGAGCCTAAACAGTAGAACATCTTACTTTCGCGAAGCGCGCATATGCGCGTTCATGAAACTACGGAAGCCTCGGCGTTCAGAGCCTACTCTGCCGATGATGCAAGTGTAGAGGAAGTTTACATTGTGTTAAGAGCACCAACGCTGCAGACAAACCGGGATAAAACGCAAGAGGGGTTGAATATTAAGTTAACACAAAGAAAGAAAGAAAAAGAGCACACACGATCTTGTCTGCCGAGGTTTCCGTAGCTTCATGAACGTGCATCGGCTTGCTTGCAGGAGAAGCGATTTAGTATTGTTTAGGCTCTAAAAATATTCTAAATGACGTAGTTTTGAGTAAATTATGGACGCTACCCACTCAGGACACTTGGATTACATTGGACGAGCAGTATGGAGGAACATTGACAAGTTTTTGTGGACTTTTATGGACCTTTTGGCTCGAACACAATCGAACTCCATTATATGAAAGTTGGGGGGAAACAAGAAGCCTTCCTGATCTCCAGCTGCATTTGAGATATTAAAAAGTGCTCCAGAGTCTTGCTCACCATGAGGGAAGTGGAAAATAAAGTTACATCATTCTCTGGGTGAACTATTCCGTAAGCACCACTGTCAGGAAAACACCAATTGACAGATAAACTTTCTCTTTTTGTACCTTCCTTCCTTTATCTACATTCATTTTCACCCAAATATTTCACAATAACATGATTATGTGTAAACCTTGATTTTGGAAGTTGCTAAATCCTGCTCAGATAAAAAAAACAAACAAAAAAACTAAACTAAACTTTCTCTCTTTTCCTTTTCATCCACCTTTTCCCATTTTGCCTCCTTTTTATACATCACTTCTATCTGCATTCCACATTTTACTGTAAATATTGTCACAATTTGCAATTTTTTTTAAAAAAAACTCATGCATAGCCCACAATATAATTATCTGCTAACACTTCTCTGCCTGTCTCCCCTGTCTTGTCTACTTTCTTTTTTCATACTGTTTTTATTTTGAAAGTATATCATGTACTCATATTTCTGTTAAGTTACGATATGTCATGGAAATAATATCAAATAAGAATAAAGTTGTCCTCGAAAGAGGGGTGGTGGTAGCGGGCCAAAAAAAAAAAGATCTTTCTGGTCTGGAAATGCGTCTCAGGCTGAAGAGTCTAAACGGACTGATTTCATTCTCAGTCTGAGGAGCAAACGTGAATGAAAGCATCTTTATGTGGAAATCAGCCACATTAATAAACATGTCACCGTTTTCAGAGACAGATTAGATCTGAGTTTTCCATATTTCAAGATATACAAACTAAAACATTTAAATTACTTTTAATTGTCAGGTTTTGATTTAATTAATCCAATAACTACTTTATACCAAAATAACAAAACAAAAGCTTAAAAATTCCAGTTCAGTTCAACTTTATTTATTTACCAACATTCACAACAAAGTTATTTTTTACAAAAACAGTCCAGTTCAATCCGGTTCACAGTTATCTGGTTATAATCCAATTACAATAAATCCATCATATGGCCATTAGTCTGGTTTATAAGAATTGTGTTCACAGAATTTTGACTCCTTCTAAACATTCTCAGTAGAAACTTTGTCGGGTTTTGATGAGGATAAAAAACTTCAGCACATTTTCAGATTTATGATCAAATCTTCATGAAGTCTCCAGGACAGCGATTATAAGCAGTTTATTAAAATAATTTAAATTTAAATTCAAAAACACATAGTTGATGTTCCAGCATCTGATAGTTTACAATATTAAACTGTGACTAGAAAATAACATTTTAATCTGTACAAAAGTATCAAATATTCCTCAAAAACAAATATTACATATAAAACAAAAAATTATATATCTTTATAAACAAAATATAATACAGAAGGACCAGGAAGTAGACTGGTTTCCAGTTTGCTGATCAGGACGGTTCTGAACTACAGCCAACATGTCAGGTGTCTTTATACAAGACACTTAACGTCCCGTCTCTGCTTTCCTGTCCCAGAATGGAGGACGATGAAAATCTGCAGGATGAAAGTCAGATGAAATCCTTCATTCATCCTGATTTTCATCCTGAACCAGAGATTTAATGGAGAGAAAAATGGCCACCGCTGACTTTGTCCTTCCAGAAACCCGTTAACGAAACTGAAAGCAAAAGCAGCAACTACGATAAACAGATGTGAAAAAGCTGCTGTGTGGGTCTGACATCAGTCTGATGATGCATCTGTGTGGTTTTGTAGCGACATGCATGTCCTCTGGGTGGGACAGGGAGGTTTACTGGAGCAGGAAGGAGATAAACCCACTACACTATGTGGAAGTTGTTTTAAACATTGGTATGGAAGTAGACTCTCCTTTCCAGGCACTTTTACAACCAGTGGACCCAGAAAATGAT